>JAZHEH010002603.1:600000-1013895 GCA_036589455.1 Ateles fusciceps | reverse complement strand
GGCAGCAATACTACTGTACCAAGTAAATAGGGACATAACACCATTACAAGCATCCTCCACTTCTCTAAACTCACCTGTATCCCTGAAGTGGAAGAGTAACCCTATATAAACCTAACATACCTTTTACTTTCATTAGGCATCTTTTTCCTAACACCACTATTGAAGGCAGTCCCCCTACTACTTAAACCACACCTCAGAAAGTCTACATGCCTTGCTTTTGTTTAAGTTGCTGGTTTACAATTTTCCTCCAGGCAATTCCACACTTAGTCCTGTCTTGGAGTGGATAGATAATCTTCAGTGGCAGGGAACTCTCTTGGTCAATCTCGTGACTCCAGGCCCTACGACCCCTCCCAGCTTGCAAAACATCACCCTAAACTGTAACTTCAGTAACTTTCCACTGCCTACCCCAAACCTATAAAACCAACTCCTCTCCCCACCACCCTGCACTGACTCTCTTTCAGACTCAGCCCACTCACACTCGGGTGAATAAACAGCTTTATTGCTCACACAAAGCCTGTTTGGGGGTCTCTTCACTCAGAGTGTACGTTTTAACACAAATAACAGCAAAGAAAAGAGAGAAAAGCACATGTGACTCAATGTTAATTGGTGAACTAGTGCAAGATGTATTTGTGTTTATTGTACTAGTCTTCCAATTTTTAACTTTGTAAGTTAAAATATAAAATACAGATTTAAGAGGGAGCTAAGAAATTGTTAGGGCTCAAAAAACAATGCTACAAAATAATGCTGCTTTGGCATACTGAGTGCTTTGAACAAAGGAGATTGAAAGGCCTCTAAAATAAGCCTCAGAACCAAAGTCTCTCTCTGACCATCTCCCACCTTTCCCTTCTGAAGTGCAGGGACTCTCTTACAGTTACCTTATCTGGCTGAGGGAAGTTTATCCAGAGGGAATGCACTTGTCTTGGGCCTCCTCCCTGTAGTCTACATTAACCAGAGAAGATTAACATGTATCCCAGAAGAGAAAACTAAAAGTCTCCACACCCAGGACACCACACAGGACAGACCCTAATAGACATTTACAGAACTCTCCACCCCAAATACACAGAATATACATTCTTCTCAGCACCACATCACACCTACTCTAAAACTGACCACATAATTGGAAGTAAATCACTCCTCAGCAACTGCAAAAGAACGGAAATCATAACAAACAGTCTCTCAGACCACAGTGCAATCAAGTTAGAACTCAGAATTCAGAAACTAGAGAACCGCACAGCTTCATGGAAACTGAACAACTGGCTCTTGAATGTTGACTGGATAAACAATGAAATGAAGGCAGAAATAAAGATGTTCTCTGAAACCAACGAGAACGAAGACACAACATACCAGAATCTCTGGGACACATTTAAAGCAGTCTCTAGAGGAAAATATATAGCAATAAATGCCCACATGAGAAGCAAGGAGAGATCTAAAATTGACACCCTATCGTCAAAATTGAAAGAGCTAGAGGAGCAAGTTCAAAAAAACTCAAAACCTAGCAGAAGACAAGAAATAACTAAGATCAGAGCAGAACTGAAGGAGATAGAGACACGAAAAACCCTTCAAAAAATCAATAAAACCAGAAGCTGCTTTTTCGAAAAGGTCAACAAAATAGACAGACCACTAGCCAGATTAATAAAAAGAAAAGAGAAAATAATCAAATAGATGCAATAAAAAACGATAAAGGGGGATATCACCACAGATTCCACAGAAATTCAAACCATCATCAGAGATTATTACAAACAACTCTATGCACATAAACTGGTAAACCTGGAAGAAATGGATAAATTCCTCGACACTTGCATCCTCCCAAGCCTAAACCAGGAAGAAGTCGAAACCCTGAATAGACCAATAACAAGGTCTGAAAGTTGAGGCAGCAATTAAGAGCCTACCACCCAAAAAAGCCCAGGTCCCAGATGGGTTCACAGCCGAATTCTACCAGACATACAAAGAGGGAGCTGGTACCATTCCTTCTGAAACTATTCCAAACAATCCAAAAGAGGGGAATCCTTCCCAAATCATTTTATGAGACCATCATCCATTCTTTCAACTGTTCTAAGGGCTGTGACCTGAGATACATTATTTGCATAATAAAACAACCTTCTTCACAATGCAGTTCTGCAGGCCACCTTCTTCTCCTTACCTAGAATCTAAAGAAACTTTGTCCCAGGCTACTTACTATCTGCTCTTCATGCCTACTCATGTCCCCTAAAACTTACTTACTTTTCCTCCCACTTCCCTCTCTTCTATGTGGAGGGTATTTAACTTTCAACTACCTGGATTTTCTTTGAGTTTTATGTTTTGTGTGGCTCTGTGCACTTGTGCATGTTAATAAATTTGTATGCCTTTTCTCCCTGCTAATTCCCATCTCTTTTAAAAATTCATCATGTGCTCCATATAAATATTTGGTGAAGACAATTTTATATAGGTCAGTTAATGTTAATTCCAAGGAGCATTTAAAATCAAATATGTTTCTTCCTGAGAACCTAAGAGAATATTTATAGCTTTCACACACAGGACTTTTATTTAAACTTATTTTCTAATATAAACATAAAATTTTACATTGAACAGCCAGAAATTATTAAAATGTATTTTGCTTAATGACATAATTGAGAATTTGATGAAAAGGGGTGTAAGTGCTTAAATTCACCATTGTGTAGATGGCTTTATGCAGACTTCTTAAATTTGAGCATATAAATACAGCAAGACATATGTGGCAACAAACCATTCCCATTGCAGTGGCTAAGAATATAGTTTTTTATAAGTAGGGTGATCTTGTACCTTACCCCTCTATATTCTAATTGTGTGACTCTTTTTCTTTCTTTTTTATTTTTCTAATTGTATGACTGATTTTTTCAGGACCCCTATTAGACTCAGAGTCTGAGGAAGATAATCATACATAATCTCTAAGACTGTTGAGAGAATTTATGGAAATAAAATAATGCATGTTAGGTGTTCAGCACAGGACCTGGAAAGAATAGTAAAAGTCCATTACCTTCACTTTCATCAACATCTGCATTAAATCATTCCTTCTGTTACCAGAAATGTCCATCCTGATTTATGCACAGTAGAACAATTGTAAATAATCAAAGTCTGAAGGGTGGTATTTAAATTCCAGAATGGAATTGAAATTCACAGTGTCAGAGTGACTTTTCCTTTCACGGTCATTGTATTATTATCTTTAGAGTAAAGCCCATACCATTAAATATTTCTGTCTGCTTAAACTGGTGTAGGAAGTCCATAAATATTAACATTGTTTTTTGAAAAAGGTATCATATATTTTCCAGAAAATATTTTTATTAAAACTTAGAATATTATTAACCACAAGTCACTTTTCTATTTTAATATATTATAATACTAATGACTCCAGTGTTTGAATTTCCTATATAGTTATGTTACATAACTTATAGAATTTCTGTGTTATGTGTTCCATGGAAGAATGTGGTCATGTCAATTTTCTATGTCAATTATTCTTTATGGGAACATCTGATATTAAATGTGGTCATTTTCAATAAAGTAGGTTTGTAACAAAAATTAGTATATTTATTCCCATCTATTCTCTGAATAAAATTTTATTTTCATTATCCTTTATCTTTTTATAAATGATTGAACTAATAATTCTCAGTTTGTTCATTTTCTATTTCAACACAAAAAAGGCAAAAATACCAATTAAAAATGGTCAAAAGACTTGAAGAGACATTTCTCAAAAAAGAGATATTCAAATTGCCAAAAAAAAACCTCAAAACATGAGAAGATGCTCAACAAGCATTTGCCACTGGGGACACAAAGAGATACCACTTCACACCCAACAGAGTACCTATAATAAGTTTATTTTAAAAGCAACAAAACCACACCAAAGAAACAAAAATCACAAGTGTTGGTAGGGATGTAAAGAAATCATCATCCTCATACATTGTTGTTGGAAATGTAAACAGCTGCATCACTCTGTAAGTTTTGATATTTTCTTAAAAAGTCAATAACAGAATTACTATATGCCTCAGCAATTCTATTTCTAGGTATATATCTAAGAGAATTGAAAACAATAATTCAAACAAAAAGTTGAACATGAACGTTCATAACATCATTATTTGCAATAGCCAAAAATGTAGAAACAATACAACTGATTAATAAAGTGCAATAAATTCATATAGTGGAATATCATTCAATTATTAAAAGGAATGGAATACTGATACATGTTATAGCATGGATCAACCTTGAAAATATGCTAAGTAAAAGAATTTAAAACACCAAAGGGCACATAATTTATAATTCAATTTATATGAAAATTCTTAAGTAGAAAATGCAAATTACTGTTTGCAGGAAGCTGGATGAGGGGAGAATGTGAAGTGACTGATGAGTATGAGTTATCTTTGAGTGTCACAAATATTCTTCAATTGGATGTTGATGATGGTTGTACAGCATTCTGAATGTATTAAAAGCTAATAAATTGTACACTTTAAAATGACTGAATTTTTAAATGGTGAATTTTGTTATTTGAATTTTATCTCAGTAAAAAATAATTACCAAAAATCAAACAACAATTTCACACATACTAGGTATCTCTCATTTAGAGATATAAGAAAAACAAACATCAAACAAGTCAACATTATTTGGCAAGGTACTGCATCAGCACAGTATCTATGATTAGAAGATATCGGATTAAAATTAGACATTTCATGCACTTTACTAAACCATAAGACCTATCAGGGATTCAGACAAGAAAATTGGAAAAATGGCATCATTTTAAAAATAAATATAAATTATGATTTATATTATGATTATATATATTATGATTTATTGTTGAGAGTATCTAGAAATGGTAGTAGATACAGAATATTACATATAAGATTAGCTATAAAATGGCTGATATTTAAAATATACATTTATATATAAAAGAGCCAACAGATATAAAATTAGGATGACTATTACCTTTATTGGAGTTCTTCATAGCATCCCTATGCACTTCAAATATGACTCTATTCACAAAAACTGATTCATCACAGATTTTTCAGAATAATCATATGTAATAAGAGACAAATCTGTAGTTTCCCATCTAGACATAGATACCAGGAGACCAGATAACTCTCGTACCTTTTCTTTATATTGCAATGAGATCTGTTTCTCTCTCTCTCTTTCTCTTTAAATGTTTGCTTTATTTTGGCACAAGCCATGTAGTATATGGTAGGTGAAATTTATTCATAGCCATAATTGTCATAGTTACATTTTATGACATCAATTTCAATATATATGTCATTAACATAAATTTAACTATGTGTTAATTGAGCCCAGCTGTGTTGGCAAGATGACAGTTGAAGACATCATGGATTGCATTCATTAAAAAATAAAATGAGATAGTTCAGAAGTTTTGTTCAATGGACATTTTAAAACATTGTAAAATGAGTTCCGTGTGAACATTTCTGCTTTACCAAAAATCAAATATAGTTCCAATGACATAAGGTAAAAATCCTTAAATTAGATCTGTGGCCAACATTAGCTAAATCTTTCTCATTTTAACGTATAACCATATAGAACCTTTAGAAAAATTACTGATGCCTACTTAGAGTACACAAATGAATAGACTTTTAATAAATGAGACTAGTATATTTACTGGATTCCAGCTTTAAATATTAAACCTATGATGTACCTTCATGTAAGTAAGAATTGTGTTATTTAAATATGTGTTTGTCTTGGTAGATGCTGAGGTGAAAATTAGTGTAAGACTAGAACTCGTAGTAATTTAACCCAAAATACACACCACAGACCTCATACATAGACTCACTGGAAGATGCTTGTTAAAATGCAAATTCTCAGGCTTTATCCAAAATGGTCTAATCATAAGTTCTAGGATTCTTTCTTTTGTTCTGTTTTGTTTTCTTTTGTTTTTTGTTTTGTTTGAAACAGAGTATCTCTCTGTCACCCAGGCTGGAGTGCAGTGGCGTGATCTTGGCTCACTGCAGCCTCTCACTTCCTGGGTTCAAGTGATTCTCCTGCCTCAGGCTCTCGAGTAGCTGGAATTACAGGTGCCCACCACCACACCTGGCTAATTTTTGTATTTTTAGTAGAGACAGGGTTTCACCATGTTGGCCAGGCTGGTCTCAAACTCCTGACCTCAAGTGATCTGCCTGCCTCAGCCTCCCAAAGTGCTGGGATTACAGGCCTGAGCCACCACACCCGGCCAGAACTTCTAGGATTCTTACCTGATAATTTTTTCTTTATCAAATTTGCCATTGGATTTCTTGTACACACCAAAGTTTGAGAACCACTCCCCCTCATCCCCCTAGGTATGTATATATATATGGCAGCTTTTATCTCTTTAAACATCCCTTCCTTCACTTATTCTAAATGAGCCACTAATATTCCTAGTGTGTTTTGCTGCTGATAATCTCTTTTAACCTGGGCTCATGTTACAAATTTCATGACAAGATGGAAAATTACTGTTTTTTTCTTATTAATTTTGGAAGAAAGGGTTTAAATTTTCCTTAGAACTAAAGGTGTTAACAATCCTCTTATTAAAAGCACTGAGGCCACACAGTACTTCAGGAATAAAAGTGAACACTGGGATCCACTTCTCTACTCTCTACAGGTGATAGGGAATAAAACACTAGCAGTATCCTTTTCAGCGGAACGTTTTAAGGCTAAAAAGTAATTTTGCTTAGAAGCATCTAGGGTTAGAGCTGCATGCCAAGATATAACTGCTTAGAACTGATTTTAATAATAGAAAACCAGAAATTCTGGTTCACAAATGTTTTCCAAGGAGCCAAAGACATTTAAAGAAATCCACTGTTGCTACATCATTCTCTCATGTTCTCTCAGTTATTTTAAATCCACTGATGTAATTGTTTTCATTCCACTTAATAAACATCTGTTCATGTGAATACGGGGCCTTCATCTTTCTATTTCCAATAGCTCTATTGCGTTGTATATGCTTAAAACTCTTTTAGCATTAACACTATATTTAACATTTTTTACTAACATATTTTCACACCTGTTGACCATTATCTTCTTCACTAGATCATGCCTATCATAAGGTGTCTTCAGTGCAATTCCTTTTGACCCTTTGCTTCAATTACTACATTGGATTTCCAATGGAAATTTTATCATCCTGTTAATCACCTGGTAGTTCCGAAAGCAGCAAACAGAGCATTTTATATTGCTAGTGCAATTTCCAACAAAACTAAGTATCTTTCATTTGACTATACTCATAGCAAAATCTAGCAACTGGGCCATTTGGAAATGTCTGCTCAAATAACTGATGTTCTGCAAAATAAAGTCTTATTGTTATATTTTCCGTATGCTATTTCTATATTTTTGATGAAATAATTGTAATTCCCGCATATGAAAATACTGCTATTATGCTATTTACTTTTGTGAAGAAGAGCTTTAAGTATATTTGGTAACTAATGTTTCATTTTTTGTACCATCTAAAGATGCCTCTAAAATTCTGAATAAAATGTAAAGTGTTAATTTTGTAATAGTTTGTTAAAGTAAGCAACATTTAGTGTTTCAGACCTTTCTCACTGACCTCTTAGTAGTTTTATGTATTCTTAAAATTAATATGGTGTTGAAGTCTTAAATTTATAGACATTGAATTATTTCAAGTATGTCTAATTTTTAATTTCATTGAACTAGAAAGTAATAATTATTTGCAGAGTGTTTCTGTCTCTTCCAGAGGTGCCAAATTGTTCTTTAAATGTCAAGTAATAAATATTTATCATTGATGTTGCAAGATTAGAATGCACAGGGACAACGGAAATAGGGTAATCTGACATTGTTACATTACGTTTACACAATTTTATTTCAGGAGTGTGACAGTCAGTCAATAGATGGATGGTGTGATTAGTGTGAAACTCAGCACTAAGTTCAGAGAAGTGCCAAAGAGACAAAATGAATGTGGAACAGAAAGGCAAACCTTCTCCAATTGACTAGAGAGGCATGGTAATAAACTTTGATTAACAAGGCAATAATCATGTATCCAGAAAATGCAGGTATAAAAATAGACCAATTGTCAGACCTTATTTTCTCTCTTATATGTATACTTACCTGGAATCACCAAGTATTTGAAGCATGACTCCATCTGCCTGACTCATTAGGATATGTGAACAGATAACAAGTTGCATTAATGTTTACAATTCAAAAGTAGATGAAAGTTTCTATTTGTAAATAAAAAACTATTATCGACATTATTTTCTAAGTCTAAATGACTAAAAATAAATATAGCCAATGATTATAACTTGTTTTCCTCTCCCCTGATCTTCTACAGTAATTATTGTCTATACCATTTAGTAGCTAATTATGGAAGGTCTTAAAATGACTCTTCTGTTTTCACTTGAAACAATAGTATTTAGTTATTTAAAAATTGTCATAGTGACTTTAAAAAATAATGCATATTCAATATTTAGAATTTAAAATGGCAGAAAAGTAAAAAGGATGATGTAAAAATAACCATAAATCTCACCATGCATGAATCATGAATTTCTAACATTAAGCGAACTGCACTGCAGGCTTATTCACTGCTTATATATAAATGGATGGGTGGGTGGATGGGTAGATGGTTGGACAGATAAATAGATGGATGGATAAGAAAACTAGAATTACTTTTCATAAAATGGGCTAGACTGTATTAAATCAAATGTATTAAATTTAATTCTATTTGAATCTAATAGACACAATATTCTGAAGTTAAATTGAAGAACTACTGAACTTCATATAACTATTTGTCACCAAAATAAACACCATAATTTAAAAATAGTTCTCAAATTTAACAAAATAAATTATGAATAATGTTATAAATTATGGGGTTTTTTCGTTACTATGTTTCAATTTTAACAAATACTGATGTTTTCTAAAGGAGCCTTTGGGAAAATTACAAATTCTGTGACTACATCTTAACAAAATTCAGGCCCCTCCCGTAATCCTAGCTTGTGGCCTTTCACTAGTCTTATAATGATTATTTTGGTTCCCAAGCAAGAAGGGGATTAGTTTCAGGAAAAGGACTGTTACCGTTTTTGTTTTAAAGTAAACAGAGGCAGTTAGCTTGTAAAGTTAGAAGCAAGGTGGAGTCAGTTAGGTTAGATTTCTTTTACTGTTATATAATTTTTGCAAAGGCAGTTCTGTTACTTCATATATGAATCCATCTTGACTGTGTATGAAAGTTTGGAGTCATTGCTTTTCCTCAGAGCTGTGTAGGCAGTGCCCCATTGTCATGTGGCTTTAAAAATAAAGGTGAATGCATGTTCTCACTCATAGGCGGGTGTTGAACAATGAGAACACATGAACACAGGGAGGGGAGCATCACACACTGGGGTCTGTTGGGACGGGGGCCAAGGGAGGGACAGTGGGGGGGGTGGGGAGGTCAGGGAGGGAGTAACATGGGGAGAGATGCCAGATGTAGGTGACGGGGGGATGGAGGCAGCAAACCACATTGCCATGTGTGTACCTATGCAACAATCCTGCATGATCCGCACATGTACCCCAGAACCTAAAGTACAATTTAAAAAAATAAATAAATAAAAAAACAACATCCAAGACCAAAAAATATATATATTGACAAATTATAGTTGTATATATTTATGGGGTACAAAGTGATGTGATGATATTTTAATGTAATGTGGAGTGTTTAAATCAAGCTAATTAACCTATTCATCACCTCAAAAAAAAAAGACTATGCAATTCACAGAGTTATTGCGGCAGTTCAATGGAACATTATTTACAAAAGCACCTAGCATAGCACCATGTACAGACAGTTAAAAAATGTTCAACGAGAAAGATCTGTTTTTCATTTCTGTTCTAGAATAGAGATGTCCAACCTGTTTCCAAACTGAAAATGAATAAACAGTTTAAAATAAAAATAAAACTAAAGGTAAAGAAGGAAGATTAACCTGATATTTTCTTGCTTAGTAAATAATTTGTTTTATATTGTTCTTGACTCTGCTATAATCTCAATGTGGCTGAGGGATTCTTTGTAAATTTGGCACAGTATTCCCTATGAAATCTATTGTGTTCTTGGTTGAAACTGAAAAAGGAAGAGAGTCTTTTTAATATTTTAATACCATGTTATTTAGAGGGGTAATATCATCAGTTGATGGACAGAAGAGCCAGTAGCTTGGCATCTGATAAGGGCCTGTGTCACTTCCCCTGTGGTAATGTGAGGCTGTGCCCCCAAGACCAAAGTCAAATCTCTATGACGACTGAGAGGAAGTGTCAGGTACTTCTTCCAGTTACCCCAACCTGGAGTTACCCGGGTTGACAGCAGGATCTAGATTCCATGAGAGCCACTGTACTGGTGCGGGTAGTCCCCTCAGTTACTCAGTTCCCTTCCTTTGAATCCAGGCAGGTCCTGGGATCCTTTTTTGTAGTTGTTAACCTAATGTTGCCCCCTCAGACAAAAGCTTCTACCTCCTCAAGACCCTGGAGGAGGTAGTGGATATCACCTCCACCTCACAGCTTTACCCATACCCTCTCACAGCTAACAAAAGTACAGTACTCTAAGTCTTCATAATCCCTACTCTTCTGCAGTGGGTGGCCCTCAGTTTTCATTTAGGCTCCTTGACTTGCTTAGTGATGAGGTATGCTAACTAATGCCACACTCTCCGCCTTCAAGAATACCTCATCTCCCTGAGTTGCCTGAGAAGGAAGTGATAAAGAACACTACCTATCCCTAACTACTGGGGCTTCACAGTGTTAATAACAAAGGATAGATACTGTGAAGCTTTCTTTGTTCTTGTGTGGACAGATCTGTGGACCTACTTGGGGTCCTTACTGTGACTTTTCACAGATCCTGGCCTCCTTTGTCTACTAATCTGATATAACACAGGTACACTGATCAAGAACCTCACATGACAGAAACTCTCAAAAAAGAAGAGAGTGGGTACTTGTCATCTCATCCCCTGCCCAAGGATCCCTGGGCTGAAAAAGTTATCAGGGCTCTTTGGTGACATATATCCCTGGAGTGGATTCCTATTGGTCCTTATTGTGCGTCTCTATGTTAACTCCTTGCACTTCCTGGACACCCAATCCAATGCTTATCTGAACCTTCTGTTTTCATTTCAAGACCACCACCTCCCACAAGACCCCAGTGTATGAACTAAGTAGGACATGCGTCTGTGGAGATTACTCCATTTTGGGATGAGTGCTCCCATCAGCCTCACTTAAGGTCCTTCCCTTGACTAATGGAAGCATCTGGGAACTGGTATCACTTCCCTAGACCAAAACCTTTGTTATTCTGAGTTCACTGAACAGGAAATAGAGAAGACATCTCAGCCTGACAACCCTGCCCACAGCCTGTCACAACCGACGGCAGGGCTAAGCAGGGCTACGTTCTTGTCCCCATTATCTGGGATGGGTGGTTCCCTGAGACCTCACTCAGGTTCCTACTTTGACTACTGGTTGGGCTTCAGTCCCCCACCTTCTGATAGCTAATGCCACTCCTGCCAGAAAAAAAGAAAAATCTCATCTCCCTGTGACAATTGTAAAGGAAGAGATTAGACATCTCTCGGTCTTAAGTCTGTGTCTTCACCTAGCCTCCCAGATCTCTTATGTACCTACCCCTATATTGACTTGAGGCTGCTATTCAGGCCATGACACTCACTTCCTGAGACCCCTGAAGATGAAGACAGTATGGGAATTCTTACCACTCCTGCCTTGGACTTCCATGGGCTGAACACAGAGGCAGAGTGGAGCTCATGGAGGTACCAACTCTACTGGAATGGGTGTCTCCTTCATTTATACTCAATGTCTGAAATTTGGCTCCTGGCACTGTGAGAGACGACTCCTCTCTGCTGGCCTGATGTTCCCTCCTTATGCTAAAGATTCACACCTCAGTGACCACCAAGGAAGATGTGAAGGGACACTTCATCTAGGTATCCGGCCTCCCATGACTGACACCATAGGTGGAGATTGTGGGGCCACCTGTGTTCTGGGGTGGGTTCTTCTCAGTCCTAAGTCCACATCCTTACTTTGAATCCTTTAAGCACCCAGGAATCTTCCCTCTGATGGCCTTACTCAGCTCCTTCAAACCAAGACCCACACCTGCATAAAACCAAAAGGATGACATGAAGTTGTCTGAATGGTGGGCCCCCATATCAGGAGTCTCCGAGGGTTGACCAAAGGGGCAAAAACAGCCCCATGGTAACACTCTGTTTCAGAATACGTGGTCCAGATCTTTTTCATGGTCTGGAACTTCTCCTTCTGACTTAAGTTTTCCCCTCACAGTAATACCTCCTTCTCACTGAACACCATGGAGCAGTGTGTGGGTGTCTCATCTGGCTATATCTGTTTGGGTCTCCCAAACATTCTCTGTGACCTGCGGGTCTACAATTTATGCAGTGTATTTTCCCTTCAGACAGAGCTCAATGAAACCTGCCAAGGCCTGGCACTCCTCTGCTGGCCTGATGTAATCTGCTCAGACAAAACCTTCACTTCCCTAAGACCCCAGGAGAAATTAGCAATCTCTTCAGTTTGACACCCCTAGGGTGAGTCTCCCAGGGAGGGAGAAGCTCCTTAGATCCTTCTCTGTCATCAAGTTGATACTCCCATAATTCTCACACGGGGTCCCCCATACTGGAAACTAGTTGGTAATGTGCTCCCTCCAGTCGGCTAAGTAATGCTGCTCCCATCCAACAAAGACTTCACCTCTATGAGAAATCCACAAAGGAAATGATAAAATATCTCACAAACAGACACCCAGAGATGACAACATGGCCTAGACACTGTGGTACAACCTCTTTTGTGAAGACTGCAGAACCTTAAAACTCACTCAGGGTCTTAACCTAGACTCCCGCAGGGCCTGAGACTCCTTCCTCTGCCGACATGACACTGCCTATATCAGATTAATGCCTCACCTCCCGCAGACTCCGCAGGTGGAAGTCAATAACTAACACTTCTGGCTGCCCTTGCCCCAATCCTTGCAGGGCTGACGGACTGGCCGGCTAACACCCAGTGTGTCCGCCAAAGCTCTATGGTGAGTGATCTCTCAGTACTCACTCAAGGGCTTTTTTTCTTTATTTTTTTTGACTCTCGGCAAATCTGAGGACTCTTACTCTTGCCCAGTAAGGCTTCATCTCAATCAGATTCCCCAGGGAGAAATGTGGGCTAGGTTCATCCTGAAAGTCAAGCCCACGGCCTCCCAGAGTTGACTGCAGGGCCTGGGGCTCTTATCTGTGGGGCCCTACTATTCCCTTCAATCTCAGTTAGAGTTTTACCTTTTACACCTGGCAGTGCTGGCAGCAGAGTCGTTCCTCTGCTGACTAACGTGCACCTTCCTCAAATCAAAGAAGTCACGTCCCAGGACCGGAAGAGGAAGTCGGGGGCGTCACATCCAGTTACACCTGATGGAGGCCTCCCAGAGCCAACAAGAAGGGGCGGAGTGGAAAGCACTGAAGGCCCTGTTCACTCCGATATTGAATATGTTGTTCATTTACTTAGGATATTGTCTAATTGTGAATAGCCTTGGTTCAAATGCTCTTTACTTGGAGCACCTTTATCTGTTTTTTCTATCAACAAATGTTAACTTGTAAAAATATTTTGAATAATTTCAAATATTTTTGGATCTTTTGGGTGAGTTTCCATAAGACACTATTTTTACGTTCTGCACATGTATCCCAGAACTTAAAGTATGATAAATAAATTTTTTAAAAAAGAAAAAATTTTTAATAAAATAATTCATCTTTTATTTAAAAAAACAGACACTATTTTTTTTTCTCTGAATATATAATGCAACTGGCCTTCAAAACTAACTGATTTTCAAACTGTTTGAGGATGACTTGATCTTGACTACAGTTTCAGTTTGTGTTGTTTGATTATTTTTCTGTATGTTTTTTTATGGGACCTATTTATCCACTTACATTTTGCTAAAAATTAGTTCATTTCACTTGGGTTTTCAAACGGAAGGACATAATATTTATATTAAAATAGTTTATGATACAAATTCTTAAACACTTGCAATAGTAGAAATGACAGTACAATGAACCCGATATACTTGACACTTCCCATGTCATCAGTAGTTAATGGTAGCAGCTTGTTCAGATTAAGACTGTTCTTGGCAAAACCACTCCCAGAAATTATTCTATGTACTTTCATTGAGTATACTCAATGCCTGTGTACAGGTCTCCCTTTTTGGTGACACTGGCAGTGCTGAAGATCATGGCTTTTATTCATTGTCTATAATATTAGGGCTATACAAGAATAATTATCTCATTCCATTATTCATTCTTAGCTTATTAACTGAAATTCTACTACAGGTAGAAACCTTTCCCTCATTGACCAGTTGGTTACTCTGAGATAACAGTATATAGTTATTTTATATTTGAATCTCTTCTGCACCTATATTTTATATAATATCATTAGACTATGTTTTTGTGCTTACAATTAATAATATTTATACAATTATGCTATATAATTATTTTTCATATAACTAAGCAGAGAAGGAGAAATTGCTGACCCCTCCAATTTCTGTAGACTGTAATCTCCTACTGTTGCCTCTTGTTGCAGAACTCAGTTGGCATCCGACGTGGGGGAGCCTAGGGATTGGGAGTAGGGCTCTGCACAGTACAGAAAGAGCAGAGCAAAAAGTAAACAATGGATCTGAGACAAATAGGTTTAGGATTGGCATGCCACTTAACAGATTAAATGACAAAAATTACATGCAAATTTAAAGAAAAATGGTTGAAAAAATCATCACTCATTCATTATAAAAAAATATATTTTCTTAAACTAGATCAAGGACATCTATAAGAGAAGCCTAGAGTAAAAATCATACTTCATATAAAAGTATTAAAAACTTTTTTTTTTTGAGATGGAGTCTCACTCTGTTTCCTAGACTGTAGTGCAGTGGTATAAGCTCAGCTCACCACAACCTCCGCCTCCTGGGTTCAAACAATTCCCCTGCCTCAGCCTCCCCAAGTAGCTGGGACTACAGGTGCGTGCCACCATACCTGGCTAATTTTTGTATTTTTAGTAGAGATGGGGTTTCATTATGTTGGCCAGGCTGGTCTTGAAGTCCTGACCTCATGGTCCACCCGCCTCAGCCTCCCAAAGTGCTGGCATTACAGGCATGAGCCACCACTCCCGGCCAAAAACTTTTACATTAAAATTGAGAAGTAGGCAAGGATGCCTGTTATCACCATTTCTATTCTTTATTGTAATGAAGATGATAAAGTAATGGGAAACAGAGGCAAGCAAAGAGATTGGGATTGGAAAATAAGAAACAATGCTACTATCATTAAACATGAATAGAACATATATTAGGAAAATCTACTAAAGAAAAACTGTTAAAGCAATAAAAGCATTTATAAAGGTTCCTGGGTATAATATTAATATACAAAAATACTATTTTTTTCTGTACCAAATTGATAGCATGAAGATTAAATTAAATAAAACATAACATAAATTACCATAACAAAACACCCAGTTCCTAAAAGTAAACATAATTTGTAAAGTACAAAAATTCTTATGGAAGAATTTATACAGCTATTATTTAGAGAAATTGCTAAAGATCTAACTAATTGGAAAAATATAATACAATCTTAGATAGAAGACTCAATATTATAAACATGTTAATTCTCCCCAAATTTATTCTACTGATAACTATAATCCATTTCTTGCAATAAAGTCATGTAGTTGCTGTTCATGAATGACTGTGTATATGTGCATGTGTGTGTAAACTTCACATGCTGACTCTAAAATATAAATAGACTTGCAAATGGCTAAGAACAGCCAGTATACTCTTGAGAGAGAAAAAGAAGATACGATATTAAGGATTACGAAAACATATAGTAAATAACAGTTTATAGTAAAGATACAGGCAGAGTCAAATAGACCAAAGAAACTGAATAGAGTGTGTCAAAACATGCCTTTTATACACCATCTCCTGATTTGTTCAAAAATATGCCACTGCAAATAAATGGAGGAAAGAACACTGTTTTTACTAAGAAATGACAATGGAACAATTTGATGTCCATATTAAAAACAAAATATGACTGAAACTCTCCTCCACATTTAACATGAAAACCAATTTCTGGTGGGTTAGAAGAATACTTTTAAATTTTTAACTCTGAAAATTTTTTTATACTTATATAACAGAAGGGAATACCACATTAACAAAAAAATTTTAATTACATCAAAGTTTTTAAACTGGTTTGTAAAAATTGGTGTTTATGATAAACAATATGTTATCAACTTAAAGGATACTTATAAAACATCTACAGTAAATATACTTAATATAGAGACACTGGGATTTTTATTTTAAAATTGGGAGGAAGGCCAGGCAAGGTGGCTCATGACTATAATCCTAGCATTTTGGGAGGTTGAGGTGGGCGGATCACCTAAGGTCAGGAGTTCAAGATTAGCCTGGCCAACATGGCAAAAACCTGTCTCTACTACAAATACAAAAAGTAGCCGAGCATGGGGGTGGGTGTCTATAATTCCAGCTACTCGGGAGGATTAGAATTTATGAGGAAACTCTACTAATGATAAACTAATCAATAAAATTGTTTATAAAGTTTCTGAGAATAAGATTAATATATAAAAATACATTTTGATTCTGTGGTAACAGTATGAAAATGAAATTAAGTAAAATATCATTTGTAAGCTACCATAAAAAATACCTAGTACCTAAAAGTAAATACAACTCAATGGAATATAAAAACTGTAACAATTTGGGCCAAGCGCAGTGGCTCATGCCTGTAATCCCAGCACTTTGGGAGGCTGAGGTGGGCAGATCACCTGAGGTCGGGAGTTGGAGACCAGCCTGACCAACATGGAGAAACCCTGTCTCTACTAAAAATACAAGATTAGCTGGGCATGGTGGCGCATGCCTATAATCCCAGCTACTCGGAAGGCTGAGGCAGGAGAATCTCTTGAACCCGGGAGGTGGAGGTTGCAGTGAGCTGAGATAGCGCCATTGCATTCCAGCCTGGGCAACATGAGTGAAACGCTATCTCAAAAAAAAAAAAAAAAAAAACTGTAACAACTCAATGGAAAAAATACATAGCTACTATTTATAAATCAATCAAGGCCTAACTAAATAGAAGAATATTATATGTTGGTAGATAGAAAATTCAATATTGTAAACATGTTAATTCTCCCTGAATTTAAACTATGGATGATTGTAATTCTTCTCCCATAAATAAAACTCTAAAGGTTTGTGTATGAATATCTGTGTATATGTTACATTGTGAGGCTTGACAAACTGATTATAAAATTTATACTAATTTGCAAATGGTCAAAACTATCCCATATCCTCTTAAGAAAACAAAATATGCTTTTCTCTATCAGATATTTAGAATTACTAAAAATCCATAGAAGTTAAGAGCTTGTGATACAAGTGCTTGCCTGGGTAAACCACCAGAAGCTAGGAAAGAAAAATGGAATAGATTCTCTCTGAGTCTCCAGAAGGAACCAACACTGCTGACACCTTGATTTTGGTCTTCTAGACTCCAGAACTGTGAGTGAATACATTTCTGTTGTTTTTAACCATCAAATGTGTGGTATTTTGTCATCGCAGTCCCGGAAATTATACACCCCAGAAAGAAATTATAGGGAGTCTTAGGCTGCAGTCTACCAGTCCTATCTGAGGTATACTGGGGTGACAACATGGACTGGCAGTGGGATCCCTTATATTCTGGGTTAGGTTGTCTTGTCATTTCACATTCAGAATTATCACATCAATGATTGGCAAGGCTTGGGGTCTCCTCCCTTCTGTTGCTCTTCTCAGAGATAAAAGCAAGCAAGGCTCTTCTCAGAGATAAAAGGAAGCAGTGCTTCAGACACCATCCTTGCCATGTGGTACCCAATGCTGACAGATCTGTAGCACCCCCTTCTGTCTTGAGCTACTGGGGTCTTCAGTTCTCACTGAAGGTCCCCACCTTGACTCCACGTAGGGTCTGGGACAACTCCCCTTGGTAACCAGTGGCTGCACCTTCAGATCACAGATCTCACCTCCTTTAGACCTAATATTAAAAAGTGAAGAGGGAGCTTCAGCCTGACAGGTCAGCCTAGGGTATCGAGGGCTGGCCTTAAGGACAGGGCCAGATTCTTTGTTGCTACCTCTATTCAAAAGTGGGTAGTGCCTCGGTCCTCACTCAAAGTCTTTGCTTTCAATTCTGGCAGGGATTGGTGTTTCTCTTCCTTTTGACCTAAGGCTTATTTCCTCATATTAAGACCTACACCTCGCTGAAGAAGTCCTTCACTTTCCTAGGAGGGAATGGAGGCTGTTTCATCTGGCTACATTTTTTTCTGTGGTCTCCTAACGCTTACAGCCACAGCAGGTAGGTCAAGGCCTAGAGGCCAACTTCTGTTCTGGATGGGGTGGTTGCATCAGTTCTCACTCAGGATCCTTAGTTTGGCTCCTAGAGGGTCCGAGATTCTTTTTGCTCACTTGAGCAGTCCAAGGCCCTCACTTCTGTTCCTTTGAAGGAAATTTTGAAGAACACCTCTGCCTTACTCTGCCTTCAACTTCCAAGGACTTACAGTAGTAGAGAGGTATTCTGTGTACTCCCATGGATATGGTGTGATGGTTCTCTCAGTCCTCAAACATAAAGCGTAATTTTAAATAAATTTCCAAAGTAAAAGAAGAGACATACTAAAAATTATAGATAAATTTTAAAGGTCTAGTAGCCTACAGAAAGTGAGGAAAAGGGAAACAGAAAGAAAAGCAATGGAAATAAACAAAACAACTAATAAAGTGTCAGACATAAATCTTAAGGGCACAGAGTCCGAAGGCTGCATAGAGCAGCAGGGCCCTGGGCCTGGCCCATGAAGCCATTTTTCCCTCCTAGGCCTCCAGGTCAGTGATGGGAAGAGCTTCCATGAAGGTTTCTGACATGCCTTGGATACATTTTCCCCATTGTTTTGACTATTAACATTCAGCTCCTTGTTACTTTTGTGAATTTCTGTAGCTGGCTTGAATCCTCCCCAGAAAATGGGCTTTCTTTTCTACCACATTGTCAGGCATATTTTCCAAACCTTTATGCCCTGATTCCCTTTTAAACCTAAGTTCCAATTTCAGATCATCTCTCTCAAGTTCAAAGTTCCACAGATTTCTAGAGCAGGGGCAAAATGCTGCCAGTCTCTTTGCTAAAGCATAACAAGAGTAACCTTTGCTCTAGTTTTCTAGCAGTTTTTCAGTTCCATCTGAGATCACCTCAGCCCAGACTTCATTGTCCACATCATCAGCATTTTGGTCAAAAACATTCAACAAGTATCTAGGAAGTTTCAAACTCTCCCAAATCTTCCTATCTTCTTCTGAGCCCTCCAAATTGTTTCAGCCTCTGACCATTGCCCAGTTCCAAAGTTGCTTCCACATTTTCAAGTATCTTTATAGCAGTACCCCACTCCTGGTATAAAGAGAATGTGTGAAGCCCAGGGGAAACTGCCATTTATAAAACCATCAGATCTCATGAGAACTCACTCACTATCACAAGAACAGCATGAGGGAAACAGCCTCCATGATCCAATCACCTCCCCACCCCGGTCTCTCCCTCAACACCTGGGGATTACAATTCAAGATGAGATTTGGGTGGGGACACAAAGTCTAACCATATCACACACACTTATTTTTATTTCAAGAAGACAGATTGGAACTACTAAAAGTGTTTTGTCTAGCTGTCTACTTGGTTTCTACCTATATATTAGCTTGTGTTACTTTTCAAACTTTAATCTTTATTACTTATGGTAGATTAAATGCAGAAATTATCAGATTGGAATCAGGCTTAAATTATATTTTAAATACCCTGGATTCCAGTTATTCCAATTACAATCGTCTTCTTGGTTTTTGTCTTTAGACTGCGGTTGTATGTGTGTATATATATATATATATATATTTACATATAAATACATATATATGTATTTACATATGTATTTGATCAAATATGAATAGCCATGGTTGGAAGTATAGCCAATTTAAGTTAAATATAAGAAAAAAATGTTCATCTACATTCATATTATCAACCAAATTCCAGAAAAAATTCCCTTAGGGAGAGCCCACCAGTTTTCCAGGTACATTAGTGGTTACGCTTCTTATATTTTGATTATAAAGCATAACTTTGACAATAGGATTTGACTTCTATATAATCATAGAACCACTGGGCTTGCTGTAGGGCTTGGAAAATCTGACGTCTATTCTTCTCTCTTAAATTAATATAAAAAAGGTAAAAAAAAATTAAGGTGTCCAAAAAGCACTTTCCTACAACTAGTAGCCTATTCCAGTACTTAAAGTTCCCATTATGAAGAAATTATTTCTGATAATCACTTGAACTCTAATGTGTCAGATTAAAACCAGTTTTCCAAGTGAACAAATATTTATCATTTTTTTCTGATTGTACCTGAGAGATCTGCACATAATTGAAAATTTGAAATTTGCATCCAGATATGAAAAATACAAACTCTCATCAGATAAACACAGTAGTGTTAATGTATTGATTAATTTCTTTCCATTTCTTTTATAAGTGCATGTTTGTGGTTGTTACATTTATGTATATGTATATATACATGGTAAACACATTATATTTACATATTAATTCTTATAACTTATGTAACATCTACTATATGCCAAATGTAAGGAACATGTACTTTATGTACATTTTCATAATTCTCATTATAAATTTATTTGTATCCTCATTTTTAAAAAATAGAGCAGAAACATTTAAAAAATTGCCCAGTATCCCACACCTATTGTTACTAAATGTTGGAGTAGAGGTTCAAATTGGCACTTGTATTAGCCTGCCTGCCATACAGTAGGTACATATCTATAATATATATACACATATACACACATGTATATATCACACAAATATTGGCATTTACTAAAATTTAACAAAATAATTATTTTGATTATCTGTAGGCAATCCTGAAGGTCCCGGTTTATGACATGTCATTTATTGAAACAAAGATTAAATATTCCTTACAGAACTGTTTTGTGAGAATTAATGCCTTAAGTGAAACTAAAGGATGGACTCCCTTTAAATTTCACGTACATAGAGGAAAAAGTATCCAGAGTTGAGAAAGAAATGAACTGGGGAAATGCAATGGAGACTTGTAGCAATGGGAACAACAAATATTAAGAATATGAGAAATATATGATAAATGCCATTCAAATAAAACATGTCTATGTGTGATTTTGTATATTATTCAGAGTATGTATATTTGGTATTTATATTTACAAAATAAATTATCAATTATGATTAACCTAGTTGATTTTTCTTTGCATACTTCTAGATTCCAAAGACTGATGATTTAAATATTCTAAATCATCCATCACAGTCTGTTACAGTAGTTAATTATGCAGACATAAGCAGGGAGGAGAGGACCCCCCTCTCACCATCAGGAATGTCAGGTGACCATCAGGAGATGGTCAGGTGGTTGTTAAACTGTCTCTAAAATAATAATTGATTGCAGCCCACCGAGAGAAAGGCAGGCTCCCAATAGATAGAAAACACCTGAAATTGGAGACAAGCAGCTTCCCGATAAGACCTCAGGAGTTGGGACAGTAGGCTTAGGCATGTGCACAAAGAGGTAAAATGGCAGAGTTTAACTGGTATATGACCTTCCTCTAGGAACACACAACTGGTAAGGGAAAAACACCTCAAATGAGCATGTGCACAACTTCAGTAAATATTGTGGATATGATGCCTCCCAAGTGCTGGCAGGCCACTGTGCATGGGAACAGCCCACCCCAAGGGAAGAATCAGGGGAGAAGCAACACAAGACCCTGGAAGCATGCCAGCGTATAAAACTCCATGCTCTCGAATCTCTCAAGTCACCTGCTTGGCTCTCTTCCAAGTGTACTTTACTTCCTTTTGTTCCTCTTCTAAAACTTTTTAATTTTCACTCCCATTCTAAAACTTGCCTTGATTTCTCCCTCTGTCTTATGCCCCTCGGTTGAATCCCTTCTTCTGAGGAGGCAAGAATCCGAGTTGTTGCAGACCCATATAGATTCGCTGCTGCTAAAGTGTAAACCTCAAGAACTTTTAAAAAATATATACATATTTTAATGATCATGGGGATAAATAGGAAGATACTCTAATCATTGAAAGCCAATCCTTTACACTCAAGCTCAATGTTTAAATTGCTTGCAGAATGTTGAGTGCTAATTGACATAATTTTTTAAAGAATTAGCCCAGAAATTAAAAATTTGTTATTCCTGACTTTACTGTCATAGCATCTGGATGTCATTACATCACAATGTGCCTATTCTCTTTTTCATGTATGACATCTATTTTTTTTTTTTGTCTTTAGTGTCAATTAAATTTACTCACTCTTCCTTTACCTTTACTTTAGAAAAGGTAAAGTCCCTTTTACCTTTACTATAGAAAGCTATAATGTATGAGAACTTTAGACTATGTTTTATTAAATAATATTATTTGGTTAAAAAGTGACTTCACTGAGGTCTTCATTATCCCATTGCCCCCTTCTAATTAATTGATGGTTGTTTTCCCTGCCATTTGCTTGTCCTTAATTTGGGAGCAGATTCTATTTCAGTCCTCACACTTATTTAAATGATAGCTAATAAATTCTTCTTTGCAGAATGAGGCATCATTCAATCTTCAAATGTTTCAGATGTGAACCCCAAATATCTTAGACAGGTCTCAGTCAATTTAGAAACTTTATTTTGCGAAGATTAAGGATGCACCTGTGACAGTCTCAGGAGGTCCTGATGACATGTGCTCATGGTGGTCGGGGTGCAGTTTGCTTCTATACATTTTAGGGAGACGTTAATTAATATGTGTAAGATGTACATTGGTTCAGTCTGGTAAGGTGGGACAACTTGAGGCAGGGCTTCCAGGTAATAAGTACAAAAGAGACAAAAGGTTGCATTCTTTCGAGTCCTGATCAGCCTCCAGTGAATACACAATTTAGTCTGGCTCAGTGAATCAGCATTTTTACACAAACAATAGAGCAGAGGAAGGAATCAGATATGCATTTGTCTCAGGTGAGCCTCAGAGGGAGGACTTTGAGTTCTGTATATCTTTTGTCCACAAGGAATTTCCTTGCAGACAAATTGTGAGGGAAGTAGGTAGCTCTTTATCTTTGTAGCTATCTTATTTAGGAATAAATATCTTTGTAGCTATCTTATTTAGGAATAAAATGGGAGGCAGGTTTGTGTGACATAATTGCCAGTTTGACTTTTCCCTTGGCTTAGTGATTTAGGGATCCTGAGATTTATTTTCCTTTCACACAGATGTTAATACTGCCATGATTACAA
Organism: Ateles fusciceps; assembly: GCA_036589455.1. Classification (NCBI taxonomy): domain Eukaryota; kingdom Metazoa; phylum Chordata; class Mammalia; order Primates; family Atelidae; genus Ateles; species Ateles fusciceps. Next base: position 990,701 of record JAZHEH010002603.1, on the reverse strand, counting down.
ATTTCAAATTCGGTTCATAGTACTGAAGGAGTCCATTCATTTCATGCCCATTTTTCCTTATTTTCCTCACAGAAGCATAGTTTATCTTTCAGTTTTGGACTATGCCAGCCACTACTTGGCACATTTTATGGTAGAGAAGTGAAAGTAATTGTTAGGAGTGGAAGGTATCTGAGTTACCAGTGGCAAAACCATACAAGTCTGCAGCAACCTCAATTCTTGTTGCCTTAGAAGAAAGAATTCAACTAAGGGGCATAAGTCAGAAAAAGAGACTAAGGCAAGTTTCAGAGCAGGAGTGGGTTTATTTAAAAGGAAAAAAAAAAAAGCTTTAGAGAAGGAAAGAAAGGAAAGTACACTTGAAAGAGATCCAAGCAGGTGACCTAAAGGTCATATGCCCCATTTAACCTTGATCTTAGAACTTTATATGCTGGCCCACCGATGGAGTCTTTTGTCCCTTTCCCATGATTCTTTGCTTAGGGTGGGCTGCCCACATGTGCAGTGCCCTTCTTACACTTGGGAAATGAGCACATGCGGTGTGTTTAGGATGTTGTACACATGCCATTTGAGTCTTTCTTCCCTTTTCCCAAGGAGTGCACCCTGAAGGTCATACTCTGCCATTTTGTCTCTTAATGCACATGCCCGGGCTCACTTGCCCAATACCTGAGATTATACTCGCACCCTTTTTTCTCCCTGGTGCCTGCATTTAATTAACACTTTAATGTAACAGCTGTGAACCATCAGGAGCTTGTCTCTCCCTGGTGCTGGCTGCCGAATTATCATTTTCAGAGAGGCAATGTGATCATTGTTGAACCATTACCCGATGATTGGATGATTGCCTGACATTCCTGGGGAGTCAGGGAGAGTTCTCTCCTGCCCTGCTCATGCCTAACTACATGTAACAAAATTATAATATTTTACTCCAGAATATATTTCTTTGACATATTTTGAAATGGCTGCAGCTTGGCCATTCTGACAGAAGTGGCCTTACAAAGCTGTCTTAAGTAGTGAAAATTTTGCATCTGTAAGGAATCTCCATTAATACAACCATGCCCCCTCCCGTTTCTATGTCTTCCTGCCATTATCCGGAAAAGATTGAGAGTCTGACACCTTTCAATGTCTGAAAAGAAATATTTACCATCTATTCTCTCTGAAGAAGGCTTCATCTATACAACAAGGCCATCTTTGCTAGCCAAGCTTCTTCCTTTCCCTCTCTTAACCTGTCTTGCCACTAAACCTGATTTACCTGTTTCTAGTCATGCTCTGAGTTTGCATTCTTTAGTGTGGTCTCAGGATGACACCATTTTTTCTATGTTAATTTTGTTTAAATCAATCAGTCTATATTCTTCATCCTAAAGACATACATCTGATTTCTTTGCTCAGTGTTGATTTGTTTTTATATGATGTGATGAGCAAAAATTCTAAATATGGCCCCCAAAGCTTTCAGCCTCCTAATTGTTTATCAAACACTACTGATCTATGTCCTGCTGGGAACAAATTTTGCAAATGTAATTAAAGTCCCAGTGAGTTTGCTTTGAAATGTCAATATTATCTGGGTAGTCCTGACTCATTCAGGTAAGAAGTTAAATATTACTCATGGAATATATTTGGTATTTATATTTACAAAATAAATTATCAATTACATCTTACGGTTAACTTAGTTGATTTTTAACTAGGTTAGAAACTAGTAGAGTTTGTATGTACAGAAATGATAGAAAGAGATGCACTCCTGCTGACTTCAAGGAAGAAGGAATAAAGTGCCATGTTGTAAGATGGCCTGTGAGTATGAAGTCTTTACTTATTAAGAGCCACCCCCTGCCTGATGACCAGAAAGAAAATGGTGTCTCAGTCTTACAACCATAAGAAAACAAATGCTGCCAACAACCATTGTGTTTGGAAATGGACCCAAGCCTCAGATGGGTGTGATAGCCTGACTAGCACCTTGATTTTAGTGTGTGGGACCTGGGCAGTGAACCCAAACATGCCACATAGACTTTTGACCTACAAAACTGTGAGATAAAAAATAAGTGTTGTTTTAAACCTTTGAGTTTATGCTAATTTTGTATGATAGCAATAGAGAACTAACACATATATGTAATTATTTTATGTGATGTTCTCTTTACCAACGAAGCTTAAAATCGCCTGGCATCATGAATTATTACGCTTATTGTATGTTTATACTAAGCATAGTGATCAATCAAAATACTATTAACCGATCATCTGTTAACTAATAATTATCTAGATCATGTGTAATACTTGATTCATAACATCATCCTCATTGCTATCATAGAACCAAAAAATTATTTTAACAGTGATTCCAGGAGAAGAAATAAAAAAGAAAGAAAAAGACCACTCTGTCAAATGTCCCCTTAAATCCAGTTTACCTGTGATGTGCTCCTGTCCCCCACATTCTACATGCTTAGTCCTAACTGTGCACTTCTAACCTTCTTCAGAAAACTCCCATTGAATTATTATTGCTCAAAGCCTGAGGTACCTGGGTGTTTATGTTATGTTCCCTGTGGCAAACTCATAGCCAGTATCTATTTGGTAGGAGAGTTTAAAATCCAAGATCTCTTGCCTCAGGTGTGATTTCAGTTCTAAAGAACCCTATGGGATCAGACTGACACTGACTTTGACTGAAATATTACCTTTTATTGGAGTAACTGATTCCTTGTCCTGCTTACTCTGTTTCCCATTTTTTTTCTTCTGGGAGCATTTTCTTATTAAAATATTGACAATAAAATATTATTATTAAAAATGCATTAAAACAGAAAAGTGAATAGCAGTTGATAATATTAATTCTCTATATCTCAATATTTTGTGATTTTAAATAAATTTAAATTTTAAATTTTGCCAGGGATGGTGGCTCATGCCTGTGATCTCAGCACTTTGGGAGGCCAACGTGGAAAGATCGCTTGAGCCCAGGCATTCGAGACCAGCCTGGGCAACGTGGCAAGACTTTGATTCTGCAAAAAATAATAAAAAATATTAGCCAGGTGTGGTGGTACACACCTGTGGTTCCAGCTACCTAGGAGGCTGAAGTGGGAGGTTATGTAAGCCCAGGAGTTTGAGTCTGCAGTGAGCCATGTTTGTATCACCGCATTACACTCCTGCCTGGGCAAAAGAGTGAGACCTTGTTTCTAAATGAATTTCTATTTATTTTATATATTATAAGGATACAATAAAATATATTACTATAAATTCTAATACATATTGTTAAATTAAACTTAAATTTAAATAAAGTAAGAACTGTTATTTTAATACAATTATTTTTTAAAGGGCAATATTTGGTACCTTGTCAGAAAATAATTGTAGTATTTATAGATTCACTATGCCTTTCCACACATACAGGAATAGTTAGTGGTACAGCATTTACTCAGGGCAGGTGGATCACCTCAAGTCAGGAGTTTGAGAGGAGACTGACCAACATGGTGAAACCCTGTCTCTACTAAAAATGTAAAAACTAGCCAGGTGTGGTGATGTACGCCTGCAATCCCAGCTACTTGGGAGGCTTAGGCTGGAGAATCACCTGAACCCAAGAGGCAGACTTTGCACTGAGCTGAGATCATGCCATTGCACTCCAGGCTGAGAAATAAGAGCGAAATTCCATCTCGAAAACAAAAATCAATCTTAAAGTTACCAGAGGCTGGGAAGTGTAGTTGCGGGGTTGAGGAGAAGGTGGAGATGGTTAATGGGTCCAAAAAAATAAGAAAGAATAAATACTATATTCCAGGGAAGAAAGATAAAGTTAAATAAACTCATAAATAAATCAATACAGAAAATTCCAACTTTTAAAAATGTATTAAAGGAATTAAATAATGAACTAAGATAGAAACATTCAGATATTGCATGTCCCAAAATAAGATGAGCAAAAGCCAATTTGAAGAGAGGAGATTTGAGCTGAGACCTAAAGATGAGAAAGAAGTGCTATACTATTTGACAGCACAATCGGGGTGACTATAGTCAGTAATACTTAATTCTGTTTTTAAGTAACATAAAGAATGTAATTGGATTGTTTGTAACTCACAGGATAAATGTTTGAGGGGGATGGATACCTCATTCTCCATGATGTGCTTATTTCACATTGCATGCCTGTATCAAAACATCTCATGTACCCCATAAATATATTTATGTACTATGTACCCACAAAAATTTAAAAACATTTAAAGAATAATTTTTAAAAAGGGACAGTGAAATGTAAAGGTACTCTGACATTGTGGATTTGAATTCCATTCTGGGATTTAAATTATAATCTGGCATGATTTAGAATGATCTCCCTGGGCATAAGTTGGGAAGGACATTTCTGGTAAAAACAGAGGATTGTGTGATAAAAGTGATACTAAAGGCCTTGTACTATTTGTGCCAGGTACCATGTTATTACCTAGCATTCATTATATCATTTCCATATAGCCTCTCAATAGTCTTAGAGAGTAGGTATTATTATTTTTCTTGTACTTTGTTTTTGATATCAGGGCCCTGAAAAAGTCAGTAGTCTTTTAAAGTCACACAATTAGAAAATAATGGGGCCATGTACAATTTCCCCTTGCCTGAAATAAAGCTATGTACTTAGCCACTGCATGGGAGTGGTTTGTTTCCATATCTGTCTTGCTGTACATATGCTCAAGTTTGGAAAGTCTGGACAAAGCCATATAATCAATGATGAATGGAAGTACTTATGATCTTTTGAATTAACTTCTTTTTTCAATTATGTAATTCACTAATACACATTTTAATCATTTCTAGCTGTCCTAAAAATTTGCAATTGAATATGTTCATAGTCGACAGTATTTAAATAGTAAGACATATTTTAGAAGCTATAAATATTCCCTTTGTTTTCAGGAAGAAACACATTTGAATTAAATGTTCCTCGGAGGAAAGGATAACCAATACTTCTAAAATTGACTTGACCAAATACTTCTATAGAGCATATAGTAAATCTATAGCAAGACATACCTAGAGTCTATTACTTATTTATTTTTATTTTTCTGTTCATGCAAACCCAACAATCCTTATTAATGGTTCTTCCTCCATCCCAACTCTGCACTTTAAAATATTCCAAATATACAGACCAGCTGAAATAGTAATACAATACAAACACACATACACATTCTCCACTAGTTCAACAATTAACATTTTGTCATATCTGTTTTCTGCCTTTCTCTATTTTATTTGAAATTTATTTCTTAATCTACATATATTAGGTTGGTGCAACACAATTGTGGTTTTTGCCGTTAAAAGTAATGGCAAAAACCGCAATAACGTTTGCACCAAACTAATATATGCACACACATACACACACATTCACACATTTACTCCTAAATATTCAGCATTTGTCTTCTAAGAAAAATAACATTCTTTTAACTCTATTCTATCATTATAACCAATACAGTTTAATTATGATAAAACATTATTTAATTTATAGCTCATGTTCGAAGAGTCCCCGTTTTAAGCTATATTTAAAACCACATCCTGGTAATACCTGTTTCCAAGTAGGGATCACCCATTGAGTTTTGTTCACTTTAATCTAGGACAGTCTTCCAGCCTTATCTGATCCTTCACAACATTGACCTTTTTTAAAGAAATGAGGCCCCATTTTCTAAATTCTTCTGGTTGTCCTCTTATGAGTGGATAAGGTTTGAACATTTCTGGCAAGAAAAATTAAGATGTGCTACAGCATAGTTCTAACTTTTTTCCATCAGGAAGCGCAGCAGGTGAGAATGCCAAGTCTTATTAGTAATGCTGAGCTTTGGCCGGGTGCAGTGGTTCACACCTGTAATCCCAGCATTCTGAGAGGCCAAGATGGGTGGATTACGAGGTAGGAGTTTGATACCAGTCTGGTCAACATGGTGAAACAACGTCTCTACTAAAAATTACAAAATTTAGCCAGGCGTGATGGTATGCACCTGTAATCTCAGCTACTGAGGAGGCTGAGGCAGGAGAATCACTTGGACCCAGGAGGCAGAGGTTGCAGTGAGCTGAGATTGTGCCATCTACTCTAGCCTGAGCAATAGAGCGAGACTCCATCACAAGAAAAAAAAAGAAAAGAAAGAGAAGGGCAAGTTGAGTTTGTTATTTGGTTACAATGGTATCCACCAGAATGTGTTTATGTTAAACATCCCCTTGGCAATTAATAAATGTACCTATGGAAAAAACTTTAAGACTATGAACAGTCTTTTCTTTCTTTTCTTTTTTCTTTTTTCTTTCTTTTTTTTGAGACAGAGTTTTGCTCTTTTTGCCCAGGCTGGAGTGAAGTGGTGTGATCTTGACTCACTGCAACCTCCGCCTTCTGGTTCTCAAGCGATTCTCCTGTCTTAGCCTCCCGAGTAGCTGGGATTATAGGTACCTGCCACCATGCCTGGCTAACTTTTGTATTTTTAGTAGAGGGTGCGGTTTCACCATGTTGGCCAGACTGATCTCAAACTCCTGACCTTGTGATCCACCCGCCTCAGCCTCTCAAAGTGCTGAGATTACAGGTGTGAGCCACTGCACCTGGCCAAAAAGCCTTTCTCTTATTGATTTTTCTCCCAATGGCCCGCGAAGACAAAATATACACTGTTTTTGGGTTGTAAACAACAGTGAAATTGTAAGGTTCCCCAATATGATCTGAATGGATCTCTCCCTTTCAATCCAGGGCATTTGAGAGTCCACCTGAAAATCTATTTCAGGCCATGATGGAAGAGGGGGTTGGATATGCCTCATTATAACCCCTCCCAGTGTTAACATCCAACACAGACCTTAAATCTGATAAGAAACATTTATAATCTGTTCTCTCTGAAGCCTGCTATTGGAGGCTTCATCTATATAATAAAACCTAGGTCTCCAAAATTCCTTATTAAAACACAGACATTTCTTTTCTATTGACAATAACTCTTTCAACCAATTGCCAATCAGAAAAATTTTAAACCTACCTATGACCTGGTAGCCCCTGCTTTGAGTTGTCTTGCCATTCCAGATCAAACCAATATAAATCTAACAGGTATTGATTTATGTATCATATCTCCCTAAAATGTATAAAAAGCAAAACTGTACTCTGACCACCTTGGGCACATGTTGTCAGGACCTTCTAGAGGCTATGTCATGGGGCATACCCTTAATCTTGGGAAAATAAACTTTCTAAGTTGATTGAGACCTGTCTCTCAGATATTTGGGGGTTAACATATTGGCAACCATGAAGGGATTCTGAGTGGACGTGCCCCTGACGTTTGACAAATCTACCAGTGCTTGGTACCAAGCTTGAACTATCTTTATGGTTCAACCAATAGGACAACTTGCTGAAAGGCATGGGAGATCCCCTCCCTCCAGAGAACTCCTGATACTCCCAAATTTGGTTGAGATCTAAGGTTTATTTTGCTGCACAACTCCTTTCTGGAGTTTTACTTGCTTCCAAAGAAAGGCAAGTCTTCCTGCTTGCATGACAACAGAAGGCAGGTAACTTCTTTTCTGGAGTTTTAAGCTTGCTCCCCAAAAGGGAAGGTGAGTTTGAGTGTGTTGTTGCTTCTAGAATAGAGACAGCTGTTTTCAGCTCAAATTTTATTTCCTAGGTAAGTAGCTGAATTTTTTTTTGTCTTAAAAGTTCTCCTTAATGACTAAAGGTTAAAATTGACAACGAGCTGGTCTTAATTTCTCCTTAGCCATTATAGTGCTCAGTGATCGTATTGTTCTTGTTTTTTTTTTTTTTTGGTTTGTTTCGCTCTTTCTCCCCACCGTATTTGACCAACTCAACCCAACATCATCAAATCCAAAGAGAATTTCAAATTATGTAGGAACAAGGGCTCTGAATTAGCTAAAATTTCACTCAGCTACAATAATAAAACACAAACAGATAAACAACACAAAACAATAAACAAAAGAAAAACATGGGCTTGGTTTCTGTGTTTGTTTCCTGTCTTAAAAAAAAACAAACCCAAAAACAGTTGCTTTTTGGTTTACTTTCCTTTCACCCTATTCGTCCTTTTCCCTTTGCCATCTTTGATACCAATAAAAAATCTAGAGAAGGCTTACAATGACCCAAATCCCTCACAAAACTCAAAGTATTGATGCGTTCTGTTTTCTTTGTGGAGTTTAAAGAGTCACAGGCAGAATTATTTTTAGGGACTAAAGCTCTGTAGTTTTCCTGTATTGCATTACCTGACCTCTTTGGCTTTGGGGGTTACCGAGATTACCTTGTACTGTGGAGAGGATTTGACCTTGGCATGTGAAATGATGGATGAGAGCTACAAAGTTAGGGGTGGCTAGGACAGTTTACAGGAAGTGACCTTAGATGTTTATTTTTTTTTCCTTGAGGAAGTTGTTTAGGATCCTAATTCTAGTTCAGAGTTCTAAAGAGCTTTCTCCAGTGCCTTTCCTCCCAAAATTAATCCCAATTGGCTTGTCTGCACATATGCATGACGAACTGTACTGTCATTTTCACAGATAAATGAGAGACTGAGTTTCCTCAGGTCTGAAGAGAAAGGACATTTTAATCCTCCCAGACAAAAGGTGCCCCTTGGTCACTGGGGGGCCACGTGGGAGGTGAGATGGGGGAATTGCATCCCCTTATGATATGCAGCAGCCCTACAGGGACTCCCAACAAAATTAGTTTAAAAAAGCTCATCCAGGAAATGAATATAGGAACTGGTCACTCTCGTTTTGGAGCCTTCTCAGAGATGCTGGATTTCCAGGCAGAAAAACGGAGGCATGTAAGAGGGCAGAACAACTAAGTGGTGACACACTGAGAGTCTGGCCACAATGAGTACATCTTGATCCACTACACTAAACTACAGGCCACAGCTCAGTTCCTCCTTTTAAGAAAAAATGTGGGGAAACAATATTCTGAGCAGGAGGAAAGACAAGGCGAACGAATCCCCCATTTGGTTTTATGGTGCCTCTACTTGCACATTATTGTGTAAATGGAAGGACATGCCAGAGTTTTTAATACTCCAGCTGGTTACACATTAGGTCTGTTCTTGCGGACATTTTCAAACTGATGGGCAAATTACATCAAGGAAAATTAAGAGCCCAAAGGTCAACCTGCAACTCTGAAGTTTGTAAGTTCTCTCTCTCTCTTGTTTTCTCTTCTGCTTGCTTTAAGTCTGCTGTTACTTTTCTACTGAGATAAAATGCACTGTTTGCAACCAACTGGAAGGTCTTGGGTCTTGGTGTGTTGAACAAAGAATTGAAGCAAACACAAAGAAGCAACAAAATAACAAAGCAATGAAAGACAAAGTAACAAAAGCACAGATTTATTTAAGCCAAAGTACCTTCCACAGAGTGGGAGTAGGTTAGAGCAAGGTGCTCAAGAGGCCCCCACCTCCACCTAAAAAAAATTTGATAACACACCTTTAGAGGCCTCTAATTGGTTACATCCTATGAAGGACTGGCCTGTGACCAATCAGAGGCTGAAGTGGAAACTTCTGTTCTTGTTATCACAGGAGTGAGGATGTGGCCTGTATACTGCCTAATCTTGCCTAGAACTGTCTGCACCCGCTGCTGTTTTGCTTATATGAACTGGCTGTACCTGCTGTTCTTTTGCTTCTGCCTTAACCCTTGGTTACCCTTATTCCCTATTCTCTTGCCTCAACACCATTTCTTCTTGTTACTGTTTTTGCAAACCAGTGAGTTTGTATGAATATCTCATAGCCAGAGTTCTGAAATAAAAGTTACAGGATCTTTGTATGAGTGTATATGCATGTGTTTATGTGTACATACATGTGTTTTGTTATGTTTTTTGGGTTACAAGGTACCAAATTTTGTTAAAGAGTATTTGTGAGTTATATAAGACTAAATGCTTTTCTATTTCACATGACTTAAGGAAAACCTTTAATAAATAAGCTTGCTCTAATATTACTGATAAAGTAATATCAGCAATGCCTTAAGAATTATCAGCATACATTTTTGTTTGCATTCATTGTTCAAGAGACTTCCCACTTATTCTTGCCAAATACTATAAGTTGTCAAAATTTGGCATCAAGGTCATAAAACCATAAGCCCATCCCAAAACACAATAATATTTGCTTTTGCAATTCTTGATAAATAAGATATTAATATTGTTGGTTTAATGGAAACAGCTAAATCTTGAATTATAGGTAGAATAATCATATGTTTAATCTTAAGTTTCTTATTTAGGTACACCCCTGAAATTCACAGGCTGTTAAAATGGTTAACAGAGAAATAACTTTAAATGATGAGTATCACAGTTTTTATAAATAATCTAGGTAAACTATTAAAAGAAAATAACTAGGTAAATGTAATGCAATAAATACTTATATAGAAAGTTGTCACAATTTAGAATCTAAAGTTATAATAAATTAAATAATAGCTATTTCATTAAACGTTTGGGTATTTTCCAATGTTAAAAAATCATGTTTTAGAAAAACATTCTTTCTAAAAAATGTTTTTATTAAAAAGTACATCATTTTTGTGTAATTCAAAGCTTATTTAAAAGTTATGTATAAAACAAGGTAAAAGGAACCAGAAAATATGAAAGATGTAGAGAAACTTATTGAAATAAAGAGGTATTTTTTGGTAAGAAAGCCTAAAAGAAGATTTCGTATAAGGAAGTGTCTTATATGGTGATTTTTAATTCTAAAATAAAACGACCGAGTTGTTCAACGTATAAAAATATTTAGGACAAACCAGAAAGTCTAAGCATGTCCTCAATGGTCTAACTCATAATAAGGTTAGTAAAAGAGAAATTTATTAAAATGTTATGCGATTAATTAGCTATAGAGAAAATCATAATAGTTTTTCTAAAAATTTAACTTTGATATTAAAAATACACTCATAGAAAACTAAAGAATTGGTTAAAACATGATTTTATTAAAAATATTGTTACTCTTAATGTAAGAAGTTTTTAATTTTTAAATTCTACAATCTATTTCTTTATGATATTATTCGAAGCTGTACCCTGCTACTTCAGCTCCTTCTCTCTTCTGAGTAGGCCTGAGATGGTAACTCCTTCCTTTAACTTTTGTTGTCTTCTGTAACGTTTAAAAATTAATAGTCTAACGTGAGACAGAATTTTTAAACAGACAAATGAAATATCTTTTGGACCTGCCTTTTTTATTCTGCATTTCTGTTGTATCTATATGTTTATATGTGTCATGTGGAAGTAATATGTCACTACCAAATTACATAAAAGAGCACTAGTCAATTGACTTCAATAAGTGAATGTTTATCAGACTGGTGGAAGCTAGCTTAGATGCCTTTTAATTCACATGACATTGGTAATCTTTGGTAAGATTTGGTGAATTTAATCTCAAAATTATCTCCAGCAGTTTAAAATGTTAAAGTCATGTTATATTAAATTACGTAATCTGAGTTTTTTTTTCCCCCTCACTGGGAATTTGAGTTATTCAGAGTTAAAATAGTAGGAGTATAAAAGCGTTTTTGGTGAAGTTCATAAAACACAAGCATGTGTTTTTTGCAAAAGAAAATGTCATTTTTTTTCTAGTTCAACTATTTAAGAATTGCTTTAAAATAAAAGAAGTTACACAGGTAAAACTAAATGGATTAAAAGAAACATTAAGCCAGGGCAACAAAAGTTACCTCTGAGACCTGTGGTTACCAAGAAGATAGTCAATGTGGGGGAAAGGGCAAAGCCAAATAACTGTTAAAACCAGAGGATATAATGTAAAGGAATTGTTCCATTTTGTAGATTGGTATCATCAGCTTCTTGAGAAACCTTTATTATAAGGAATTTTAAAAATAGTTGCTATAAGGACAAAATCCTTAATTATAAATGCTGTAGAATGAAAGAACTTGTTTGGGTTGATGTAGGACCCAACAGCTCATTTTTAAATAATCACTGATGGTATATATGATCCAAATGCACGCAACATTATTCCAACAACCAACCTAGTGGACCAGATAAATGTCATTGTAAGATCTGTTTACCCTGAGAGGAGACTGTCCAACTCTGTCTATAAAATGCCAAGTGGAGCACCCTAGATAAAGCAGCATGCCATGTTGAGACTGGCTTTATGATGACTGGGATGTTCTGCCACATAACATATCTACTTCCCAGGTCATGTTAAACTGGGGGTTAACGTGGTTCCTTTAACATGGGCACCCTGGGAAACATTACTCTTGTAGACTCATATGACTGTTTGAGAAGTCTTACCAAATTTGCTGTCCCTTATGGGTCTTCTAGATGCTTAATAAAATATTAGGGTAATTAAAAAACAAAAGGGAAAGGAAAAAAGGAGTCAATGGATTTGCCCCAGAAAGGTGATTGAAATTTTTGGATGGTCATTCACTATTTGCCCCAGATTGAAAATTTAAAAGTAAATAAATAAATAGGCAAAGGTTATAATGAGAAAGCTGGCATTGCCTAGGACAATGTTGAGGCAAATAAGATAAACATTAAGCAAAGGGCCTGAGTCCCTTAGCCCAACCCCTTGCTGGGACCCAAATCCTTTGGGTATAGGATCTTGCTACCTAGGGAATGCAAGGAGGAGAATAGTCATAAGCAGGGAGCCTCTTTTTTTCCCCCCTGATTCTAACTATGTGAGGAGCTGCTAGATTCTACAGCACCTGATAGACAACTCTCAGCTAACCATAGCTGTTCGGCTTGTAGACAGCAGTTCCAAGGTGAACAAACAACATCCTGTTTAAAAGCCACTGCTCTGATTAAAGAAGAGTCAAGCAAATTTTTTTCTTTTGTGTTATTTATAATATAGAGCAATTGGGTGAAGTTTAATATGTTTTTGTGAGCAAATTTACTTTTCTGTCTGTGTTCTCCAAAATTCAGAAACTGTTCATGAGTATTCTGATCTTATGATAATATAGTTATTTGCATAAGTTTAGTAAGAGTCTTTTATTTTAAAACAGAACATTTGGAGACACTGGTTATTTTGTCAAGGCTTTGACCATGATAACATATTTTAAGGTAAAGTTCCAGCAAAGCCAACTTAAGGCTAAAATAATCCTCCAGAGCAGTGGTCCCCAACGTTTTTGGCACCAGGGACCAGTTTCACGGAAGACAATTTTTCCATGGAGAGGGGGCATGGTTTTGAGATGAATTTGTTCTACCTCAGATCATCAGGCATTAGTTAGATTCTCATAAGGAGAGTGTAATTTAGATCCCTTGCCTGTGCAGTTCACAGTAGGGTTTGCATGCTCCTATGAGAATCTAATATCACCACTGATCTGAGGTGGAGCTCAGTTGGTAATGCTTTCTCACCTCCCACTCACCTCCTGATGTGCAGCCCAATTCTAAACAGGACACAAACATGTACCGGTCTGTGGCCCAAGAGTGTGGGAGACCCTGCTCTAGAGAGTACCAGATTATTCTTCCTATTTTTAGTTGGTGCCTAATGGAATAGGTTTCTTTTTCTGTTTCTGGCACACAAATACTCTTTGGATTGTCAAAATATTAATGTTATTTATCTCTCCTTGTTTTACTTCCAAGGAAACCAAAATAATGGCATTCTGAAGTCCAGAGATGCAAATCTGCCTTATTTGGCATTCCACTGGGCCTGATCTGTTTTTGTTTTGTTTTGTTTTGTTTTTACTGCAAATTTCCTGCTGCTAAGATTATACAAGAACGCTCCCTCTAGACCCAGGGACTGTTGTGGAAGAGGTGGGTGCATGAGATTGTAAGGGCTGGTTTTGAGGTATAGAATTAGGTTAAGGTTAGACCCTCCAAATCAAGAATGGGTATACAGACGCTTAAACAGATGATAAAACAAGAGACTTTGTTTTCTGAGCTTTTATGTGGCACCTTTTCATCCATCCCAACCATAAAGAATTTCCTGCTTCCTGTAGAATTAAAAAAATAATTACTTAGGGGATAAAGAAACCCCATGACAAAGCCTCCTCAGTATAATACTCCCTGTTATGAGTCATGCAAATATATACATATATATGTATAATTAAAATTTATAAATTTATAAATAGATTTTATAAATAATAAAATTTTCAGAACAAAGCTTAGGTTTTGTATACTTCATTGCTGTAAGTCTATAATTAAACCAATATCACAGTAGCTCAAAGCATAGAAATTAAAGATAAGTCAGTTTTGTATCCTTGTCTTTGGTTTTTTGTTCATTGACTTTTTACTTAAAAAAAATTCAGTGCATGTCCATGTCCATTCCTATTTGGCCTAAAGCATTCAATTGGCTATAAGTCTTTACTTTTATTTTCAAGAGATATTAATACTCTAAGTTCCTCGGCCATACGGAGTCTTACCAAGAGACAGGATGGACCCGGGGCAGACAATCATGCCATCCAGGCAATGTTATAGCACTGAGTAAAAATTTGGTGACCATCGATGTTGCATTTAGCAAATCTTGGCCAGAAGGGGAAGAATGCAAACCAGAAATGAAATTTGAAGTCCCCCCCCCCAACCATCTGAATGGATCCCTCCTCTTGGAGAAGGGCATTTGGGGAGTTAACACGAAAATCTAGTTCAGGCTATGATGGAAGAGGGCGTTGGACATGCCTCATTATACCCTCCAGCATTCACATCAACAGAGACTTTAAGTGTGATAAGAAACATTTACAATCTATTCTCCCAGAAGCTTGTTACATGGAGGCTTAATCTGCATGATAAGTCCTTGGTCTCCACAATTCCTTCTTACCCCCCAGACATTCCTTTCTATTAATAATAACTCTTTCAACTAACTGCCAATCAGAAAATTTTTAAATCTGCCCATGTCCTGGAAGATCTACCCCCCACCACTGCCCCTTCCAAGTTGTCCCGGCCCTTGGAACCATTGTAAATCTTACATGTATTGACTGATATATTATGTCTCCCTAAAATGTATAAAAGCAAGTTGTACACCAACTACCTTGGCCACATTTCATGAGGATCTCATGAGGCTGTGTGTCATGGGCATGACCTAAACCTTGGCAAAAAAAAAAAAAAACACCTTTCTAAATTGATTGAGACCTGTCTCAGGTATTTGGGGTTCATAGGGTGTGTTAAGTATTCTGGAAGGACTCCTTTACACAGCTAAATTGTCAGTTTTCAAGGCTAAAAACGACTGAGCCAGGTCCCAAAATTGAAAAGCATGGCATAGGACAACATTATTAGCAGATGAAAAATAAACAGATACCTCTTATAGCATCATGAGGAAGTAAATGCATACATTTGATTTTCTATAAATATAAATGTACAGGATAGGTATATCAGTTTCAAGTATCACACTCAGAACTTATCACCATTTTCTAAAAACTTCAGCCTATGCATCAGTCCTCTGGTTTAGAACTATAGGAAATCAATTGCTCTACATCAATTCAAGAGGTTTCTAAAAAGAGCAGTCTTTTCTAACTACATGAAACTAAGAATTATGAAGATAATTGACCTAATTCAATGAAAATGAATTATTCTTATGTTAACACTTTTACTATGATGTATCCTTTTGATAACTTAATTTTAAAATATTTTTATTAATTATTTATTGGTCCATTCTTTAGAATTTGTTTGTTCATCAGACAAAATCATTTAGCTTACTTCTAAGGGTTCTGTGACAGGAATCTCTTAATCTCTGATAAAAATCAGTATACAATAAATGTTATTGATTCACAGCTGGGATAATAGTTCTAATATCACAATTCTAAAAATGTACATTTGTAATACCTTTATTTTCATAGCATGGGTGCTTTCAATCTTAAACACAAAAAGCTAGGATTATGGGACATTGTCTTTAGAACTCTTATGCCTTAGATTATTTTGTTTTTGTTATATAAATAATTAAATAAGTAATTAAGGAGTGATAATTCAGATCTGTTTCAGATTGCTTCATTAAAACAGTTTCTGAATCTGAATCAAATTTAAGAGCTATATAAATTAGTAAATAATTTTAAATTTCTATTATGAAAATGATTATTTTATTTATGCAAATTTAACTTATTTAACATATAATTCTAATGTTTGTATGAATTTTAACTAAAACTGCCATATAGAGATACTAATATTTTCTTTCAAAGATTTTATTAGGTTGATCCTAGATAAATATTTTTTGATGTTGCCATACTCAAGCATATCTCAATCCCTTGTGATGGCATAACAGTTAATATTTTTTTAACTAGAATGAAGTATCAGAGTTTTTGGGATATGTATTTATTTTTAAGAGATCAAAGTAGACTCAAAAGCTTTCTGATAATGACGAAATTTGAAATCCTCATGATGTTTTGTGCTTGCTTTAATTTTCTCTTATAAAAAGAGATGTTTCTGCATGTTATAAGTGTAATGATGGAATATGCCTGAAGCTTCAGTGATACTAACTATATCAGTACAAAGGCTGCGGGCATCAAAAAGAAGCTCAAAATATTGAGCTGAACTGCATAACACCACTAACTAAACAAATGGCAGTTTTATGTGATTCAGACTAACACATTTGTCTCCTTCAGTATAATGCATACAGACAGAGACTTGCATGCACACACAAGCACCATATTTCTTTTCCAAGTCCCAGGCATGCATTACTGTTTTAATTCTATTTTCCACTTCTTCTCACTGCTGGATTATAGAAAAGGGGTCGCTGTCATGAATAAAAAGGGAAAGCAAACAAAATTATCTTTTAAAAGCCCCAAACACAAATGTACATCACTGAAGAATTTTTTAATTCACAGTAGAGAATAACCAATAAAATGCAAATGCTGGTGTTAGGTATCAACATTTTGAAGTTCAATGCCTAACAAGTATCTATAACACATTACAGAAGGTGTATAGAGTCTCATCATTCATCTCCCCCAGTAATTAGCTGGGGAATAATGACAATCTAATCTCACATCTTGAAGTCTTTTCTCCTCATTAGTGAAATAAGCTACTTTTGACCTTGTTTTTTCCAAATTATCTTAGAGTTGAAATTTTGAAGCTTCATATTAAATATTTGTGATTAATAGCTTTTTAATTACATTATTTTATTGCTTTCCAATAGCATCTGAAGTACTTTGAAGGCCTATAGACAATATCTTATGTACTGTAGGATTGTAATATTATTTATTTCTTTCTGGTCTTAACTAAGGTTCATAAGGTTCTTAATGTATTCTTGAAAGACAGATGTGGTGTTCGAAAAGGAATCTGATTGAATGTGCTTTAATTCATAGGAACAGGGTTAAAACAAGAGGAGAAGGCAGAGTGCTAGGTTATGGATTCTAAGAGCAGGTCTCTCTAGTCTTAATATAATTGTGTATCTAAACTTTCTTCATGAGGCAACTAAACCTGAAATTATGTCAACAAAAGTGGCAGTGGCCGTGCATGGTTAACAAAGAGTTCAATGCTAACACTGCTTTGGAGTGAAGTGCCACAGTGCTTTTTATTGTACTAAATACACTTTGAAATAGGAAATGAGAAGATATTACATCACCTCTTTGAAAAGGTTTTCTACTGTGTATTCCACTACCAGCACTATCACCATCCAAGAGAAGTGCTTGTTACCATCCACCTATTATTTAAGTAAAAACATAAAATCAGTGAAATAATTTTGAATGATTGTGCTTGCTTCAGGGAAAGTTATTCTAGAAAACGAAGTTTCTTCCATAAGTTTTGTAAAGAAGTTTACACTATTCACATCTGAATATTTAAAATATTTCTCAATTTAATAACTGTGAGCAAAAATATTTACCTGTAATCTTTCTTACATACAAAACTGCTAATGTTTATTCAAATATGTAATATTTACGATAGTATATTTATGTTAATTAGGACAATTGATGGAGTAAGTGCATTTAATTCTAGTGCTGCAATGTATATTTATAATGGTAGAGTTTATCCATGGTGTCATAAGACATAAAAATGGCTCTGTCACAAGTAATTTGGTTAATCAGGAATAAAGTTCCAGAGTTTTGATTTATTCATTCATTTTCAACATTCAAAGCAGACTCAAAATATTTCTGACAATAATGTTACTTTTACTTATATGTCTTTCAATAATCTTTTTGTAGATGGGGGAAAAAAAGCAGAGTTATGGCTAACTTTTCTAGGCATTGTAATAAAAATATGCGCTATCTGCAGGCCATAAAGTCTCTGTTATTTATAAATTTAACAGTTCTAGCAATTATACATTAATTTAGTGCTCTAAAATAGATTTTCTTATATAATCTAAATTTCCTTAAATCCATTCCAGTATGTTGCAAATATGAATGTATTCCACTGATTTGCAGCACAGCAGACTAAATGCAGAGAATTCTTCTTTAGATCATATAGAGATCCACAGATATTCATCAAATATACAGATACGTTTTCATTTAGCAATATCTTAAATTTATAAGATATTGTTGTTTTCACATGAATCATTTCACTTGCTGGATACCCCAGTAATTTGGTAAAATAAACAGAATAGAATTTCCATAAAAAATTTGAAAAATCTGAAAATCTCTCCTAGGACACACTTTCAGTATTTTAGAGCCATTACCTTTGATTAACATGTATCAATATAAATTTTCTTTCCAAGAGAGTGTCCCTAAAAGAATATACTATAAGCTGTTGTTAACACAATTCAAAGTGTATGATATGGTTTGGCTTTGTGTTCTCACCCAAATCTCATCTCAAAATTTTGATCCCCACATGTCAAGGGGAAGACCGGTGGGAAGTGGTTGTATCATGGGGCAGTTTCACCTACACTGGTCTCATGATAGAGAGTGAGTTCTCATGAGATCTGATGGTTTTATAAGGGGCTCCCCCACTTTGTTCTTCCCTTCTTCTTTCTCCTGTCACTATGTGGAGAAGGTCCAAGCTTGCTTCCCCTTCATCTTCCTCATGATTGTAAGCTTCCTGAGGCCTCTCTAGTCATGCAGAACTGTGGATCAATCAAACCTCTTTCCTTTATAAACTACCCAGTCTTATGTATTTCTTTATAGCAGTATGAAAACAGACTAATACAATGTGTTTCCCAAAAATAGATTGTGAGGCTGGGCACAGCAGCTTACTCCTATAATCCCAGCAGTTTGGGAGGCTGAGGCAGGTGGATCACCTGAGGTCAGGAGTCCGAGACCAGCCTGGCCAACATGGTGAAACTCTGTCTCTACTAAAAACACAAAAATTAGCTGGGCATGGTGGCACATGCCTGTAATCCCAGCTACTCAGGAGGCTGAGGCAAAAGAATCACTTGAACCAGGAGGCGGAGGTTGCAGTGAGCCAAGATTGCGCCATTGCACTCCAGCCTGTGTGACAAGAGCAGAACTCCATCTCAAAAAACAAAGAAACAAAAATGAATTGTGACAAAAAGGAGAAATTACCAATCCCTAAATATATTTGTTTCAGCAGATTCCATATGTGTATATGTGTGTATATACATATATGCACATATGTATACCCTAAATTTTTCAACTTTGTATCTTTATGTATGTAAATAACTATGATAACAAAAATATACAAAGGCAAAATTTGTACTTTAAGTATTCAGAAAGATACACAAGATTACTTTAACAAAGTATTGAATTGCACTGTCTTAACGTCCAAAGAATAGAAATGTAATGTATGGTAGATTGCTCTGGTAAAATGATCAGCCTTAAAATACTTAAGAAGGTTGAATCTAAAAATAATTTGTAAACCTATATGAAACAATAGCTTTTCTTCTGTTTTCATCCTTACATATTTAATGATGAATCCCAAAGGATCTTGAGCAGAAACAAAAGCATTAAATATATTATGTGAATCAGTATCTGCAACCTGCTGGTAACAAAAAGCTAAAACTTTCACCATGATGACATAAACTCATATAAACACAGCAGGCACATTTTTATTAAGCTATTCATTCAAATTTTCTAATGCACCTTAAGACAGTCATGATCTATCTAAATAATAGGCTAGATAATATTTGTAGGTTATTTTCATTTTATATCTTAGAGATTTTATGGTTTTTGAAATGAACTAAACCAAAAGAAGTCACAGTTATGCTTGGAATATCTGGAATCAAACTATCCTAAATGAAGGCAGTTTTTACAAACACGTAGTAACACAGACTAAGGCCAAAGTTGTCTTTATAAGTTATTTAAAGAGGTCATATGCTTTGTATCATGATAGAACTCCATCTTATAGAATCCCTAATTAAAATATATTCTCTAATCATCTGGTCAAACGCTTGAAACCACACCATGAAATGGGTATCTTATTGATTAGAACAACGCTAAGAAGAATGTTGTTGTTTATAAATTTTTAGCTTGAAAATTAGATATTAATGCCTAAGCAAGAATACAGTTATTAGATCAACTAGGCCATAATGAAATGACCCCAGAAGCTTAGGAAGCCAGGCAATCATCTTGCATCACTTTCAGAGGGAAGTTTCCAATTTCTGAACTGGGAACACCTGAGAGGCAGCAAAAATCACAAAAAGCAGTTGACACACTCCACTTGTCCTCATGCACAACAAACAGCCTGAAAAACAATTTCCTTAAGATGTTTTTAAACATGAGCTTTTGGATTTCAGTGCATGCCCTAATAGTTAATACAATAAAAATTTCCTTTAAAGTGTTGTTGAATTTAGAGTAACTTTTGGTGACATGTTTTCTCAAAAGAACAAGAGAGTAAAATGTTAAGTACTCTCATGCAGAGGATCTAGTAGCTTTAGGTTAAAGCATTTTCAGTATTCAAAAAGTATAAAACCACTGCTCTTCAGCTGAATACAGAATAGAATATAGTAACAGGAAAGCATTATGTCTACTAAGGCACTGGAAAAGGTCAGATTTAGATATTTACAAACATTGATGGCTACAAAATTCAGTTGGAGACTTACTCTCACTGTTATAGAGGAAATATTATTAAGATCATGGAGCCAAGATTTGCTGCTGGACTTGGAAGTTAGAAAAATAAACCCTTAAAAATAAACCCATATTAAACCTTGAATTTTAACTGTTGCAGTTACCAGTTATCAAGAGAACTATAGAGTAAAGGAAGGAGAAAGAGAGATATCAAAAAAATTTTAAATAGAATCAATGTGCATAGCAATTTCAATAAATTGGTTAAGGAAGTCTGTAGTTTTACTAATCACTAGAAATGTTATATGTGGGATATCAGTGGGCTATAGGTTATTTAATTAACATAAAATATAAGAAATACTTCATTGATCACAGTAAACAAACCAACAAGAAAGACCTGGGATTTCTGAAACCACATGATAGTTATAACTACAACATGAGTTTCCTTAACAAGGTTTAAAGTTTGTTTTTTTAATGGCTAAACTATTAAGATGTTTAGAACAAGCTACGGTGATTGATCTATGAATGACTATATGCACCTATATGATCCTTTTCAGTTTTTTTTTCCTTTCAAAGGATTTTAGATGTCTCACACTGCCATCAGTCACCATTTCCTGTTATTTTTTTCACCAAAATCACTCCTTTTTCCCCATCCATGCCTTTTCATTCTTACTACCACTACCGTAATTCTGTTTTTATACTGTATCAGTCTGGTAGAGTTTATTTACTTGTCTATTACTGCCCTCCTCCTTTCATAGTCATCTTGCACATAAATGTTTTATTTCTTCTGTTTGAGTAAAAGTTTTTAAAGACAGAAGCCACTTGAAAGTTTTGACTGCATACGTATGATGATGGATGGATGGACGGATGGAAAGAATTTGAGATCTTCATTGAAGATTTATTTCGACTACCAGAAAAAACTGTATTGTAACAATCAGCAGGGTCGCCAAAAGTGTGACATTCAATCAAGAATTTTCAGCGATTGGTTTTGCAGGAAGCAGACAGAGATCAATTTCTGCTTAAGAAAATGGGAGGAAGCCTATTTGGACAAAGGAAGTAGAATAGCTATGCAGGTTCTATGAATCATTGGCCAAATCAAGTAGGAGCTGGTATTATCTTTCAGATTCTCTGCAATCAGGATAAAATGTGTGGGTCTCACAGCCCCATCAGTCAGCGGACATGGGTTGCCAGCTGGTGTTTAACCAGGAGACACTGTGTGGCTGAGACAAACTCTATGGGAGTGGACGAGAGAAGATAGTCAGCTAAAACAACTCCACATAGCTGGGCAGCAAGTCCTATCATGAAGGAATATCTGAGAGGTGTAGTTCCATGTCCTCCATACTAATCAACCCAGTTTTTTTGTGTGTGATAAAAAAGACACTATAAATATACCCTCTAAACAATTTTTAGGTTGACAAGTACAGTATTTTTAACTATAGGCACAATGTTGTACAGCAGATATCTAGAACATTTTCATCTTGCATGACTGAAAGTGTATTACCCGTTGATAATACTGCCCGTTTCCCCTTCCCCATACTCTGGCAACCATAATTCAATTTTCTGTTACTATAAGTTTGTTTTAGATGTTTTATATAAGCAGAATCATCCAGTATATGTGTTTGTGATTGACTTATTTCACTTAGCATAATGTCCTCAAGGTTGATCCATGTTGTTGTGCCAGGATTTCCTTCTCTCTCTCCCTTTTTTTTTTTTTTTTGAGATGGAGTCTCGCTTTATCGCCCAGGCTGGAGTGCAGTAAGTGATCCTGGCTCACTGCAAACTCCACCTCCCGGGTTCAAGCAATTCTCCCTACCTCAGCCTCCTGAGTAGCTGGGATTACTGGCGCCCACCATCACGCCCCACTAATTTTTGTATTTTCTAGTAGAGATGGGGTTTCACCACGTTGGCCAGGCTGGTCTTGAACTCCTGACCTCAGGTGATCTACCTGCCTCAGCCTCCCAAAGTGCTGGGATTTCCTTCTCTTTTAATGCTCTTTGTATATGTACCACATTTTGTTTATCTATTCCTATATCCACGGTCATTTTGGGTTGCTTCCGCATCTTGGCTATTGTGAATATTGCTGCAGTGAACATGGATGTACAAATATGTCTTCAAGATTCCATTTTTAATTCTTTTGGATAAATACCCATAAGTAAGATTCCTGGATCATATGTAGTAGTGTTTCTATTTTCAAAGTTTTTATGGAAACATAATACTGTTTTCCATGGTGGCTGTACCATTTTACAATCCCACCAACAATGTGCAATGATTTCTATTACTCCACGTCCTCACCAAAACTTGTTACTTTCTGTTTTTTTGATCGTGGCCAACCTAACAGGCATGACATGATATCTCATTGAGACGATGATTTGCATTTTCTTGATCACTAATGATATTGCACACTTTCATGTGATTTTTGCCTATTTGTATAACTTCTTTGGAAAAATGTCTGTTCAAGTCCTTTGCCCATTATTTTAATCTAAAATGAGATTTATTGCATTTTATGTAGTTTGAAGTCCATGCAGCAAGGTGGACTAGCAAAATTTTTAATGCATTTTAAAATAAATGGGGTGGGCAGCAAATGCCCAAAGTTCTAGTCTTCTTGGGTCCCTGGAAAAGAAAGGTGTAGGAATGAACTCACCCACCCTCCGTGGGGAATGAATTTGTCTCTTAAATGCAAGAAATGTTTCCATGGCCTTAGGATGCCAAAACACAGAGCTCAGGGGTGAGAGCAAAGGAAGGGAGAAGCATCACCGGTGAAAACGAAGCATACACATTCACCTAACTCAATCTGAGGGTAGAACACGGTGGTAAATCTTGGGGGGGCAGCAGTTGTTCCAAGAGTCAGGAAATACAGGACACTCCTGGGAGATTTGCACCTAAAAAAAAGTGGCGCGGAAAAAGGAAAAACAAAGGGGGAAATATTTCTTAAACCAAGCTCTTCAACAAAATGCTATATGTTATTTAATATTTTCACTTCATAGCATTGGACGCACAGCTCAACATATTGAAATATTGATTCCTTCGAGGAAAGTAAATGGAAAAAGAAAACAAAAAGAATGACATTTTTCTATTGAAGAATCTCAGGCCGCAGGCATGGGATCTAAGTGCCCCAGTGTCCTAGCCTGTAGGAGGTGTTTAGGTCAGCCCGGGTCCTCTGGGGAGGGAGGCTGTGCCCATAACCCAAGACTGTATGGCAAAAAGTGTGTTGGATGTCCTTGGCCTTGCCAGCTCAGACTCTCAGTTGTAGGTCACCCAGGCGTCCTGACTGTAGGAGAGCTGGTTTGCTGACTTGTTGAACATGGGCTGGGTGAGGTCCTAGTCCATAGGAATGGTGACTTGCTGGATCTGGTAGAGCTTGTGTACATCTGTGACTTGGTTGAACCACCGCTGTCCTTACTGGACCTCTGTTTGTATAATCTGTTGGGCATTGTGGCAAGCATCTAGATCTGTTCCTGCATGACTTGAACACCTGATACAGGCTGGACTAAGTAAATATATTCTAGTTGGCCTGACTTCAGCTGCACTGGGATCTGTTGGATCTCTCCTGTTTCAGTAATAATCTGTTACATAACCTGCATAGTCTGTCCAGTGTCACTCTGGGACTGTTAGGCTCGACCCTGTGGTTGGGCCTGGACAATCTGCACTTGCTGACCTTCTCCAGCCTGCATTATCCAGGGCATGATCTGTCCCCGCAGAGGCTACATGATGGTCTACCCAAGCTGGATGGTGGTCATAGAGCTGGTGGTCTCCTGGCCTTGCTGCTGTCCCTAGACTTGGACCATGGTAGGCTGCTTAAGCCAGTGTGAAGTAATTCTAGATGGGCTTGGCAGGAGTTACAGACTGGTGCACTTCCTCCTGATGCTTTGGAGGGTTCGGTTCATCTGTTAAAACAATAACAATGAGAAAGTCACACTGATCTAATTTTGTAATTCCCATGGTGACATCATTTCCCTATAGAGTCCAGTGCTTTTTAGCCTCTGTGTAAATCCAGGCTCAAAGAGTCAACTCTGTGATAAAAATCTGGGCTGTCTTGGCAAAGAGCACAGGAGCTTCTCTACTGATCATCTTTACATCATCCAGTTTCAAAATCTTCTTAATACCAGCCATGGAAGTTCCTGTGCTAGTAAATCTTTCACTGTTAAATTCTGGATTTCTTCTAGGACTCGAAGCCAGAAAGGACTGTAGGCTTTACTGGGCATTACTACTGCTAATACCATAAAATCCACCTTCTGTGGACATTTTGAATAACACCTCCACACAGGAGTCCAGGGAAGAGCAGGAACTCTCCCTGCACTCCTGCTAAGCAGGGCAATGCAGAGGCCCCAGGCAAAGTAGAGAGGGAAGAAGCATGCATCACGGGGAATGGAGGGCATGAAGCGGGGGCTCAAACAAGATGGCGGCCATGGCGTTTGTACATGGCCCTTTCCTTTCCCCCATCCTTGGCACCTGGACTCCCAGTATGGTGCAATGTGCAGAACATTTGACCATTTGTGAATCATGCTTTTTAATGTTATTGGGTTGTAGGAGTTCTTTATACATTCTTTATATTAACTTCTTTTTGGTAAATGGTTTGTAAATATATTCTCCCATTTTGTAGGCTGCCTGTTTAGTATGTTAATTATTTCCTGTGCTGGGTGGAAGTTTTTAAGTTTGATGTAGTCCCATTTGTCTATTTTTGATTTTGTTGCATGAGTTTTTGGTGTCATATACAACAAATCATTGCCCGTTCCAATTTCATGAAGGCTTTCCTTAATGTTTTCTTCTACGAGTTTTACCATTTCAAGTCTAACATTCATGTCATTAATTCTTTCTGAGTTGATTTTTGTATGTGTTGTAATACAAAGGTCCCTCTTCATTCTTTTATGTGTGGATATTAAGTTTTCCCAGAATCATTTGTTGAAGAGACTATCTTTATGCCATTGTGTAGTTTTGGTACCCTTGTCAAAATTGGCCAAATACATGAAGGTTTATTTCTGGACATTCTATTTTATTTCATTAGTCAATATGTCTGCCTTTATACCAGTACCATACTGTTTTGATTACCATAGAATGTTGTAATATGCTTTGAAATCAGGAAGTGTGAGGCCTTCAGCTTTATTCTTTCTCAAGATCAGCTTGACTATTCAGGATCCTTTGAGATTCCATATAAATTTTAGAGTTTTTTTATTTCTTAAAAAAAATCAATAATATTTTAATAGGAGTTGGATTTAATCTGTAGACTGCTTCAGGTTATATGGGTATTTTAACAATATTAATTCTTCCAACCCATGAACACAGGATGTCATTCCATTTATTTGTGTCTTCTCTAATTCCTTTCATCAGTGTTTTGTAGTTGTCATTGTACATATCTTTCACCATCTCCGTTAATTTTATTCTAAAGTATTTTATTATTTTTGATGCCATGTTAATAGGAATATTTTCTTATTTTTTTAAGATTTTTTATTTTTAGTGTATAGAAACCCAGTTGAGGAAAAATGGTGATGTAGAAGTAAGCTGGCTTTACAACCTCCTCATCCCACAGAAAAACCAAGAACAGATGTACATCACTGAGATTATCATCAGCAATATCCCAGTAGCCAAATACGGGAATAAGACATCTCCCAGGGCCACAAAGATGTGAAAAACTCCAAGCAGACAGCAAGAGAATCAAACTTCCGTATCTGCAGTGCCCCTCCTGCCAATCTCTCCAACACCAAGTGTACAAAAAATTTCCCCTGACTCAGTTTCTATACAGGAAAAAGTCAAATTGAGGTACACAATTAGGTTCTCCATTATCTCGGATTCCCGGATAAGAGACTTGCCCATGACTCAATCCACAGGAAGCATTAGGAGTGCCTGAAGAGAGATATATCCCCAAGGACAACCAGAGATAAAGGGAGAAAGTAGAACTACCATCCTCAGCACTGGAAATTCTGCTGTGTAATTCAGCCATAGGAGATGCCAAATCAGAGTGACTGCTCAGTAGCACTACACTGTAGGATATTTATTACACAGGTCCTTGGGGGAATAAACTCTTAGCTAGCCGTGTTAGGCCATTCTTGCATTGCCATAAAGAAATACCTGAGACTGGGTAATTTAGGGGAAAAAGAGGTTTGATTGGTTCATGGTTCTGCAGGCTTTATAGGAAGCATGGTGCTGGCATCTGCTTGGTTTCTGGAGAGGCCACAGGAAGCTAACAATCATAGCAGAAGTTGAAGAGGGAGCAGGCACATCATTTGGTGAAAGCAGGACCAAGAGAGACAATAGTGGGGGAGGTGACACAATCTTTTAAATGACCAGTTCTCACAAGTAATCACTATCACAAAAACAGTACCAAGCCATGAGGGGATCCTCCTCGCATGATCTAAACACCTCCCACCAGACTTCACCTCCAGCACTGGTGATTAAAATTCAACATGAGGTTGGAGTGTGGACAATTATTCAAACCATATCACCAGACTTCTCATACTACTGGGTTAACCCCTTTGGAACCTCTCATGTTCACAATAGGCAACACTGTGATTTTGTGCTAGAACTGAGGCAAAACTGGGCTTCAAGCACTCTCTAGTGACAAAAAGGAGCCAAAAACCTGGTGGTAAAAAGAGAAACAAAATCAACAGGAAAATGGTGAAGAATCACTAAGCAAACATACGCAGTAAATAACAAAACAAGCCAGACGGAGAACACTTGAATAAATAACTAACCCTTCAATGCAAAGACGTAGTTGTACATCCACAAGAAACAACAACATCAAGGAACCATGGTCTCCCAAAATGAACAAAGTAAGAAACCACTGACTAACCCTAACAAGACTGTGATATGGGAACTGTCTGACCAAGAATTCAAAATAGCAGTTTTAAGAAAACTCATTGATGTCCAAGATAACACAAAAGAGCAATCCAGAAATTTATCAGAGAAGTTTAACAAAGAGGTAGAAATAGTAATAATAAAACTCAACAGAAATCTTCGATTTATTTATTGAAGATATATCTACTACGTATTTACAAAAATTAAAAATATTTTAAAAAGAAATATTGGAATAGATAAATATATTTGCCGAACTAAAAAATGTATTACAGGCTCTCAACAGCAGCATAAATCAAGCAGAGGAAATAATTAGCTTAAAGGCTATTTATAAATACACAGAAAAGAAAAAAACAAAAAAGGTATTCCATGCCAATGGATTGGAAGAATTAATATTATTAAAATAACAATACAGCCCAAAGACATTTAGAGATTCAATCCAAATCATATCAAAATACCAATGACATTCTTGACAGAAATAGAGAAAAACAATCCTATAACTCATATTGGAACCACAATACACCCTGAATAGCCAAAGCAATTCTGAACAAAAAGAACAAAGCTAGAGGCATCACACTACCTGACTTCAAATATAATACAAAGCTATAGTAATGAAATAACTATGGTACTGGCATAAAAACAGACACAGAGACCAACAGAACAGAATAAAGAACCCACATATAAAATCATATATTTACAGCCAACTCTTTCTCGACAAAGGTACCAAGAACATGTAATGTGGAAAGGACAACCTCTTCAATAAACAGTGCTGAGAAAATAGGATCTCCACATGTAAAAGAAAAAAAACAGGCCCCTATTTCTCCACATAAACAAAAAGCAAACCAAAATGGATTAAAGGCTTAAATCTAAGGTCTGAAACTATGAAACTATTAGAAGAGAACATTGGGGATGCTCCAGGATATTGGTCTGGGCAAAGACTTTTTAATATAAGACCTCAAAAGCACATGCAACCAAAGCAAAAATACACAAATGAGATTATACCAAGCTACAAAGCTTCTGTGAAGAAAGGAAATGATGAAAAAAGTGAGATACAACCCACAGAATGGGAGAAAACATGTTCAAACTATCTATCTGACAAGGGATTATTAACCAGAATATATAAGGAACACAAACAACTCAATAGCAAAAAGAAACCTTAATAATTCAATTAAAAAAATGGACAAAATATCTAAGCAATTCTCAAAGAAGAAATACAAATGGTCAATAGGTATATTAAAAAATGCTTAACATCACTAATCATCAGAGAAAGGCAAATCAAAACCACAATGAGATATAATTTCACTCCATTTAAAATGGCTTTTATCCAAAAGACAGGTAATAAAAGATGCCAGCGAGAATGTGGAGGAAGGGGAACACTCATACACTGTTGGTGGGAATGTAGATTAGTACAGCCATTGTGGAAAACTGTACAGAGGTTCCTCACAAAACTAAAATTAGAATATGTTCCAGAAATTCTACTACTGAGTATATATCCAAAAGAAAGAAAATCAACACATTGAAGATATACCTGCACTCTCATGTTTATTACAGCAGCATTCACGATAGCCAAAATATAGAATCAACCTAAGTGCTCATCAATAGTTGAATAAAAAGAAAACATGGTATACATACACAACAAAATACTATTCATCCATAAAAAATAATAAAATCACATCATTTGCAACAACCTAGATGGAATTGGAGACAATTATGTTAAGTGTAATAAGCCAAACACAGAAAGACAAATATCACATGTTCTCACTCATATGTGAGAGCTAAAGAAGTGAGTCTCATGAAGATGGAAATAGGTTAGTGGTTGCCAGAGGCCAAGAAGGGTGCTGAGGAGAGGGGAGATAAGAGAGGCTGATATATGGGTACAGATATGGAATTTGATAGAAGAAATAAACCTAGTGTTTTATAGATCAGTAGGGTGACTATAGTTTACAATAATCCATTGTATATTTCAAAGTAGCTTGAATATAACAACTCAAATGTTTCTAGCATAAATAAAAGACAAGTATTTAAGGTGATTAATATTCCAATTACACTGACTTAATATTTCAAATTATATGAATATATTATCACATGTGTCCTCCAAAAGTTCCCAACTCATAAATTTGGGGGTTGAGGTTTTATCCTGAAACTCCACAGAATTTGTTTATTAGTTCTAACAAGTTTTCTTTTTTTTTCTTTTTATTTTTTTTTTATTGCATTTTAGGTTTTGGGGTACATGTGAAGAACATGCAAGATTGTTGCATAGGTACACACATGGCAGTGTGATTTGCTGCCTTCCTCCCCATCACCTATATCTGGCATTTCTCCCCCATGCTATCTCTCCCCAACTCCACACCCCCCACTGTCTCTCCACTATTTCCCTCCGACAGACCCCAGTGTGTGATGCTCCCCACCCGTGTCCATGTGTTCTCACTGTTCAACACCCACCTATGAGTGAGAGCATGCGGTGTTTGATTTTCTGTTCTTGTGCTGGTTTGCTGAGAATGATGGTTTCCAGGTTCATCCATGCCCCTACAAAGGACACGAACTCATCGTTTTTGATGGCTGCATAATATTCCATGGTGTATATGTGCCACATTTTCCCTGTCCAGTCTATCATCGATGGGCATTTGGGTTGGTTCCAGGTCTTTGCTATTGTAAACTGTGCTGCAATGAACATTCGTGTGCATGTGTCCTTATAGTAGAACTATTTATAATCCTTACGTATTCGTGTGTGAAATCTTTAGGGTTCTGTACATATAAGATCATGTCTTCTGCAAACAAAAATAATTGTACTTCCTTCTTTCAAATTTGGCTGACTTTTGTTTGTTTGCTAGCCTAATTTCTCCTGCTAGGACTTCCAGTACTACGTTGACTAGAAAGATGAGAGTGATAAACATTGCCTAATCTTGCAGTAAAAGCTTTTGGTTTTTCATTGCTGAGTGTGACGTTAGTTGTGGGCTTTTCATACATGATCATTATTATGTTGAGGTAGTTTTCTTCTATTTTCAATTTGTTGAGTATTTTTATTAAGAAAGGGTGTTAAATGTTGTCAATTCTTTTTTCTACACTAATTGAGATGATCATGTCATCTTGTCCTTCATTCTATTAACATGAAGCATTATATTTGTTGATTTTCATATGTTAAAACATTCTTGCATTCCAGGGATAAATCCCACTTGGTCATTGTGTACAATCTTTTAAGTATGTGGTGGAGGTTAGTTTGCTAATATTCGACTGAGGATTTTTGCTTTTGTGTTCATCAGGAATGTTGTCTTACAGTTTATTTTAATTGTAGTATCTTTATTTGGCTTTGGTACTAGGGTAACTCTGTCCTCATAAAATGTCTTAAGACATGTTTCCTTTTCCATTTTTTGAAGAGTTTTAGAAAAATTAGCGTTAAATATTTTTTAAATATTTGGTGGAATCCTCCACTATGACCAACTGTACCTGGGCTTTTCTTAGTTTGGATATTTTTTATTACTAATTCAACCTACTTAATAGTTATAGATCAATTCATATTTTCGATTCTTTATAATTCATTCATGGTAATTTTTATGTTCCTAGAAATGTGTTCATTTCTTATAATCATCCAGTTTATTTTCATAATAGCTAATATTTTTAATATTAACAATATATATTTTAATATATTAAATCATAATAATTTTTTATTTCTGTGGCATAAGTTCTATTGTCTCTTATTTCATTTCTGATTTTAATTATTTGAGACTTCTTGAGTCTTCTTTTTTAAGTTACTCTAGCTAAAGTTTTATCACTTTTTTATCTTTACAAAAAAGTAACTCTTGGTTTTATTGTTTTCTTTCTATTGTTTTTCTATTCTCTATTTTATTTATTTTTGTTCTAATACTTATTACTTTCTTCCTTCTGCTATCTTTGAGTTTATGTCATTCTCCTTTTTCTAGTTCCTTGATTTGTAAATGTATATTGTTGATTTGAGACCTTTCTTTTTTATAATGCAAGCATTTATCACTGTAAACCTTCCTCTAAGTACGCCTTTTGCTGTATCCCGTAAGTTTTGGTATATTGTGTTTTCTTTTCATTTGGGTCAAAATATTACTAATTCTCTTTGTGATTTCTTCCTTGACCCATTGGTTTTTCAAGTGTATGTTTTTTAATTTTCACATATTTGTGAATTTTTCAGTTTTTCTACATGTATTGAGTTCTAGTTTTATTCAATTGTGATCAGAAAAGATATTCAGTATAATTTTAAACTTCTTAAATGTATTAAGATTTCTTCTTTGGCCTAATGTATGATCTATTCTAGACAATCTTCCATGTGTGCCTGAGAACAAGATGTTGGATGGATTGCTCTGTGTATGTCTCCTGGGTTCAATTGTTCTATACTGCTTTTCAAGTCCTCTCTTTCCTTATTTATCTTCTGTCTGGTTGTTCTATTCATTGTTAAAATGAGGTTTTGAAATCTCCTAATATTATTGTTTTACTGCCAATCTCTTCCTTCAATTCTGTCCATTTTTGCTTCATATATTTGGAA
Organism: Ateles fusciceps; assembly: GCA_036589455.1. Taxonomy (NCBI): domain Eukaryota; kingdom Metazoa; phylum Chordata; class Mammalia; order Primates; family Atelidae; genus Ateles; species Ateles fusciceps. The sequence goes on along the minus strand of JAZHEH010002603.1, from coordinate 958,792 downwards.
GCTTTAATGTAAAGTGAATATACTTTACAAATGTTGTGTCTTCCTGGTGAATTGACCATTAATCATTATATAATGCCCTTGTCATTTTTGATTTAAAGTCTGTTTTATCTGATGTAAGTAAGGGCACTCCAGTTCTCATTTAGTTACAATTTGCATGGAATATTTTTTTCCATAATTTCACTTTCAGCCTATTTGTGTCTTTACGTCTAAGGTGAGTCCATGTAAGGATATAGTTGCCTCTTTTAAAAATACATTCAGCCTTTCTTTGTCTTTTGATTACAAGGTTTAGTTGATGATATTTAAAAAGTACTGATAGGGAAGTCTTACTATTAATATTTTGGTAATTGTCGTTTATTTGTCTTGTAGTAACATGTCCCTATCTACCTTTCTTTGTGTGTGTGTGTGTGTGTGTGTGTGTGTGTGTGTGTGTGTGTTTTTAATTTTTTTTATTTCTGTGTTGACATGCTTGGATTCTTTTTCTCATCTTCTTTTGTGTATCTTCTTCAGGTATAGTTTTTGTGGTGACCATTGGACTTACCTAAACTACCTTATTGTTGTAACAATCTATTTTAAGCTGATAACAACCTAACATCAACTGCATATAAAATTTTTACTATTTGTGTCCCCAGCCCCACTTTATGTTATTGATTTTACAAATTGTATCTTTATATGTTGTGCATCAATTAACAGTTTGATAATTATAACTATTTTTATGCTTTCAGTTATATACCAGAATTAAGAGAGCTTTAAGCACCTCCCATTACAGCATTACAGTATTCTTTATTTGTCTATACATTTACCATTATAAACCAAAAATGAAATTCTAAGGTCCCCAAACCATCTGAATGGATGTGTCCCCCTTGGCCAAGGGCGTTCCAAAGTAAAACTGAGAAAAAACTAGTTCAGGCCATGATGGGAAGGAGGAGAGGTAGACATGCCTCATTTTACCCACTTTCCTTTTGGAATTACTGATAAGACACTACGTCTGATAAGAAATACTTACTATCTATTCTCTTTGAAGCCTGCTACCTGGTATTCTCCACAATGCCTTATTGTAACACAGACATTCCTTTCTATTGATAATAACTCTTTAAACCAATTGGCAATCATAAAATCTCCGAGTCTGCCTATAACTTGGAAGCCCCCACTTCCAGTTGTCTTGCCTTTCTGGACCAAACCAATGTACATATTACATGTACTGATTCATGCCTTAAATCGCCTTAAAATGTATCAAACCAAGTCTGGCCCAACCATCTTGGGCACATATCCTCAGGATCTCCCGAGGGCTATATCACAGGCTATTGGTCACTCATATTTGACTCAGAATAAATATCTTCAAATATTTTATAGAGTTTGACTCTTTCTGTCATATTTCTGTCAAATTTTATGTCTTCAGATACTTTCATGTTGCTGTCTAGGGTCCTTATAGGATTCTCTCTAGCATTTTCATGAAGCAGTTCCAGGGGGAAGGACCTCTTCAGTTTTTATCAGGAATGATGCTAATAATTTTTAATTGTCGAAGAATAATTTTGTCAGACCTTGTATTCTTGGTTGATTGTATTGGATTTCTTTTTCTCTTCAGTGTAACTGAAACTGCCTTCACAAAATTGTAACTGAGGAAAGTATGACTGTGAAAGAAATCAGACCTAACTGACTCCATACTGCTTCTACCCTTTAAGCTGTCCTTGTTCATTCCCAGGCGTAGGCTGAACTAACCTTGGGAGGGGATTTTTACTGAGTCCCTACCCGCCAGATTATCTTTAAAACTACAATCCCCGAATGCTTGGGGAGACTGATTCGAGTAATAATCAGGCATCCAAACTATGCTGCCTCTCTGTCAGCACCACAGTAAGACAAGACAGAAACCAGCACCTCAGGAATCCTCTGAAAACCTGGAACGCCAGAAGCATGCTCCACTCTTCTCCTTCTTCCTGTGGTAGAAGCTGTAAACTGGATGCTCTCTCCCCATTGTTCTGAGCTTTCTGGCCTCCGTCTGTAGCACTGCATAGCCTCTGGTACTACAGCAAGCCATCTTCACTCTTCCTTGATTTCCAACGACTCCCATGCATTTGAACCAGGTTGGTTCTGTCAGCATTCAGGTGACAAATTAACACATCCCGTGGTATGTGGTATGTAGCTATTGATCTGTTAAATTCTCTTCTCCGTATCTGTCAATAAGGACCACCAGAAGCAGTTTGCTTTCAGCTAAGGCCCAGCAAATAACCTCCACTGTTCAGCCCTATGTTATAATTTAGTTCATAAAAATATCGATTGCCTTTCTTTTCCACAAGATATCTATCACGTTGATCCATCACATTGGATACATTATGCTGATTAGACCTAGTGAGCAAAAGCAGAACTACTTTAGACTTACTGGTAAGATATTTGCATGTCAGAGCTGGGCCATTGGTCTCTTCCAGACTTCAGAATAAATCTGAAGACATCGGTCTTCTTGGGTCTCAAGCCTCCCAGCTTTTAAACTGTAACACATACCATCAGGTCTCCCCATTCTAAGGCCTTCAGACTCAGGCTGGAACTACACACCGATGGTCCTAGGTTTCCAGTCTGCTTACTAAAGATCATGGGACTTCTCAGTCAACATTTGGTTTTGTCTCCTCCGGAGAACTTTAACATATCACCTTCTTCATGTTAATTCCCCCAAATTGTAGAAAATAATAGCTATAGAGAAGCAATGCCTACAGAATTTAAACCATGTTTTAACTAGAAAACGATCTATGATAGGCCTCTGGGGTACTAATAATGTTCTCTTTCCTGACAAGAATTTTGGATACAAGAGTGTTTATTTTTACAATGATTGGTTAAAATATGCAAATAATTTTAAGTCATTTTTTTCCAGCATCTATTAGCTGTTCTTCCTGATGCTCTCCCCTCCTTCTACTCCTCACCTCCAAGAGGCCCCAATATCTGTTGTTCTCCCCCAATGTGTCCATGTGTTCTCATCATTCAGCTCCCACTTATAAGAGAGAATAGGTGGTATTTGGTATTCAGTTTTTTTGTTAATTTGTTGAGAATAGTGGCTTCCAGCTCCATCCGTGTCCTGCAAAGGACATGATATCATTCCTTTTTATAGCTGCATAGTATTTCTATGGTGGATATGTACTACATTTTCTTTATCCAGTCTATCATTGATGGGCAGTTAGATTGATTCCATATCTTTGCTATTGTGAATAGTGCTGTAATGAACATACACATGTATGTATCTTTATAATAGAATTATTATATTCCTTTGGGTGTATACCCATTAATAAAATTGCTGGATCAAATGGTATTTCTGCCTCTAGCCTTTTGAGGAATCACCACACTGTTTTTCTATAATGGTTGAACTAATTTACACTCCCACCAATAGTGTAAAAGCATTCTTTTTCTCCACAACCTCACCAGTATCTGTTATTTGACTTTTTTAATAATACCCATTCTGACTGGTGTGAGACAGTATCTCATTGTGGTTTTATTTATTTACGTATTTTGAGACAAAGTTACGCTCTTGTTGCCCAGGCTGGAGTGTAATGGCATGATCTCAGCTCACTGTAACATCCGCCTCCCAGGTTCAAGTGACTCTCCTGCCTCAGCCTCCCAAGTAGCTGGAATTACAGGCACCCACCACCATGCCTGGCTATTTTTGTATTTTTAGTAGAGATGGGGCTTTGCCATGTTGGCCAGGCTGGTCTTGAACTCCTGACCTCAGATGATCCACCCGCCTTGGCCTCCCAAAGTGCTGGGATTACAGGCATGAGTCATCACCCTCAGCCTCATTGTGGTTTGCATTTCTCTAATGATCAGTGATGTTGAACTTGTTTTCAAATTTGTTGGCTACATGTATGTCTTCTTTTGAAAGGTGTCTGTTCATGTTCTTTACCCACTTTTTAATGAAGCTTATTTTTTTAAATTTGTTTAAGTTCCTTAGAGATGCTGAACATTAGACCTTTGTCAGATGAGTAGACTGCAAAAGTTGTCTCCCATTCTGTAAGTAGTCTGTTTACTCTGAAAGTAGTTTCTTTTGCTGTACAAAACTCTTTAGTGTAATTAGATCCCATTTGTCTTTTTTTTGCTTTTGTTGTGATTGCTTTTGGCATCTTTGTCATGAAATTTTTGCCCATGCCTATGTCCTGAATGATATTGCCTAGATTTTGGTCTAAGGTTTTTATAGTTTTCGGTTTTACATTTAAGTCTTTAGTTCATCTTGAGTTGATTTTTGTATCTGATGTAAGGAAGGGGTCCAGATTTAATTTTCTGCATATGGCTAGCCAGTTATCCCAGCACCATTTAGTAAATAGGGGAATCCTTTCCACATTGATGATTTTTGTCAGGTTTGTCGAAGATAAGGTGTTTGTAGGTGTGTGACCTTAATTCTGGGCTCTCTATTCTGTTCTATTGGTCTGTGTGTTCTGTTTTTTACCAGTACCATGCCTTGTAGTATAAGTTTGAAGTTAGGTAGCATGATGCCTCTTACTTTGTTCTTTTGCCTAGGATTGCCTTGGCTATTTGGGCTCTTTTTTGGTCCCATATGAATTTTAAAAACAGTTTTTTTTTTCTAATTCTATGAAGAATGTCAATGGTAGTTTAATTGGAATAGCATTGTATCTGTAAATTGCTTTCGGCAGTATGGCCATTTTCACGATATTGCTTCTTCCTATCTATGAGCATGGAATGTCTTTCCATTTGTTTGTGTCATCTCTGATTTATTTGGGCATCGGTTTTGTACTTCTCATTGATAGGTACTTCACTTTCCTTGTTAGCTGTATTCCTAGGTATTTTGTTCTTTTTGTGGCAATTGTGAATGGAAGTTCATGCATGATTTGGCTCTTGCTTGCTTTTTGTTGGTGTAGAGGAATGCTAATGATTTTTGCACATTGATTTTTGTATCCTGAGACTTTGCTGAAGTTGTTTATCAGCTTAATAGGCTTTTCGGCTTAGATGATGGCATTTTAAATAAATATCCAAATAAATAAAATAAAAAATGAAAAGAAGACATTACAACTGATAGTGCAGAAGTTCAGAGAACCATTAGTGACTACTATGAGCAACTATATGCCAGTAAATTGGAAAATCTAGAAGGAATGGACAAATTCCTAGATATGTATAAGCTACCAAGATTGAACAAGAAAGAACAGACCAGACAGACCAATAACAAGTAACAAAGAAAAGCCCAGAACCTGATGGCATCACCACTGAATTCTACCAAACATTTAAATGAGAACTAATAGCAATCCTACTCAAACTATTCCACAAAAATAGAGGAGGAGGGAATACTTCCAAGCTCATTCTAAGAGGACAGTTTTACCTTGATACCAAAACCAGACAAAAGCACATTAAAAAAAAAGAAAACTAGAGACCAATATCTCTGATGAATATCAATGCACAAGTCCTCAACAAAATACTAGGAAACTGAATTTAGCAATGCATTAGAAAGGTCAATTCATCATCACCAATTCGCATTTATCCCTGGAATGCAAGAGTGGTTCAACATATATAAATCCATCAATATGACATGTCATCTCAACAGAATGAAGGATAAAATCCATATGATTATTTTAATTGATGCTGAAAAAGCATTTGATAAAATTCAAAATTTCTTCATGAAATAAACTCTCAAAAATTGGTTATAGAAGGAACAAACCTCAACATAATAAAAGCCATATAAGGCAGGCCCTCAGTTAGTATCAGACTGAATGAGAAAAAACTGAAAGCCATTCCTCTAAGATCTGGAACATGACAAGGATGACCACTTTTACCGCTGTTTTTCAACATATTACTCAAATAGCATTTTAAATAATAGCTATTTTAAATAGGTAGAGAAATCAAACTAAAGAAAGATATAAAGGGCACCCAAATTGGAATGGAAGAAGTCAAATTATCCTTGTTGGCAGATGAGTATGATCTTATATTTGGAAAAATGTAAAGGCTTCAGAAGAAAAACTATTAGAACTGATAAACAAATTCAGAAAAGCTGCAAGATACAAAGTCAACGTACAAAAAATCAGTAATGTTTCTGTATGCCAACAGTGAACAATGTAAAAAAGAATAAAAAATGTATTCCCATTTACAATAGCCACACATAAAATCAAATATCTAGGAATGAACTTAACCAAAGAAGTAAAAGATCTCTATAAAAAAACTATAAAACACTGATAAAAGAAATTGAAAAGGACATGAAAAAGTGGAAAAAATATTTTATGTTCATGGATTGGCCAAATCAATATTGTTAAAATATCCATACTGTGCAAAGCAATCTATAGATTCAATGAATCCCTAACAAAATACCAATGACATTCTTCACAGAAATAAAAAAAAAAATCCTAAAAGTTATATGATGCCAAAAAAGTCCTCGAAGAGCCAAAGCTATCCTAAGAAAAAGAACAAAACTGGAGGAATCACATTACCTGATCTCAAATTATACTATGGAGATAGCTCTCTAGTCATATTCAAAACAGCATTGTAGTGACATAAAAGCAGAAACATACAACAATAGAATAGAATAGAGAACCCAGAAATAAATTCATAAACCTACAGTAAACTCATTTTCAACAAAGATGCCAAGAAGGTACACTGGAGAAAAGACAGTCTCTTTAATAAATGGTGCTTGGAAAACTGGCTATTTATATACATAATAATGAAAACTAGACTTCTATCTCTCATCATACACAAAAATACAATCAAAATAGATTAAAAACTTTAAAGATGTCAAACTATGAAACTATTACAGGAAAAACATTTGGGAAAATCTCCAGGATATGGTCTGGGCAAAAAATTTATTGAGTAAATACCCCACAAAACACAGAGTAACCAAACCAAAAATAAACAAATGGTATCACATCAAGTTAAAAAAGCTTCTTGTACAGCAAAGGATTCGGTCAACAAAGATAAAGAGACAACTCACTGAATGGGAGAAAATATTTGCAAACTACCCATCTGACAAGGGATTAATAACCAGAAATATATAAGGAGCCCAAACAAATCTGTAGAAAAAATATCTGATCAAAAAATGGGCAAAAGATTTGAATAGACATTTATCAAAAGGAGACATACAAATGTGCCATCATTCTCAGCAAACTGACACAAGAACAGAAAACCAATGCCACATGTTCTCACTCATAAGATACGTGTTGAACAAGGAGAACACATGGACACAGGAAGGGGAACATCACACATTGGGGCCTGTCGGGGGGTGAGGGGCTAGGGGAGGGATAGCAGGGGGTGGGGGATATGAAAACATGCTCAACATCATTGATCATCAGTGAAATTCAAATCAAAACTACAAGGAAATATCATCTCGCTCCAGTTATAATGACATGTATCTGAAAGACGGGCAATAATAAATGTTTGCAAGGATGTAGAGGAAAGTAAACTCTTGTACACTGTTGGTGGGAATGCAAATTAGTACAACCACTATGAAGAACAGTTTGGAGGTTTCTCAAAAAACTAAAAAAATGTGCAACTGTATGACCCAGCAATCCCACTGCTGGGTGTATAACCCAAAGAAAGGAAATCAGTATATCAAAGGGATTATCTGCAATCTCATGTTTATTGCATCACTAGTCACAATAGCTAATATTTGGAGGCAACCTAAATGTCCATCAATGGATGAACGGATAAAGAAAACGTGGTGCATATACAAAATGAAGTACTATTCAGCTGTAAGAAAAGAATGAGATCGAGTCATTTGCAACAACATGGATGGAACTAGAGAGTCATCATGTCAAGTAAAATAAGCCAGGCACAGAAAGACAAGCATTGCATATTCTCACTTATTTGTGGGATCTAAAAATCAAAACAATTGAACTCATGGACATAAGAGAGTAGAAGGATGGTTCCCAGAGGCTGAAAAGGGTAGTGGGAGGGTGGGGGGAAGTTTGAGATGGTTAATGAGCACAAAAAAAATAGTTAAAAGAATGAATAAAACCTACCATTTGATATAATAATTGTATACTTTAAAATAACTTAAAGAGTTTAACTGGATTGTTTGTAACTCAAGGATAAATATTTGAGAGGATGGGTAGCACCATTCCCCATAATGTGCTCATTTCACCTTGCATGCCTGTGTCAAAACATCTCCAGTACCTCATAAATATATATACCTGCTATGTACCCACAACATTGAAAATTTTTTTTATTTTATAAGTTTTTTGAGATATAATTTAAATACATAGAATTCATTCAAATAAATTGCACAGCAATGATTTTTATTATATTTACAGAGTTGTGTAATGATCATCACAATTCCTTCATCATTTAACTGTAATTTTAATGGCTCAAGGTTATGATAATTAAACACTATCAATATGAGTCCCTCACTATAGCATCTAGTTTCTATTAAACATTGTTTATAAATTTCAGGCACATCTCATTCTAGTAAGTTAGAAGTGACAGCAATTCTATGAAATGTCTCTGCAGTTATCCGAACCTCTGGCTGCCACAGTTATTAAATATGAGCAGATTGTTGACCTTCCTCATATAGTATTCAGGACACATCTAAACAGCAAGTCAATTTTTTTTTCATTCTATTGCACAGCATGGTGAATATATTTAATAATAGTGTTGTACATTTAGAAATTGCTATGAGAGTGAATATCAAGTGATCTTACCACAAAAAAATGTTACATGTTTGAGGTGATGGATATGTTAACCAGCTTGATTTTAACAATCAGTGAAAAGTGGATCTGTAAGAGTCAGTCAGCAAATCTAAGAAGCTAGCTAAATTAACAGCATACACACAGAGGAAGGGGGCGAGCTAATGCTCACTACCAGGAATCATTCCATTAGCAATAGTCATGAATGTGGCAGCCTCTCAGGGCCTCTCATCGGTTCCGAGTGGAACAAGTTCCTCTCTGACTTGTGACTTAAATATGCTAGGGAAAAAAAAAAAAAAAGCTTCCTCTGTGCTTTTTATTAGCAAAGCTCTGTGGTCTTTGAATGTCAAATGGAAAAAGAGACAAGTGCAGCTGTCCACATGCAGTGGCTTATGACTTAAAATGGTTTTGAAAAAAAAAAACTGTAATATTTCAAATCCTTCTTGTCAATCCTTTTATAAGTATAAAATGTCATATTCTCTTCCATCCCAAAAAGCAAAATGAAAAAGAAATACCCTGTAAAGTTTTTGAAGTCTTGGTTAGAACATCAACTAATGTAAAATTTCTGTGAATTGGGAGATAGATTTTTAAAGGCCAGGTGCAGTGGCTCAATGCTGTAATCCCAGCACTTCGGGAGGTTGAGGCGGGTGGATTACTTGAGGTCAGGAGTCCAAGACCAGCCTGGCCAACATGGGGAAAACCTGTCTCTACTAAAAATACAAAAAAATTAGCCAGGTGTGGTGGTGTGCACTGTAGTTCCAGCTACTCGGGAGGCTGAGGCAGGAGAATTGCTTGAACCTAGGAGATGGAGGTTGCAGTCAGCTGAGATCACGCCACTGCACTCCAGCCTGGGTGACAGAGTGAGACTCCATCTCAACAACAACAAAAAAAGATTTTCAATTACCTTCTTATTACTGTCATAGTATGAAAATACACACGTCAGTTCAGTTAGAGCTCGGTGCATATGTATGTTTGCGTGCTTGCCCATGGGTCACTCAGGGAGTGGATGTGTGTTCTCCTTATGGCTGCTAAGGATTCACTGTCCTCCCAGTGGGGAATACAAGCAACGTGTAGTATCTTGCTCATTTAGAGATCACCTGATCTAACTCCACTCTTCAGTGTGACTTTCCAATAGTTGCACAAAAAACTACAGGAAAAACAAAAGTTTAAAAATAAGTTTAAGATAGACTTTTCGAATTGTGACATGAGTGAGGTGTTTCATAAACCATCTCCCCAGTAAAACTAGAATAACTGGTGAAAATTATTAAGGAACAACTATTCAATGTCTCCGGAAATTGTCCCAAGGACAGAGAAAAGACACATATTGAGACTTAGATCACAAATGTGATTTGTTGAAGAGATAAGTGGATTTTCTTACAGAGTTGTGAAGAAAAAAACAATTGACATTTACTAGAACACTCACAATATTTCTGTCAGTGGGCCAGACATTTGTAATATATCTTATTTAATTGCAATCCCACAAAAGTTCCAAAAGGTTGCTACACTTTTACTTGAAGAGAAAGATTGATTCATTCATTGGATAATATATTTATTGGGCATCTTCTATATGCCAGATATTGGGTTAGATCTTGAGGATACAGTGGCCAAAAAGGATGAATCTTTCTGTATAGTTTAGGACAAACATTGAACAACTGATGTAGTAACTATATTGGTACAAATACATCAATCTGTCTGTCTATCTATCTATTTATCTATTATTGACCACTTAATGTGTACCAGGTACTGAGCTACATTCTTACCTATAATACAGTAGTGAACATATATGTGTCAGGTACTGCTTTAATACACAAAAGAAACTATACATTGGATGCTATTAATATCTCTGTTTCACAATTGCTGAAATCAAGGCCCATAGATATTGATAACTTAAGATCTTACAGATCCTGTTGATGGAATGTTGAGGCTTTGTTCGTAACTCTATTGTCTCTAGAAGCTTTCTCTTAAATACTATGGTATTTAACTTATCAATTAATTGTTCCTGTTACCCTTTCATAACTTATAAGTAACCATGCTGAAACTCAGACTGTTTTAGCTTTAGAAAACTACTCTCTGAACCTCCCCTGCCATTCTGTCAGCATGTGAAAAAGTGCAGGACAAACTACTTGATGCTGAAAGAAATGAGGAGATTCATCTAGATAAGGTGTCAGTCAGGAAGGAAGGCTGTGGTTGAGGTGGGTGAGCTGTGTAGTGGTTACTTAGTAGAAGGGGGAAGAAGAGGAACCATGTGCTGGGCAGAAGAGACAGGTTGAGAAAGTACCAGAAGTGTCAATGAACTTAAAGCAGTAAAGAAAGGTCAGTGTAGCTAGTACATGCTCAGTGAAAGAGAAGTAGAGCTGTATGTGTCTGGAGAGATAGCCTGTGACCAGCTCATTCACTGAAGATAAAACATGTATACACACAAAAGGAACGTTAATTATCAGTTTTAAATGGAGTCAGATAAGAATCACACTTTGATTTCTGATTTCCACACAGTTGCATTTTTCCATTAATTCTTTGGTTTAATTTCAGTTCTTCTTTTGATTGGGGCATTTAGCTCATTTACATTTAGGGTTAATATTGTTATATGTGAATTTAATCCTGCCATTTTGATGCTAGCTGACTGTTTTGCCTGTCAGTTGATGCAGTTTCTTCATTGTGTTGATGCTCTTTACCATTTGGTATGTTTTTGGAGTGGCTGGTTGGTACTGGTTGTTCCTTTCTATGTTTAGTGCCTCTTTCAGGAGCTCTTGTAAAGAAGGCCTGGTGGTGATGAAATCTCTGAGTACTTGCTTGTTCGCAAAGGATTTTATTTTTCCTTCACTTATAAAGCTTAGTTTGGCTGGATATGAAATTCTGGGTTGAAAGTTCTTTTCTTTAAGGATGTTGAATATTGGCCCCCACTCTCTTCTGGCTTTTAGGGTTTCTGCTGAGAGATCTGCTGTGAGTCTGATGGGCTTCCCTTTGTGGGTAACCCGACCTTTCTCTCTGGCTGCCCTTAGCATTTTCTCCTTCATTTCAACCCTGGTGAATCTGACGATTATGTGCCTTGGGGGTTGCTCTTCTTGAGGAATATCTTTGTGGTGTTCTCTGTATTTCCTGGACTTGAATATTGGCCTGCCTTGCTAGGTTGGGGAAGTTTTTCTGGACAATATCCTGAAGAGCATTTTCCAGCTTGGATTCATTCTCTCCGTCACATTCAGGTACACCTATCAAACGTAGATAAGGTCTTTTCACATAGTCCCATATTTCTTGGAGACTTTGTTCATTCCTTTTTACCCTTTTTTCTCTACTCTTACCTTCTCATTTTATTTCATTGAGTTGATCTTTGACCTCTGATATCCTTTCTTCTGCTTGATCAATTCGGCTGTTGAAACTTGTGTATGCTTCGCAAAGTTCTCATGTTGTGTTTTTCAGCTCCATCAATTCATTTATATTCCTCTCTAAGTTGTTTATTCTCGTTAGCATTTCATCAAATCTTTTTCAAGGTTCTTAGTTTCTTTGCATTGGGTTAGAACATGTTCTTTTAGCTCACAGAAGTTTCTTATTACCCACCTTCTGAAGCCTGATTCTGCCAATTCATCACACTCATTCTCCATCCAGCCTTGTTCCATTGCTGGTGAGGAGTTGTGATCCCTTGTAGGAGGAGAGGCATTCTGGTTTCATGTGTTTTCATCCTTTTTGCACCAGTTTCTTCCCATCTTTGTGGATTTATCCACCTGTCATCTTTGTAGTTGTTGACTTTCAGATTGGGTCTCTGAGTGGACGTCCAGTTTGTTGATGATGAAGTTATTTCTTTCTGTTTCTTAATTTTCCTTCTAGCAGTCTGGCCCCCTCTGCTGTAGGACTGCTGAGGTCCACTCCAGGTCCTGCTTACCTGGGGGATCACCTGCAGCAGCTGCAGAGCAGTAAGGGTTGCTGCCAGTTTCTTCTTCTGCTATCTTCGCCCCAGAAGGATACTCGCCAGATGTCAGTCTGAGCTCTCCTTTATGAGGTGACTCTTTGGATATACGGGGGTCAGGGAGCTGCTTGAGGAGACAGTCTGTCCTTTATAGGAGCTCAAGTGCTGAGCTGTGAGCTCTGTTGTTCATTCAGAGCTGCTGGGCAGGTACGTTTAAGTCTGCTGCAGCAGAACTCATAAACCCCTTTTTTTCCCCCAGGTGCTCTGTCCTGGGGAGTTAGGGCTTTATTTATGAGTTTCTGTTGTGCTGCTGCCTTTTTTTCAGGGCTGCCCTGCCCAGCGAGGAGGCAGCCTAGTCACTGTCTGCCTGCAGAGGCTTTGCTGAGCTACTGTGGGCTCCACCCAGCTGCCATGTGAACTTCCCCTGCAGTCCTGTTTATACGGGTGTAGTTAGAACTGCCTCAGCAATGGTGGGCTGCCTCGGCAATGGCAAACTACCTCCGTAGTGGTGGACTGGCTCCGTAATGATGGACGCCCCTCCGCCACAGAGTTGGACCATCCTGGGTTCAGCTGTGCTTGCTGTGAAACTCTCAATCCAGAACGTTTCTAATTGTTGTTTTTTTGTGGGGGTGGGACCAGCCGAGCCTGATCACCTGGCTCCCTGCCTCAGAGCCTGTTTTTTAGTTGAACGGTCGACTGTCTCCCAGGTGTTCCAGTTGCCTGTTGAAAAGGCGCCGGGATCTGTGTGATTTCCCGTACAGCAACCCACTGCACCGGCTGAAACAGCGGCGCTGAGATTCGTGGCGCTTTTTTGCCCGGGAATCTCCTGACCTGGCTCCCTGTTTCAGTCCCCTTTTTAATCAGATGAATGGGTGACTCTGGCTTCCTGGAGCTCCAATCGCCAGCTAAAACGGCTCCTGGACCCGTGTATTTTGTACAGAGCACCGCCACACCGGGGCGCCGGCAAACAGCCGCACCGGCCAAACAGCCGTGGTGGCGACCCGTGGGGCTCCTCCACCTGGGAATCTCCCGGTCTGTGGGCAATAAAAAATCTGTCTGGAAATGCGGCATCCACTCACCCTCCGCACTTTCACTGGGAGCTGCAATCCTGAGCTGCTCCTAATCGGCCATCTTGGATCCCTCTCCAAACATTGAAAATTTTTAAAAAATGAATCTCTTAAATGCCTGGTAAGTGTCAAGCAAAAGTTAACTTCCTAATATGTGTTACTTCATGTAGTACTTATTGCATTTTTATTATCCTTTCATCTTCTTAAAATATAGTTGCTTTAAGAAAGATTGTATAATTGAAAATATAAAGTACAATTATAGAAATAAAACTACAATAAAACTTTACTGTCTTTCATCCCATTTCAACAGTGCATGATCAAACATATCTTGAGATGACTTTGAAGCAGATCCCAATCATCACATAATTTCATCGTGAAAGTCTAGTGTTTCTAAAACAAACACTGTTTTTTTGACATGGCCATGATGCCATTACTATTAAAAATATTTTAAATTTATTTCTTAATACCATCAAACATCCTGACAGTGTTCATATTTCTTTGATTGTCTCGTAATTGTCTCATGATTTTGTGGACACTTCTTAAGTATGTTGAATCAGCATCTAAATAAGGTTCATCCTTGTGATTATGTTATATGTCTTTTGAGCCTCTCTCTCTCTCTCTCCCTCCTCTTTTTGTCACACACATGCTTTCAATCTTTAGGTTACTACAAAATAAGATGATGCTCATCCCTTTTTACAGAGGAGGAAACTGGAACTTAGAAATTAAGTACACTTGCCCAAGTTTAAGTAGCTAGTAAATAGCAATGCCAGAAGTAAAACCAGTCTTATTCACCCTCTGATTTTTCTCTATATCATGTTACTGCCCTCACCTTGTCTCCAATTTTAATTCTTTACCTCATTTAACTCACTGCCTCTTGCCTTCTTGTTTATACTAAAAGATTTTTATATCTTCACATGTCCAATTTGAAAGCCCATAATTTAAACAAGAGACCCTTGAGGAGTCAGACACACCCAAAAATAACATCAATACCATTCAACAATAAGTTACAGAATAAGGGAAAATACCTTTTCCTTGCTTCTTTGCTAAATTGTTCCTTAATTTTATGCTTGGATTCTTTCTAAGATGATATGTAGCTGTAAAAATCAGTCATTGTCAATGCCGTTAGGGGACCATCTAATTCCACATACATGTGTTTGTCCAAGGTCTCTCAGACATTCTGCACTACTACCCCACCCCCCAGTCTCTCAATCCTTTGTCTCTCCAAAAGCACAAGATAAAGCTGTTTTCTGAAGTTCCCTTATCTGCCTAAAGTCCATACCTCTCAAAGGAGAAAACAATTACCTGAGATCTCCCTGAGTTGTGTCAACTGAAGAATCATGAGGTTCTTAAATTTGGAAAGCAGAGCTTTATTTCTCATAAAGGGTTACAGCCTGCAGGTTGGCCATTCTGACAGGTTAGGAGGCATAGCCTCTGGCCAGAAGCCACAGTCTTGAGAGAATGGTGAAAGGAACAGGAATTTATTCTGAGTAGGGTAGCTAAATATGCATATTTAATAAGCTAAAAGAGGAGTTATGAATATTTATGAAAGGAAAAACATGTACATGTGCAATTGAGCTTCATTCCTCTACATAAGTTGTGTGCTCAAGAGATGGCACCATTAGTACAATCCAGGGATGGTTTGGGGTTGAAGGATTGCTAGTCAGTGTCTGTCAAAACTGCAAAAGAAACTGGCAGCATCAGTGGTTGTTTGGCAGGTTGGTAACAGCAGCAGTGGAATGAATCTATTAAAAGGGTTTTCGTTTAACTCTCAGGGAAGAAAGCCTAATAGCAGTTAATGAGGAAAGGTCTGTCTAACTGCCCTTTCTGTCAAGGCTGGAAACTCCATTTTTAAGGTTCTTTTGGGGTCCCCTTGGCCATGAGGGGTCCATTCAATCAGATGAAGGGCTTAAGATTTTATTTTTATGTATCAGTTTTTATTAACTTAACACATATCACAGAAATAAAGACTGAAGTCTGGCAACACAGCTGGACAGACTTTTATCACACTGTTCTACAGGCCCAACAGACTTTGTCCCAAGCCTGTATATTCTCCAAGCCCATTGAATTCCCCTAGAATTAGTTACTATTCCCTTTAAAATCATCCACCTTTTCCCATCTCTACTACTTCTATGAAAAAGGGTATATAAGCATCTGTATCCCATTGGGTTATTGGGTAATCATTCTCCTGTGATTACCCTGTGCTATATGCACATTAGGATAAAATTTTGTGTGTCACCTCTCCTGTTTATCTGTCTTTTGTCTGTTGGCTTTTCTGTGAAATTTCAGAGGGGGGAAGCTTTCCTATTACCCTACAGCAATCATTTAGTCCTTCCTTTAATATGGAAATATAGTTTTATAATTCGTTACATTTTTCTGAACGTTAAAAATTAAAAATGTTTTTAATGTTATATATTTCATATAAATTGTGCAAGAAACAAGTGTGATCTCCTAGCCTTCCACCTTCCTTCCAATACATTCTTTAAGTACAATTAACTATAGCAGTATTTCTGAATAAATTAGACTGTGCAGTCATCTCTCGGTGTACACAAGGGATTGGTTCCAGGACTACAGCATATATAAAAATCTGAGCATACTGAAGTCTAATAATCAGAACTGTGGGACCCATAAATATGAAATGTGGACCGTCCATATATGTCGGGTTCTGTTCCACAGATATTCAATATTTTCAATCCACATTTGATTGAAAAAATATACATATATGCAGACACACAGAGTTCAAACCTGTGTTGTTCGAAAGCCAACTGTATATATATTATATTTTATTTATAATGCTGGAGGACTGGACTATTTCTCATGTGGTCACCTAACTATTTTTGTAGCAAGCTTATCTAGTATGCATTTGGATTTTGGAAGGCATCCTTTTACCTTTATAATATCAGCATTCATGTCATAGAGCAACATTAGACCAATTTAGGAAAGTATCGTTTACAATGCTCTTTTAAAATTTGAATTTTTAATCTTGAGATTAATACTGAAATTGGTATATAAAATATTTGCTCATTAAAATTTCCATTATTCAAATGAATTGGAAGACATCATACTCTCAAAATTCATATATTGCAATATGACCTGGAATTCTAATTTGACCTCTAGTTCCTTGATCATTGACCATTAAAGAACTAATGGTAGTAGAGTTGTGACCAAGTGTTCATGATTGCCTATTATTTAACTTTTGCCTTAGTTTGACAAACTTTTAGTCAGAATTTTCTCTGCCCTGAAGGTTCCTGGACCTTATCTTGCTTTCAAATCTGGTTAAACATCAAAATTCCTGGACTTTGACTTGCTTTCAATTCTGGTTAAACATTCTCCCTGCTCATCCTGAAAATTGGCTCATAACAGTGAGAAATTCTCAATTAACCTTCAAAAGTTTCTTCTAGCTATGCTTACGCCTCCATATAAACAAAAAAAATTTTTCAGTTTAATTTTTAAAATGGATGCAGATCTTAAGATTTTCTCTATTTGAATATTCTTCTTGAATAAAGTATCTTTTTATCTATGTCCAGATTTTCAAAAAATTTTTGTTGACTTAACTAAATTACAGTTCTTGCTTATCTTTGACTTAGTGTTTTTCTTCACATTTATTTCTAATCCCCCTACCTCCTAATCTCTGATGGAAACATACTAGTCATTGAATGTTTTGAGCATACAGATGATGTTTCTATTTTCAAAAGCTATTAGACTTGAACTCTTTTTAGACAATATCATTGCAGTGTCTTTTTTAATACCTGAAGATTTGCTTTTGAATCATTTTTACAACTACTAGAAATGTGTAATATATCTATGTTAATCCTTTTAAATAAAGGTCATGACTGCAGTACTATATTTCAAACTTTCTAAGGTTGAAGGCGAAAATGTTTATTGTTTTCAGCAATGTTTTTGCTTCTCCTAGTGTTTAAAGAGGAAGATTCAGATCTGCATGTGAAATGTGAGCTCAATCAGATCCTGAATATGGACCTCCAATTGCCACTAACTAATTAAGCCAAGGAAAAGGCCTTACCTTTTCTTGTGCAGCAACAGATGTCTAATTTCAAGTATGAGAGAGGTTGATCATAGGCACTCTGAAAAGCAATAATATCCGTGTGAGCATTACCCTCCTGGTGTTGACCAA
The DNA here is from genome assembly GCA_036589455.1 of Ateles fusciceps. Lineage (NCBI taxonomy): Eukaryota > Metazoa > Chordata > Mammalia > Primates > Atelidae > Ateles > Ateles fusciceps. The sequence goes on along the minus strand of JAZHEH010002603.1, from coordinate 941,110 downwards.
GGTCGAGGTGGGATGACACACTTAAATTACCCTTTAAAGAAATATACACAGCTGCTACTACATAATCGTAACAACTTTTTTATGTAGAAAGATGTTGGGTTTGCACTGAAAAGTTATTTCTTCCCCAGAAAGACAACGAAATTTTTGTTTTGTTTCTTAATCTCACTAAATAATACATTTGAAACAAAGCATTCTACTATATAAGTTTAAGCAGTACAGTGTAGTCGTTAATTCACAGTAGTCCTCAATTTTGGCTGCACATTAGAATGCCCTGGATTACCTAAATAATACCAGTACCCTGGTCTCACTCCAGAATAATTAAATACAAATCCCTGGAAGCGGGTGGGTGGCAACAGGTTCTAAAAGTTGCCCAGGATATTCTGCTGTGTATCCAGGTAGCATGATCTTTAGTGTTAGGTTACCAGTCTGAGAATGCCAGTCCTAACACTGTCCAATTGTGTGACTGAGGGCTGCTTACTTAAACCTCCTCCAGACTCAATTTTTATCTTTTGATATGGAGATATTAGTAATTTATGAAAACTGAGATAAATATGTAAAAATCTTAGCATGTTACCTGGTATATAATAACTGCTCTCTTTGTGCATGGTATTGTGGAGGTTATTGCTATTATCATCACTACTGCTACTATTACCGCTATTATTACTGTAGACTCTATTATCATATGTTAAAATAAAGTGCAATCTATTTTTATGATTGAGATGAGGTACAGTCTATTCTCACAGAGCAGCCAAAGTGATTCTTGTAAATGCAAGCCTGTTCATGTTGCTCCTGTGTGCAAATCCTTCTGCTGGCTTTCCAGCTGATGTCAGATGCCCACATTCTTCCAAATATTTACATGACCCTCCTAGTCAGTCCCACATCCTCCATTCACCTCATCTCCTCCACTGGAGTGCATTCACTCAATTCATCCCCTTAGCACAGACCTCCTTTCAGTTCTTCAAACATGTCAGATCTGTTCCCCATGGCCTTTGAACGTCCTCTATTTCTTTTCACTACACATTAGAGGGTGTCCTCCCTCAATTACTTCAGGTCTCTGCTAAAATGTTACCAGTGATGTTCTGCTTTGCCAAAAAGCATTTCTTTTCTCCACCAGGACTCTCCAAACATGGGTTTTCTCTATAGATAACATTTACCACTTGAAAGTAATATATCTATTTGTTTACTCTTTGTCTCCATCAAGGGAATTTATGACAAGAAATTTGTTTAGTTAAGTGTCATATCACCAGTGCCCAGAAAAGTTTGTGTTGTGCCTAAGTTAGTCACCAAATTTTTGTTCAATAAAGGAAAAAATGGTATTTTTCCATCCTACTTCTTTAATACTTACCTCAGTACTCATATATTACTAAGAAAAATCCTCAGTATTTTAGGGATGGGTTTTTTTTTTTTTTTACTTGTCACACTTCTAGAATCAATACAGCCAAAAAAGAGTTTTTCAAGAATTAATAATCTCTTTTTAGTGATATCCTGGAATTTTAAATTTGTTTTGGCACCTAAACAAAAACACCAAGGCCCTGACATCCTCTGGACTGACCCATCCATACTATGCTTTTAAGAAGCTGGTGGTTCTCTTCAGCTCATACTGAAATGCTTACTTCCTTTCCTTGCTTAACACAGCCATGGCTTGTGGTCCCAAGAAGCATCTGAAGCGTGGGGTAGCAGCTCCAAAGCATTGGATGCTGGATAAATTGACTGGTGTGTTTGCTCCTCATCCATCCTCTAGTCCCCCACAAGTTGAGTGTCTCCCCCCTCATCATTTTCCTAAGGAACAGACTTAAGTATGTCCTGACAGGAGATGAAGTAAAGAAGATTTGCATGCAGAAGTTCATTAAGATCAAGGGCAAGGTCCAACCTGATATAACCTACCCTGCTGGATTCATGGATTTCATCAGCATTGGCAAGACAGGAGAGAAATTCTATCTGATCTATGACACCAAGGGTCACTTTGCTGTACTTTGTATTACACCTGAGGAGGCTGAGTACAAGTTGTGCAAGAGAGAAAAACCTTTGTGGGCCCAAAAGGAATCCATCATCTGGTGACTCATGATGCTTGCACCATCTGCTACCCTGATCCCCCTCATCAAGGTGAATGATCCCATTCAGACTGATTTGGAGACTGGCAAGATTACTGGTTTCATCAAGTTCAACACTGGTAACCTGTGTATGGTGACTGGCGGTGCTAGCCTGGGAAGAATTGGTGTGATCACCAACAAGAGAGGCACCCTGGATCTTTTGACATGGTTCATGTGAAAGATGCCAATGGCAACAGCTTGCCACCCGACTTTCCAGCATTTTTGTTATTGACAAGGGCAACAAACCATGGTTTTCTCTTCCCCAATGAAAGGGTATCTGCCTCACCATTGCTGAAGAGAAAGACAAAAGACTGGTGGCTAGACAGAGCAGTGGGTGAAATGGTCCCTGGGTAACATGTTAAATCTTTGTACATAATTAAAAATAATGTGGCATGAGTAAAAAAGTAAAATGCTTACTTCTACTACAGAACAGTGAATTTGGAACACTTATGTTCGACTTTCAGTATACTATTACAATAAAATTTTTCAAATTTTAAACTATAAGCCGATCATAGCATGCACACAATGCATGCTTTCTTTCTCTCTCTCCTTTGAAACATTTTCTCCTTTATTATCCCTTTATTATCCCATGCCAAGAGATGTTATGTAAATTAAAAAATGGTTGAGGAAGGAAGATTCTGTAAAAGGATCCACTTTCTATGATGAATGCGCTTAGAATGTGGATTTTTATCACTCTCTCTTTGCCTGTCTTCCTGGAACCCAGCATACCTATTGTGTTAATTATTGCATATATTGCATTTATCAAATTATGTTGTGTATATTTTCATTTATATTTACTTATATTTCCCACCAGATTGTGAAATCCTCAAAATCTGAAGAAATTTTCATATGTATTTTTTTTGTCTGTCCTCCATGCTTTGTGCGTAACATGTGCTCCGTCATTGTTTCATTGAATGGAACATGTTCTTAAACAAGAAAAATGGCACTTTAACCTGCTTGGCTTATTTATCTGCAGTGTCTCATTTTAGGAAGTCATTAGTAAAAGACCAGAGCTGATTCTATAGTGCTAATAAGAATATAATATATATGATGGTAGATGTGAAGAAATGCAGGTTTCAACTCAATGAGGAAAGTTCTTTCTCAACTCTGTTCATCAGTGGAATGGTTTCTCCGGAGACAACAAATTCTTCAACACTGAAAGCATTACAGTAGGGAATGCTGGCCATCTTTGAATAAAGGAGGACTTCATTGATTTTGTGAAATGTGTCTGTGCTGTCTTCCACCAGTTAAATAGTAATTAAATACAAATAATGCAATAAACAAATTCAACCTCTTGTTGGATGTTTTCTTAAATATTCTGTCTAAATACATGATTCTATCTTTTGCATTTTTGAAGTAAAAGTTAAGACAATTATATTTTGATTTTACTTTCTGGTTCTTTTTCTGTTTTGTTTTTTTGCACTCTTGTATATTCTTCAATACCTGAAAGATGAAGAACACTAAGTTCATTTTATACATTGTAGAACTCAGCCATCAAGAATATTTCAATATCCCCAAGAAAACTTGCATTCTTCAGATTCCAGAACTCAAGCCAGACTGACTCAATTTTAAGAAATTAGGCTGGGCACGGTGGCTCACACCTGTAATCCCAGCACTTTGGGAGGCCAAGGCGGATGGATCACCTGAGGTCAGGAGTTCGAGACCAGCCTGGCCAATATGGCAAAATCCTGTCTCTACTAAGAATACAAAAAAATTAGCCAGGCACCGTGGTGGGTGCCTGTAATCCCAGCTACTTGGGAGGTTGAGGCAGGAGAATCACTTGAACCCAGGAGGTGGAGGTTGCAGTGAACCAAGATCGTGCCATTGCACTCCAGCTTGGACAACAAGAGCGAAACTCCCTTTCAAAAAAAAAAAAAAAAAGAACTAAATTAAACCTGTAAATAAAACAGGTAATCAGTAACATGTGGACTGTGATATCTAGCATCATCCCAGACTCTGTGAAGTAATAAATTATAAAGAAGTAATTATCTCTACTAAAAATGTATTTATAATATAATTGAAGAGACTTTCAGCTACATGAATACCAATTATGGAATGATGCTTTGCATTATATATAATCAACATATGACATCACAGCAATCTAAATTATGTACTAGGCTGGGCACAGTGGCTCACATCTGTAATCTCAGCACTTTGGGAGGCCAAGGCGGGTGGATCCCTTGAGGTTGGGAGTTCGAGAACAGCCTGGCCAACATGGTGAAGCCCTGTCTCTACTAAAAATGCAAAAATTAGCTGGGCATGGTGACACATGCCTGTAATCCCAACTATTCAGGAGGCTGAGGCGGGAGAATTGCTTGAACTTAGGAGGTGGAGGTTGCAGTGAGCTGATATCATGCCACTGCATTTCCAGCCTGGGCGACAGAGTGAGACTCTGTCTCAAAAAAAAAAAAAAATTATTTACCCAACGTGGGTGTTAAATTACTGGTACTGAAATCTGTAGACCTATCTTTGTTAAAAAGTAGTAATCTGATAAAGACAATAAGTGCACTTTGAAGAAGGTGAGCTCTTGCTTTGAGAGTGAACTTGGTTACGGAGTTGTGCTGAAGTTGAGCCTCAGGCTGCTTCTAAAAGATAGGAAAGATGTTGATGGCTAGAGGATATCAGAGGAGAAGAATGTGTCATTCGTGAGTAATTTATTTTTGATTTGGAGCAAGGTCTTCATTAGTTGATCACTGTACTTACTTTTGGTCTCCTGGTGTCACTTTATTCTGTTGCCATTATCAAGAAGGTTTAATAGAAATTTAATATGAATATTGAAACACTAACATTACCAAATACAAGTCATAAGATATAAACAAGTAACTAAATATTTTTATTCAAAATTACCTTTCTTTTTCATTTCAGTTCTTTTCAAACATCTGGATAAGAGTAGGAATGTAATTTATTCACTAGGGCTATTCCTAGAATTCACATAATTCCAGTCTCATGAATTTTAAGTTATTCTTTTGCTAAATTAGTTTTTTTTTCAAATCTTCATTTGTTATTCTAGTATTGATTTTTGTTAACTATAAAATGTTTGCAAGTGTGAAATTAGCTGGGTGTGGTGGTGGGTGCCTGTAATCTCAGCTACCTGGGAGGCTGAGGCAGGAGAATCACTTGAACCTGAGAGGCAGAGGTTGCAGTGAGCTGAGATTGTGCCACTGCACTCCAGTCTGGGCGACAGAGCAAGACTGTCTCAAAAAAAAAAAAAAATTGTAAGCTTGAAAGGGTGGTTACAACTTACAAATTACAAGATAGTCTGTTTACTTTCCCTCCCTAGGAGAACTGACATTCCAGACTTAACTGTTAAGTGGCTATGCAGGTAACAAGGAATTGAGAGTTAGATCTGGTCTAAGGTAATAGGGATAATAGATCCTAGAGAGTAGATGTTTAAATATTCACATTCAAAAAATAAGAACCTGAGCCAGCCAAACAACTGTGAGGGGATATTTGTCTTACCAGCAATCAGTCTGAGACCCCTCATCATAAGTCATTGTCTTTTTAAAATCTTTACTAACTTTAGCTTTTCAATGTGCTATTAAAATGTTAAATGAATAACTTGTTTTAGTAACTTTTCAATCCCTTTTGAGATGACTAGATAAAGTTGCATCTACTTTAAAACACAGAATTTTGAATGTATTTATTCAGCCATTTATTCATCAACAATGTTGAGCGTCAATTTCCCTAGGCAAAATGATAAAAATGGCCATATTCTTCCATTTGGAAGACTCATAGATAAGTAGCTCTTATAATACAATGAGATAAGTGCTATCTGTAGACACGTATAGAATATATTTATAAATAAAATTAATATAGTTGACTATAAAGAAAAATTCAAATTTTAAGGCATTTCACTTTGACAGAATATGTAACCAAAGACACATAGCATAGAATTGACTTGAAACTCAAAGTACAGTCTTACTAATGAAGCCTGTGGCATATTTAGATAATTTTAAATTATAAATGTAATGTTATTTATTTTTAAATGTCTGTTCACTCAGATATTTGTCTAAGGCTGATTTTTTCTTTTCGTATCCATTGCTAATTATACATTTTAGTGAGATTATTACTGTGAAAATGAGAAAAAACAAAATGGCAAACAATTTTGAAAGATCATGCATAAAGCTTTTAAAATGTATTGGGCCTATCGTGGTTTATGTTTAACTTGATTTTCTGTGCAGTTGAGTTTATAGAGGGATCTTTTCATCCCGTGATTCTGTTCCACTTTTTCAACAGGCATTTAAGTGAAGTAAGTTTAAGAAGTTTATGAGGCTACTTACAAAAATAGAATATTATAACTCAGGATAGTAACAGATCAAATAAAAGGCATACCCTAAACTCTGTGTATTCTATTATTCAGCAGTGGACTTGATTAATGAAAAGGAATAGAATGCAATCATTTTAACTTTAATAAATAGCATTCTATTAGAATTTTTGTCCAAGAATGTTAAGAGTTACGAGTTTAGACCAATTTGAGGAAAATAAACAGGAAAATCCCTAGCAATAAATATGGTGATATAGAAACAAATCTTTTTTTATGGGTGGCATTGAGAAAGAAGCAAATGGCAAGAATTTATCAGCAGAACTAGGGACAGCTCAGAACTTCTGCTAACTACAGAAGAGGGGGTAGAAGGAGGGCCATATGTATGATCTCTTGAAGTTCTAAACACATTAAAAGGAGCTAGTTGAGGTGTTAAAAATGACTATCTTCTCCTCTCTCATATTAGTGTTTTCTATCAAGTCTTTACTTTTTTGAAATTCATAATGAAAATTACACATTTGTGATCAACAATAACTATAAACAAAATTATTTAAAAACAATCTACTTAAATCCATATTTACTTTAGCTCTATCATTTGAAAAATTATTTTTCTCATTGTGCTATTTAACATTATAATGCTTTCATCTGAAGAAAATGAAGCTGTTAAGATAGTACATGTGTATGCAGGTGGGTACATCAATCTCTGCAGATGCAACCAACTTCCTGTGGAAAAGGGATACAGCTTGTCTCATCTCATAGGTCACGGGGAGCTTGTGATTCCTTTATGTTAGAAGACTGGGGTAGGTCTAATGTTTAATGAGCACCAACAATATCCAAAGCACTGGGATAGCTGGTTTGTTACTTTTTACCATTTAATCTTCCTGATATTTCTGTCTCGGACCCCATCTACACATTGATCCTCTACTTGTTTATCAATGAACTCTTGCACCTCTCACAACAACCATTCCACACTCATTAGTCTTCTCAAACAGGACTCCATTTTTCCCCCCATTCTTGATCTTTACCAGGTAAATGCTGGTATCTCCTCTCTCACAGAGGAAAAGGGACTGCATGGAAGGATTCTTCCTTAACCTTCTTATTGCCTTCTCTCAGTCTCAGAGTAAACTTGCTATGAGTATGCTTCATCTAATCCTAGATAACCTGTTCTTGGACTCTTCTTCATCACTTACTACAGCTCCTTCTCTGAGAATAGTGCTTTCACGTTGGCTCTCAAACATTCTCAAGCTTCAAATATCAGAAGAAATCCAAACCTTTGCCTTTCCTATGCCATACGTATTTCTCAGGAGAGGGATCTGTATTTGCAGCTTTTATTCTTGTATGAATAGTTTTCTCCCCCAACCTCCCAAACTTTTCCTTTGGTCTCCTGCTGTACTGTAACAGGCAGTTGCTTTATAAATAGCAAATGCAATGGACCAGTCTCAGCCTGTGTCTTGCTGGATCTTTGTCATACTTAACCTGACTGATTAAGCATTTGCTCTCATAATTCTGGGCATTTGATATAATGCTTCATTCCAGTTGCCTGCATTTCTTCTCCATACCCTTGACAATATTTATTCTTAGTTTCTTTGTGAGTTCTGTTTGCAAGATGAATGTGGGGATCTTCAAGACTCTCTGTTTCACTGGGGTTATTACCCTTTATACATCTCCTGGGAGATTTTGTACACTCCCATAGTTAAACTACTGTTAACATCACCATTCATCTCTATTTTTACCCTTTTCCTTCCATATTCAACTTATATATTCAGAGATATACTAGACATGCCCACCTATAGTTATAAATATGCAAATAAATATACAAATGGATAGATGGATGGATCAATATAGAGATATATCACTCAAGTTCAAAATTAAAGCATTATTTTTCTCCATTAATTTGTTCTTCATCATATAATCTTTGTCATTTGATATGATGAAATATATATCCACCCTGTTTCTCATACCAGAAATCTGGGCATATTGGTTGAAGTTTCTATCTTTTGAGCCCATAACTGCAATCCATCTTGTAGTATTAAATTTTCTGCAATTTTGTTCTCCCCTTCTCTTAGTCCCACTATTATAATTCAGGTCATTATCAGCAATTTATAAAGGAAGAAAATAATAACATCCACCTCTTCTAAGTGAGGGACAGATTTAATAAGACAATATATGTTAAGAATTTAAATGCTATATGATTTACTAAATAAAGGTTGACTATTAATAATATTCTAAACTTGTCATGCTTAAAGCACTTTATGTCCCAGCAGAATTATTAAATTTGACTATAAAATATTATTGAAACATTTAGTGATTTCAGGGACAGATTTACTGTAATACCAAAGGAGCAGAAACTTTATAATTATTCATTTTTTTTGACACCCTTTCCTAGTCCTTATACCTACTTTTATATTTGTAATTTTACATTATTGCTCTTGAAGAAATCCCCTCCTGCAAATTGTGAAAACCTCGTGCCTCACAAAACCCACATTGTACCTGAGTGTAGATATTGATCTAAAATCCTCTCTACATATGGTTCCGGGAATGTTGAAATTTATAGGCAGGCTGAGCTTTAAGCATAGCTAGGGAGGAAACCCCCAGTGTATCCAGGAATGCTTATCCAAATCACTTCCCAGTGTAGAAGGTCCTATATGCCAGAGTGCTCTCAAACAAAATGCGCTGAGGTGGTTTTGCTGATCACTTAATACAGAACTCAAAACACTGATTCCTCTCCCCCTTCTCTCACCTTATTCCAACTTTCCTAATTGTTTTTCTTTTTTTTTAATCTTTGTGTTTCTTTTTCTTTCCTTTTTTTTTTTTTTTTTTTTTTTTTGAGACAGGGTCTTACTTACTCTGTCACCCAGGCTGGAATGATTCAATCACAGCTCACTGCAGCCTCAACCTCCTGGGCTCAAGTGACCCACTCATTTCAGCCTCCTGAGTAGCTGGGACAGATTACAGCTGTGCACCACCACGCCGAGCTAATTTTGTTGTGTGTATATAAATATATATACTATATTGTATATTAAAAGTAAATGAAAATACCTATTATTATAAAAATATCTATATTATATATATACTATATATGCATTATACTAGTGATTTCAGGGACAGATTTACTATGATACCAAAGGAGCAGGAACTTTCTGACTCTTCATTTTTTGACCCACTTTCTTAGTCCTTGTACCTACTTTTATATTTATAATTTTACATTATTGCTCTTGAAGAACCCTCCTACAAATTATATATATATATATATATATATATATATATTTTTTTTTTTTTTTTTTTAAATAGAGTCTGAGTTTTGCCATGTTGCCCAGGCTGATCTTGAACTTCTGGGCTCAAGCAATCTGCCCACCTCAGCCTCCCAAAGTGCTGGGATTATAGGCGTGAGCCACTGCACCCAGTGTACCTAATTTTTTAATATTCACTAAGAATTAGTAGTTAAATTGCTGACTGAAATAGCCACTGAATCCTTCTATGACAACTGTTTAATATGCAATGTAATTGTTACCACGTAGGAAATATTTATTATCATTTACCAATACTGTATATAGTCATCCCTCGGATATATGCGGGGGATTAGTTCCAGAACCACCTTCATATACCCAGATCCGTTAATACTCAAGTCCTGCAATGGAGCTGGGAAAACCCTCTTAAAGGAAAAGTCAGCCCTGGCTGTACACCGGTTTCACAACCCACAGATACTGTTTTTGTTTTGTTTTGTTTGAGATGGAGTTTCCCTCTTGGCATCCATGCTGGAGTGCAATGGCACCATCTCGGCTCACAGCAACCTCCGCCTCCCGGGTTCAAGTGATTCTCCTGCCTCAGCCTCCCGAGTAGTTGGAATTACAGGTGCCTGTCACCACTTTTTGTATTTTTAGTAGAGACAGGGTTTCACCAAGTTGGCCAGGCTGGTCTTGAACTCCTGACCTCAGGTGATCTGCCCACCTCGGCCTCCCAAAGTGCTGGGATTACAGGCATGAGCCACTGCACCCGGCCGATACTGTATTTTTGATCTGCATTTGGTTAAAAAAATCCACCTATAGGTGGACCTGTGCAATTCAAACCTATGTTGTTCAAAGGCCAACTATGGTTCTACTCATTTTAATAGCTAAATTACTTTTCAGCTTGAAAATAAAATTGAGAAATTGTTATAAAAATGAAACTAAATTACTCCTTAAAATTTATGAAATATACTTTGAAAAATAAACCCAAGGCTGGGTGCGGTAGCTCACACCCAGCACTTTGGGAGGCCAAGGTGGGTGGATCATCTGAGGTTGGGAGTTCGAGACTAGCCTGACCAACATGGAGAAACCCCGTCTCTACTAAAAATTTTAAAAAATTAACTGGGCATGGTGGTACATGCCTGTAATCCCAGCTACTTGGGAGGCTGAGGCAGGAGAATTGCTTGCACCTGGGAGTCGGAGGTTGCAGTGAGCCAAGATCACGCCATTGCACTCCAGCCTGGGCAACAAGAGTGAAACTCTGTCTAAAAAAAAAAAGAAAAATAAACCCTGCATCTCTGTGTTATACCAAAAACCACAGATACACTTCAAACAGAAAGAAAAGTTGAATTTATTTAACAGAATATCAATTTAAATGCTAGTTTTAATGGTTTAAACTGACTTTAATTGGAACAAATCTACTATACTTTATTGTCAGCATTGCCAAGGGTCACAATATTAAAAGCATGCTTTAGTTAATTTCTCTCAAAATACCAAGAGTTAAACTTGTGTTATTATATTTTTAACAATTGTTTTTGGCAAAAGCTCTTTAAATTTGTAGAAAATAATTTGAAATAGAATTTCTGTAACTCACTTTGAAATAAAATTCATATGCATTTTTCAGATAGGATTGCCACAATCATAAACCATGTTAGTCTATAAAAGAATGTGATTAGATTGTGAAAGCAAATCATTAATCCATATACAACATTTAAATCTTACAAGATCAAAAAATAAACTTAAAAAAACCCAAATCGGGAGGAGCAAGGAACATACAACTCTGTCACTGATATTTTAATTTACATTTAATTAGAAATGCAATAAGTTTTATGTAGTCTGTCTTCTGAGAAGACATAAACAATAAAAGATGATACTTGTCATTTGAATTTACACTGAGTAAAAAATAAAAGGATATTCACCTATGCTCTGTTCCTCTACACTATACATACTATAGAAAATTTTCCTGCAAAGGAGGCATGCGATCATTCATAGGCACAGTTGAGCACAAGCCCTACTCAGCATCTCAGTTCGTTCAGAATAGAAGAGACACTGTGTGGTGGCCTTTAAAGGGCAAACAAAAACAGTGGTGTCTCAGAGCTATGCAGAAGAATGGATCTTGCCTACCTCTATGGAATAATGTGGCTTAAAACTAATCATTATGGTAATAAATATTTTCTTCATTTTCATATTAGCAAATAGATTCTGTGTGTCCTTGGACAACACTAGAGATTCAGCATCAGCCTTGACATTGAAATAGGAGGTGATTGTGAAAGGTCGTGGAAAAGTTTCAGGTGCCTAAGGAGAACCCCTCAAAACCAAGCAGGAGTTTGGCTTTTGTGTGGGGAAGGTGCAGTTCAGCAGGTTGCTGGAGTTAAAGTTGTTCATTCGATAGAGTTCAGTGTGTGGTAGAATCTGAATGAGGCACTTTGTCAAAAATCCTGGTCAAGATCAGACACTTCTCAAAGGCATGGTCACTCTCACCTCTGATCCATCTAATGGGAGCCTTGAAATATATGTCTGTCTTTATTCTGGACTAAGCCTACTAGGACAGATTGACTGGAGGAGGACCTGGCCTTTTCTCTAATGAAGTAAGCAAAATATTTAGAGTGAGAGCCATGACAGCATACATTCCATTTCTAGACAGGGTGAACCACATGGTTGAAATTGGTTGGGCTGGTATAATTTTGAAGCTCATTCTTGGTTCTTAGAATCTCTTACACATGTTGTAATCTCTCCTGCTCCAGACTCTTAAAAACAAATCACATTTTCAAGTGTCTGGCATACTAGAACTTTCCAGAGAACTTGTTCTTAGATTAGGCATGGAAGCCCACAGTTGAGAAGGTTGAAGATGTATTCAGATTTAGTGTTCTTATTCTCCTCAGGCTGGTGGTTTGAAACCATTCCACAGTCTTATCAGCCTTATGGTGTATTGATGCCACACTCACTGCATACTATGAGATGCAGAGAGCTGTAACTATTGGGGAACAGGAGTTACAGACCATATTAGCTCCTGTACACCTAACATTTCATACTGTGAGTTCACATCCAATCCCACGTGGCTGAAGCAAAACATATATTCTTCATGACTGAATTCCACAGAAGAAAGGGCCTCGAAAGACTGCAGTGAGAAGAATGTAAGTGAGAGGTCATTGGTATATACCAGGGTTAGACATCTTCATGGTTACTCAACAGAAAAGAACCCAGAAAGGTAGCCAACACAGCTTTTCCTCGAACATTGTCATCTACTGTACAGTTCCTGAGCCATAGGTTCATTGACATTTCTGTGAGAAAGTTTAGTTCTATCTCTCACAGCAAAGGATCAGTCCACTGCTACAAACAGACTAGCTGAAGAACTATTCCTAACTGTTGAAGTTATTATGAGTAGGCGACCTTTTTTTTTCTGGGAACTTGATGCCAAATCTGCCTTCCACTCATTCAAAGAAATAACGTGGATAAAATAGAGCATGTTCCCAGAACACAGTGATTTCAATAACAGAGAAAGATTGTAATTTTCCCTTTGGGAACACATTTAATATGGAACAGTTTCTTGCAAACAGTAGCTAGAATGATGTAATCACAAGTAATCTCTGTAATGTACAATCCTTCTTTTAAACCAACTGGACTCTAGTATGATTTTCAGCAGCAGCAACAGCTGTAAGATTTGCTTTAATAATAGCCAACATCCTTTCTTAGGCTTCTGGTGGAATATACACGGATTGATTTTCAGTCTGTTTTTATGTAGGATATATTTAAATCCTTCCAGAATCCTGGCCATCTTATTCATTTCATTGTCATTTTCTGTTAGAACTAGTAGTAGAATTATTAGAAGACCAACAGAACTGGCCTTTGAGTACATGTAAGAGATAAGCTGTTACCCTGAATATACAAAAACTATCTTTGCTCATGGCATGTATAAACATCTGAAGCTAAGACAGAGCTCAAAACCTTTATCTCTAAGGTACAAGATTGGCTCACAACAATGCCAGCTGGATGGATTTTCCTTCAGGCAAATTAAGTCTTAGACTTCTCAATTCTTGAACAAGTTGTTTGGCCTGGCTGGCTTTCTAAAGAGAGATTGCAAGCCTTAAAGACATGGCCAGGTAATAACTATAATGAGCTTTCAAAAGTGGATCTAGCATTCTTGATTCTGTATCAGAACTTCTCAAAATCTCAAACTCTGGTCATCTTACAAACAATAGCTTGAAAATACTCCAGAAAATATTTCTCATTGCTGACGTAAAGCATGGTTTCTGCAATTTAAGATTCCCAGAAGGCAACCTACTCTTAATGATAAAATCTCAAGCTTATTTTCACATTTTGAGCTGCTAAGCTATCCACAACAGAAAAAAAGCCTTTCATTTTCACCAGTTAATTTATTTTATTCCCTTCGAACCTCACATTCCTCTTTGCAAAATAATACTTTCTTCTAAAGTTCAGATTTAATTTAGAAATCTCTTGCTGATATCCTGAAGTGGCAATTTTCCTAGCTTCATCATAAGGACCTCAAAGCTCACTTCTATTTGTTTGGAGTAGTTCTGTGTGTATTCACAAAGTGTATATTGCTGTGAAGCCTTATCAATGGTATCCTCACGCTGAGTATTCACCTCTTTGCTGAACATCTAAGGTTTGGAGATTTACTGTTCTATGGAGTCACTTTTCTGCATGGCCACTTTCATCTTTTCCTCTTTGTCACTAAACGTTCAGGAAATTTTCTGTTTCTGTATTCCAAACATGTTCTAATCTCTGAGAATTCTTGCAGGGTTGGCTTTTACTACTGATGGGCAGCTCTGTGTTTGGGGTCTGGGTTTTTGTCCTCTCTGAAGATTCAACCAGTTGCTTATAAAAATCTTTATTTTCCTGCCTCATGATGTGGTACTGGTTTTCTAGTCCTCTCAGTCTGGGTGTGGAATCATCATTCTTTTGGAAAACTATTAATGTATCCGGTTACCACTTGAGTGTATTTGAATGAGATATTTATTATTGAAATGAGCACTTTCTTCATTCAAATGTTTGATTTCTTTATCTTGGTTTTATGGCACAAAGTGAAAAATGAAGGGACTGTAGAATTTGTGTGCTTTCTTGTAACTTCCTACTCACTTGCAATTTCTCTTTTACTTGTCTTCACACCCTTCTGTCATAAAATTCAATTTGCAAGTGAAGTAAATCAAAATATTTTACCTCAAGGGAAATATATTTCTTTGACATATTTTAAGATGGTTGTCAGAGGGCCAGAAAACTGAAGTGGCCCTGAAAAGCTAACTTTAGCGGGGGAAATTTACATCTACAGAGAATGTTCTCTAAATCTTGATGCACATCATCACCTGTGGTTAATGCATTTATTAAACAGCTTCAAGATAATCAGAAATCCCCAATTAGAAGAATAATTTTCCACTGTAAATGTAAACTCAATGAATTGCAAATGTAATTCTCAAAAGCCTGTATAAGAACAAGGAGGAATGTTTCAGTATGTCTTAGCACATCATTATTCACAAAAATAAAATTATGTTAGAAGTACCCCCGACATACAAAATATAAGGTACTTCTAGGTTTTGTATATTTTGCTAATTTAGCTGAGCGCTGAGTGAGCCTAACAGGTGTCCACGACTTTGTAACAGTGACAAGTAAGGTCAGCCACAGGCATTCATACCACCAAAAACCTGGGTTCCTCATATGTCTTGACCCTTTGCTCCAGTGAATCTTCTTGGTCTACAAGCAGACCTTTTTCTCTTTCTTCCTCCCTCACTTACTCCTTCCTTCACTCATTTTCTTCTTTTCACCCTTTCTCTCTTCTTATTTCCTTCCCCTCCTTCCCTTTCTCCCTTTTCTTTTTCCCTTCCTTCTTCCCTCCATCCTGCCTTCCTTTCCTTTATTCTTTCCTTCCTTTCTACCTTCCTCCCTTCCTTATTTCCTTTTTTTCTTGTATTTAATTTGTGATTCCTGTAGTCCTGGCTTTTTTAAGCAATGAAGTCAGAGCAATAAGCAAGATAGAGAAGGCCTTGCCCTTTTGGAGCTTTTATTTCAGTGGTGAAGACAGAAAAATGACAGCAAACGTATAGATAAGTGATGTCATAAAGGGAAAATAAATGAGTTTAAAGAAGAAAGACAGTAAGACTGGTATGTGACAAACAGATAAGTCATTGTGGGAATCTAATATTTGAGTAGTTGATTCTTGTGAGAACTTAACAAGAAATTCTTTCAAAGTACTTACAACAGTCCCTGACAAGCCGTAATAACTGGGTAAATACACTAGCATTGTCATTAGCATTAGAATCAGTACTCCGAGTTTTTTTCAAAACAATCCCAGTGGCTATGACAGAGGCATGAGTTTTCTACTATTAGGAGTGTTATTGAATTCTCCTGGAGTGTCAGGTAAGTCGTCATGGAGATACAGACTTTTGGGCAGGAGAAAAGAAGGGGCAAGAGGTAGCCATGCAATTTTCATAGAGGGTGAAGAGTGCTTTGGATAATCTCCAGATTATTTACTTCATGCTTCAGAATTGGTATTTATTGTTATATTTGAAGATGTGTCTCATCTGGGAAATGCACAGAGATAACATGGCTTAAGGGGTACCAGAATGCTGAAATCCCCCTCTTGTGCACCCTGGTTCCCATTTCAGATTGTAGAGAGGAAACATTACATTCTGAAAAAAAAATTGTAATGTCAATGAAGTCTCGATCCCTTCATAATAAGTTAACTGTCTGACGGGTACTTTACCTAGATCTTGCAAAGGATTAAAGTAATGGCTCTGAGAGATTATATTCACTGGAATTCTAAAAATGCCAAAAAAAGATTAATAATTTTTTATGATTAACCTCCAAACCTAGACTATTTACTTTTGGAAAGGCAAGAATTGATTTCAACTGTATGTTTCAGACAGCCACAAGGGTAAACTGAATTAGGAGTGCCCCTATGGTAAAACACAAGTACAAACCAAAGGTTCATACGTAGCAATGAGGAGAATGTTAAAACCCTGACGTCCTCAATTCATTATTTTCTTTATTCCACAAATTTTTAAGGCATAGCCATTATATTAAAACATGATTATATGTTCCCTTTGTTTTAGTACCCAGGTTGAGATTGAACAACTTTAGAGCAAAATAAAAAATTTGAACAGTTCTATAAGAGAATTAAAATGAGATATTGAAAAGTAAAACTTAAGCTAAATGATAGAATTATAAATTACTTGACTAGATAATATAAAAAAGGGTTATTTACATACATATAGGATGGTTGTTAAAATATTGTTTTTGTTTTCTAGACAAGTGGTTCCAAACTGTGGATGGATATTTAAAACACATGAGAGGTTTTAGAAACTACAGATGTCTTCTTGGCATCAAGGAACACTGACATAATTTGTCTGGAAGGTGACCCAGGAGCTGAAAGTTTCAAATGCTCCCCCAGGGGGAAGTCGAAGTTGGCTTTGCTCTAGATAGTGGTTATCAAACTTTACCTTGTATATGACTCACCTGGAGGGGTTGTTAAAACAGATTCTGGGCGCCACCCCCAGGGTTCCTGGTTTAGTAAGTCTTAGATGGAACCTGCAAATGTGCATTTCTTGTAAGTTCCCATTTGATGCTGAGGTTGCCAGTCTGAGGATATAGACTTTGAAATTTTTTGAAAGGTAGATTTTCAGGCCCCACTCCAGATTTAAAGAATCAGCATCCATGTTTTTAAAAAAATTCCCAGGTAATTCGTGTGCATAGTAAAGCTCAGGAAGCAATTGTCAGAAGAACTGAATTAGGGAAAATGCCAACAAGTGGGATTAGATTAAACAATGGTGCTATGATCTGAATGTTTTCGTCCTTCTCAAATTTATATGTTGAAATCATAACTGGCAAAGTGATGGTATTAGGAGGTGGGGCCTTTTGGAAGGTAATTAGATCATTAGGGCAGAGCCCTCAGGAATGGGATTATTGCCCTAATGAAGGAGTCCTTGTCTTTTCCATGATGTAAACTAGAAGATACCATCTATGAGGAATGGGCCCTCACCAGATGCTGCTGGTGCCTTGATCTTGGACTTGCCAGCCTTCAGAACTGTGAGAAATCAAGTTCCATGGCTTATAAATTACCGGTCTAAGACATTTTGTTATAGCAGCCTGAATGGACTAAGAAAACTGGTAAATATTTTGTCAGGAAATAACACTACCACTAGAAAACTGTGTTCTGAGAATCTTCAGGC
Source organism: Ateles fusciceps (assembly GCA_036589455.1). Classification (NCBI taxonomy): domain Eukaryota; kingdom Metazoa; phylum Chordata; class Mammalia; order Primates; family Atelidae; genus Ateles; species Ateles fusciceps. Next base: position 923,355 of record JAZHEH010002603.1, on the reverse strand, counting down.
TAGATTTGCATCTTCCTGACATGAGGGTATATTTGATTTATCTTGCTAATAATTCTCTCTTTGCAAATAAGCTACTGAAGAACAAAAACAAATATTATCTAACTTTATCCTTTGAAGAGCTCCACATTGTACATTATATAAGTCCCAATTGCAGCAGAAAAATCAGGATCACTACTAGGTAATTCACCTTCTGTATTTTTCAACCAGCCCTTAAATGACAGAAGCTTGGTTTAAGATCAAGTTTCATTATATCTAGCACAATATTTTGTCTCCTTCTACATTTATTATCTTAATAACCTTTTAAAAATTGGTATCAGTATATCAACATAAATTATGTAAAATTGTTCTGCAAAGGAGCATTACCTATTCTTCCTGTTTACTTATTTTATTTATTAAATTATTTATTTGTATCACTATGAACTCTTGGATATAAATTTCATATACTGAATTATAATTCTATGCTACTTTATTTTGTTTCTCAAGTTGTTCCAGCTTTGGCATATAGGAAATTTTTCTGCTGCCTCTTGTGCCCCCTTTGACACATCCTCATCTTTGTCATCTGTGTAGTTCTTTCTTTTTTTTTTTTTTTTTTGAGAGAGGGTCTCACTCTGTCACCCAGGCTGCTGGAGTGCAATGGCTTACTACTGCCTCGACCTCAAGCAGTCCTCCCACCTCAGCCTCCTAAGTAGCTGGGACTATAGGCACATATCACCACACCCAGCTAATTTTTAAAATTTTTTTGTAGAGACAGGATCTTAATATGTTGCCTACACTGGCCTTGAACTCCTAGGCTCAAGAGCTCCTCCCACCCTGGCCTCCCAAAGTGCTGGGATTATAGGCATGAGCCACAACACCCAGCCTCATAGTTATTTTTTGAGGACTTTCTTACTTTCCATCAGTACAAGATGCTGCAGGATCATCTTGCTTATCTGTTGCCCCTATCCTAGAATTGGCTATTTCTACAAGAAGCCTTGGTTCTCTCTACCAAAGAATGGTATTATTTATTGGCAAATGGGTGGTGGTTATATTGGAAGTCTTGATGCTTCCAGGCCCTCTCAACTGACAACTTCTGCACGTACATATATCTAGAAATATTTCTGTGTATGTCAATCTATATATATATATTAAGCTAAACATTAGTTATTTCTGAAATCTAAAATTATGATTCAGTACCAAGAGGATCATTCTAGCTTTCCCCCATTGCTTTTCTGTAACTTCCTAATCCAACAGTGACAGATCTATATCCATCATCTACTATTTATTTATTTAGTCATTAAATTCAATTTACATGTATACTGCTTTCTGTATTGTTAAATGGTAATTTAACAATATGAGACCCAACTTTATCAATGAGTATTTTATTGCTATTACATAATCTGTTTACTAAGAAAGTTGTATAAAATTATTTTAAATTTGTAATATGCCAATTGCTATAAAATATATTACTTATATAATAAGTCTTTGGTGTTTTAATGGATGTTATCCACATTTGTGGATAAGAGGACATATAATATATGGATTAACATCCATTAAACATCCTTCTAAATGAGAGAACAATTAGATATGTACAATAAGTTAGTATGATGAGGTTGAACTAAAACTGGCACACAGTGGTAGATACTTTCCAGGGAATAAAATCTTGACATACTTCTTGGATAGTTGATAACTAGCTACTGTTCTCTGTGCCCACATCTGGTACCAGAACTGCCTCAAAAATTTCCTCTGGATCTTGGACCCATTCAAGACCTACTAACTAAAGAGTTAAGGCCTGGAACAGCAGGGGTTCTTTAGGATCCTGTGGTATTTTTGTAAAGCCCCCTTTACACTATAGAATTTGCTAGCACTGGGTAATTAACCATTCCAAATATCACCCCATTTTCCATATGAAACATGATTGTGTATTGAAAAAACATAGTTATTGTAGCTGTAATGACATTAGGAGCAGTGGTTCTGCACATCTGTGATTGCAAATATAATTACACAGAAACTTCAGTGTCATTAACAGAAAATCTGCAACTGAAATGTTTCCTCTGAATTGCTTGGCACACAAACTTTTCTGTGGTACCTGATTTAGTTGTCTACTCTGAACCAATATCAATTGGCAATCTTCCTAATTATGAGCAAGATATGGTTTTACAGAACTCTTGTACTTTTGCGAAAGATAATTGGACACAATTTTATTAACTTGTGGAAGTTGTCTTTTAGGTGATGGATTATACATATTATATATCTTATATAATATTACATATATACAATATATAATATGTATAATACATACATGTATATTATATGTATCATATATACATATGTAAAATGATTTTGAAACAGATATAAAAGGAACCTTACACATACAGACTTTTTAATGTTGATGATTAGGAAGCTTAAATGATAAGCAATTATATAATAATTTATACCTTTCTTATTAATATGTTAATTAAGCATTCTATTCTAGCTTTAAAGCTAAAGTAATGCTCAGAGCATTTAAAATAAATGTGAATATTTCACTAATTACAAATGTATTTTACAATGTGTAAATCTGATGTAAAAACTTAGAATGTAAAACCTAATTACACTGACTTTTCTTACACTGCTGTAATATTTTCTCAACTTTTTAATGAATTTTTAAAACTTTTGGATGCACAATAAAGTTTAGTATGCTCATCTCATTCATATGATAAAGCGTTGACACTCACTTAAATAGAAATCATACTATTAAAAAATTTCAAAAACTAAACTGGGAATGAGAAATCATTGAAGTCGATCCTAATTTTACTCAATGCATACTTAGGTATTTGTGAAGGGAGCACCTGTGCATGTTGGTTCAGATTCTAATATTTATTCAAGTATTTTTAAACATGCCTCTTCTAGATACCTTACTGGGTTTTTCTGTAGATTTTTTTCATATGGAAATTTAATTTTAATTTTTAAAAATTTTTTAAATGACACATAATAGTTGTTCATATTTATGGGGTGTAATGTGATATTTCGATACATGTATACAATATGTAATGATCAAATCGGTGTAATTAGCACTTCTATTACCTCAAACATTTCTTCTTTCTTTGTATTGGAAACATTCAGAATCCTCCCTTCTAGTTATTTGAAAATACACATGCGTCAAGATGGCCCAATACAAGCAGCTATAGGCCACAGCACTCACGGAGAGGAATGAAGGGGGTGAGTGAATACAGCGCCTTCAACTGAAATATCCAGGTTTTCACATTGGGACTGATTAGGGAAACAACTCGACACACAAAGAAGAAAGGCAGAGTAGGGTTATAGCCCACCAGGGATTGACACAAAGCCAAAGGAACCTCCACACCCAACCATGAAAAGTGGTGAGTGACTGTGTGCTACCACAGGAAACCACATGTCTCCCGTGGACCTTTGCAACCCATAGATCAGGAGATCCCCTGGTGAGTCCATGCCACCAGAGCCTTGGGTGCGACACATAGAGTAGTGTGGAGTCTTGGCAGAGAAGTTGCTCAGGCATGCGTAGAAACGCAGGAGCTTTAAATATTCCAACCCCAGGATCTCCAACAAATGTGTCTGCAACTCAGGCAAGGCAGGAGGTCTACATATACCCCCTAGGAAGGGGGTGGATCTGGGAACTGAGCAGCATCATTCTGTGGGCCCCACTTCCGTGGCATGTCACAAGATAAGATCCACTGACTTGGAATTCCAGCCCACCACTGGCAAGAGTGTGGAGCCTGCCTGAGACTGGATGCAGCCCTGCGGGGGAGGGGCAGGCACCAACACTGCTGTTTGGTTGACTCAGCCATTCCAGCCTGCAGGATTTGAAGAGTACAACAGGTCCCAACAAGGAAGGGTCCCCCGCAGCAGCACAAAACAGCAGCTTTGTCAGATTGCAGACAGGCTGCTTCTTTAAGCAGGGCCCTCATCCATTCCTCCTCACTGGTAAGACCTCCTAGCCAGACCCTCTAGCCATGCCTACCAGCACGTATTAGGGACAGAGTTCTGATCTCTCCCTGGATTGGAGTGCTCAGAGGAAAAGAAAGCCACCACATGGCTTGGTTGGACAACTCAGCAGTTCAGTCTGCGGAGTTTGGAGAGTCAAAACAGTCCATATGAGGAAGGGCCCCCCAGCAGTGCAACACAATAGCTTTGCCAGATCACAGTCAGACTGCTTCTTTGAGCAGGGCCTCAATCCATTCCTCCTCACTGGGCAGGACCTCCCAGCCAGACCTTCCAGCCATGCCTGTCAGCATGTAATAGGGACAGAGCTCTGATCTCTCTCTGGGACAGAATGCCTGAGGTGGGGTGAGGGCCACCATTTGCATTGCTCAGACGACTCAGCCATTCCAGCCTGTGGACTTCGTAGAGTCCAAGCCAAGAGGGGCAGAGGCAGTTCCCCCACCGTGACACAGCTGTCTTGTCGAGGCATGGCCAGACTGCTTCTTTAAGCAGGACCCCAATCCACTCCTTCTCAGTGGGGTGGGTTCCCCCAGCTGGGTCCTCCCAGCCAGGGGACTCCAGCCACCCATGTTCTTTCTAAGATGGAGTGCCTGAGGGGCAGTGCAGGCCACCAGCTTGGTCATTCAGGCTTCTCAGCCAGTTTAGCCTGTGGACCTTGGAAAGCCCAAACCAGTCAGGGGCTGAAGTGATCTCCAACACAGCACCGCTACTCTACCAAAAGCAGCCAGACTGCTTCTTTAAGTGAGTCTCTGATTCCATTCCTCTTGACTGGGTGAGACCTCCTAACTAGGGTCTCTAGTCGCCTCCCACAGGCACATTTGGGCTGGCAATAGGTCAGAACCCCCCTGAAATGGAGCTTCCAGAGGAAGGGCAGGCCGTCATCTTTGCCATTTCGCAATCTTCACTGGTGATACCGCCAGGTATGAGAAAAAACGAGGCAACTAGGGTCGGGAGCAGACCTGCAACAAACCACAGTAACCCTACAGAACAGTGGCCAGACTGTTAAAAGAAAAACAAACAAAAACAAACAACAACAAAAACCAAAACCCCATGCAATGATCAGCAACCTCAAAGATCAAAAGTAGATAAGCTCACAAGGATGAGAAAGAATTAATGCAAAAATGCTGAAAACTCAAAAAGCCAGAGTGTGCGTTTTTCTCCCCCAAATTACTACAACACTTCTCCAGCAAGGGCTCAGAACTGGGCTGAGGCTGAGATGACTGAAATGACAGAAGTAGGCTGCAGAAGGTGGCTAATAACAAACATGAGCTAAAGGAGCATGTTGTAACCCAATGCAAGGAAGCTAAGAATCAGGATAAAACAATACAGGAGCTGACAGCCAAAATAGCCAGTCTGGAAAGGAACATAACTGACCTGTTAGAGCTGAAAAACATGCTACGAGAACGTCAAAATGCAATCACATGTGTCAATAGCAGAATAGACAAAGCAGAGGTCACATACAAAGGGAAGCCCATCAGACTAACAGCAAACTTCTCAGTGGAAACCCTACAAGCTAAAAGAGATTGGGGGCCAATATTCAACGTTCTTAAGAAAAAAAATTTAATCCAGAATTTCATATCCAGCCAAACTAAGATTCATAAGCAAAGGAAAAATAAGATTATTTTCAGACAAGCAAATGTTGAGGGAATTCATTACCAATGGACTCGCTTTACAAGAGCTCCTAGAAGAAGCACTAAATGTGAAAAGGAAAATGGTTATGAGCCACTACAAAGACACACCTGAAGTACACAGGCAAGCGACACTATGAAGCAACTACATAAACAAACTGCAAAATAACCAGATAGTATCATGATGACAGGATCAAATCCACACATAACAATACTAACCTGATACGTAAAGGGTATAAATGCCCATATTAAAAGACACAGAGTGGCCAGCTGGATAAAGAAACAAGACCTGATAGTATGATGTCTTTAAAAGATACATCTCACATGCAAAGACATACATAGGCTCAAAATAAAGGGATGGAGGAAAATTTACCAAGTGTATGGAAAACAGAAAAAGCAGGAGTTGCAATCCTAGTTTCTGACAAAACAGACTTTAAATCAACAAAGATCGAAAACAGACAAAGAATGTCATTACATAATGGTAAAGGGTCCAATTCAACAAGAAGAGCTAACTATCCTAAATATTGATACACCCAATACCGGAGCACCCAAATTCACAAGGCCAGTACTTAAAGACCTTCAAAGAGACTTAGACATGCATACAATAGTAATGAGAGACTTTAAAAATCCCACTGAGAATCTTAGACAGATCATTGAGACAGAAAATTAACAAAGACATTCAGGACTTGAACTCAGCTCTAGATTAAGTGGACCTGATAGATACATACAGAACACCCAAAAACTACAGAATATACATTTTGCTGATTGCCATGAGCAGTTACTCTAAAATTGATCACATAATCAGAAGTAAAACATTCCTCAGAAAATGCAAAAGAACTGAATTCATACCGAATATTCTCTCCAGACCACAGTGCAATGAAACGAAAATCAAGACTAAGAAATCCACTCAAAATCATGTAATTACATGAAAATCGAATAACTGCTCCTGAATGACTTTTGGGTACATAATGAAATTAAGGGAGAAATCAAGTTCTTTTAAACTAACGAGAACAAATACGCAACATACCAGAATCTATGGAACGCATCTAAGGCAGTGTTAAGAGGGAAATATATAATACTAAATAACAACATCAAAAAGTTAAAAAGATCTCAAGTTAACAACCAAACATCACAATCAAAAGACTAGAGAACCAAGAGTAAAGAAATCCCAAAGCTAGTAGAAGACAAGAAACAACCAAAATGAGAGGTGAACTGAAAGAGACTGAGACATGAAAACCATTCAAAAGATCAACTCATGCAGTTGTTTTTTTTGAAAAAGTTAATAAAATAGACTGCTAGCTAGACTAATAAAGAAGAAAAGAGAGAAGATTTAATAAACACAATCAGAAAGGACAAGGGAGTTATTATCACTGACCCCACAGAAATAAAAACAATTGGCCGGGTGTGGTGGCTCACGCCTGTAATCCAAGCACTTTGGAGGCCAAGGCGGGTGGAACACCTGAGGTTGGGAGTTCAAGACCAGCCTGACCAACATGGTGGAACCCTGTCTTTAAGAAAAAAAAAGAAACAAAAACAATCATCAGAGAATATTATGAACACCTCTATGCATTAAAAACTAGAAAATCTAGAAGAATGAATAAATTCCTGGACACATTCACACTCCCAAGACTGAACCAGGAAGAAATTTAGTCTCTGAAAAGACCAATAACAAGCTCTGAAATTGAGCCACTAATAAATAACCTACCAACAACAACAAAAAAGCCCAGGATCAAATTCACAGCTGAATTCTACCCGATGTACAAAGAAGAGCTGGTACCATTCCTGTTGAAAGTATTCCAAAAAACTGAGGAGGAAGGACTCCTCCCTAACTCATTCTATGAGGCCAGCATCATCCTGATACCAAAACCTGGCAGAGACACAACAAAAAAAAGAAAACTTTAGGTCAATATCCTTTATGAACATTGATGCAAAAATCCGAAAAAAAAAAAATACTGGCAAACGGAATTCAGCAGCGCATCAAAAAGCTTATCCACCATGATAAAGTAGGCCTTATTTCTTTGATGCAAGGTTGGTTTAACCTACACAAATCAATAAATATGACCCATCACATAAACAGAACTAAAGAAAAAAAAGCACATAATTATATTAATAGATGCAGAAAAGGCTCTCAATAAAACTTAACATCCTTTCATGTTAAAAACTCTCAATAAACTATATATTGAAGGAACATACCTTAGAATAATAAGAGCCATATGTGACAAACCCACATTTAACATCAACTGAATAGACAAATGCTTGAATAATTCCCCCTTGAAAACAGACATAAGACAAGGGTGCTCTTTCTCACCATTCTTATTCAACATAGTATTCGAAGTCCTTGCCAGGGCAATCAGGCAACAGAAAAAAATAAAGGGATCCAGATAGGCAGAGAGGAAGTAAAACTACCCCCTGTTTGCAGATGACATGATCCTATATCTAGAAAACCCCATAGTTTTAGCCCAAAAGCTCCCTAAGCTGATAAACAATTTCAGCAAAGTCTCAGGATACAAAATCAATGTGCAAAAATCACTAACATTCCTACACACCAACAACATTCAAGCCAAGAGCCACATCAGAAATGCAATCTCATTCACAATTGTCACATAAAAAATTAAATACCTGGTAATACAACTAACCAGGGAGGTGAATGATCTCTACAAGGAGAACTACAAAACACACCTCAAAGAAATCAGAGATGACACAAAAAAATGAAAAAATGTTCCATGCTCATGGATAGGAAGAATCAGTATCATTAAAATGGCCATACTACCCAAAGCAATTTCACATTCAATGCTATTCCCATGAAACTACCATTGACATTCTTCAAAGAATCAGAAAAAAATATTTTAAAATTCATATGGTACCAAAGAAGAGTCCAAATAGCCAAGGCAATGCTAAGCAAAAAGAATAAACCTAGAGACATCACACTATCCAACTTCAAATTTTACTACAGTCAACAAAACAGCATGCTACTGGTACAAAAACAGACACATAGACCAATGAAACAGCGTAAAGAGTCTAGAAATGAGGCTGCACAGTTACAACTATCTGATCTTTGACAAACCTGAAAACAACAAGCAATGGGGAAAGACTTCGTATTCAATAAATGGTGCTGGGATAACTGGCTAGCCATATGTAGAAGATTGAAACTAGACCATCTCCTTACATTATATAAAAAATTAACTCATAGTGGTTAAAAACTTATATGTAAAGCCACAAACTATAAAATCCCTGAAAGACAACCTAGGCAATACCATTCTAGACATAGGAATGAACAAAAATTTTATAACGAATATACCAAAACTAATTGCAACAAAAGCAAAAATTATCAAGTGCTGTATAATTAAATGAAAGAGCTTATGCACAACAAAGGAAACTATCACCAGAGTAAACAGACAACCCACAGAATGGGAGAAAATTATTACAAACTATGCATCTGACAAAGGTCTAATATCCAGCATCTGCAAGAAATTTAAATTTACCAGAGAAAAACAAACACCATTAAAATGTAGTTAAAGTACACGAATAAGACACTTTTCAAAAGAAGACATACATGCAGCCAACAATCATATGAACAAAGCTCAACATCACTGATGATTAGAGAGATGAAAATTGCAACCACAATGAGATGCCATCTTACAGCAGTCAGAATGGCTATTCCTAAGAAGTTAAAAAGTACAGATACTGGTGAGGTTGTGGAGAAAAAAATGCTTATGTACTGTTGGTGGGGAGTCTAAATTAGTTTAGCCATTGTGGAAGACAGTGTGCTGATTTCTGAAGTAGCTAAAAAAAAAAAGAAATACCATTCCATCCAGCAATCCCATTACTGGTATATGCCCAAAGGAATAGAAATCATTTAATTATAAAGACACATGTGTCCACACGTTCACTGCAGTACTATTCACAATAACAAAGACATGGAATCAATCTCAGTGCCTATCAGGGGTAGACTAAATAAAGAAATTGTGGTACATATACACCATAGAATACCATACAGCCATTAAAAGAACGAAATTATCTCCTTTGCAGCAACATGGGTATAGCTGTAGGCCATTATACTAAGCAAACTAACACAGAAACAGAAAACAAAATACTGAATGTTCTCACTTATAAATGGGAGCTAAATTATGAGAAAACATGGACACATAGAGGAGAACAACAGACACTGGGGCCTATTGGAGGGAGGAGGTGAGGAGGAGGGAGAGAATCAGGAAAAATAACCAATGCATTCCACGCTTAATACCTGAGTGATAAAATAATCTGCACAACAACCCCTAAGACACAAATTTATCTATGTAACAAAACTGCGTATATACATTTGAATTTAAAATTAAAAATAAATTTTAAAAAGATTTGGATGACTGTACTGAATAAATTCAGTCATTTTTACAAGAATCTTAACTGCATGCCTGAGAAATTATTTCACAAACACTTGCAGAAAGTAATATATATTTAAATGGAATAACGTATAAACAGATTGCTTAATAAAAACCCCGAGTATGTAGTATGACATTCTCTAGCAAATATCAATAAGCTGTATTTAGATTCTGGATGTCATTGTGAGAATCAAAGGAACACCCTTCCTCTCTACCCATTATTACTATATTTCTCGGGGAAAAAAAAGTTTGATTCAAAAATTTTTCATTTATTTGCTCTCAAGTAAATAAAATGTTGCCTTCCTTCAAATTTGAATATCATCCATACCATTATTAATATTCATTTTTCATCCAGATTCATCTTTACAGTTCTCCCCTTATGCCCCATTTTCATCTTTCTCTTTCTTTTATCAAATCACATATTGTCACCTCTTCTTTTACTATTGCTTCTTACAGCCCTTTCTGTTTCTACTGTTAGTAATCAAATTGTAGTTTTGCATTTTCCTTACCAGAATCATAAAAAAAAATGAAAGATAGCAGAGAATAGATTGTAAAAGCCAATTAGCCAGTCTCCCTGATTCCTGTTTTTGTCTTCAACTCAATACACTCTCAACATTGGCTACAGAGACTGTAAAACAAAGATTAAATCAGATTATATCTATGCTCAATACTTTCACTTTTTCACCAACCTAATACAGTGGCTGAATATTTTCCAGTTCGATGAAGATATAATCATATGTAAGAAGCTCAACAACTCCAAGTAGAATAAATTTTAAAAATCGACGCCAAAACACATTATAATCAAACTGTCCAAAGCCAAAAACAAAGAAAGGATTTTGAAAGCAGCAAGAAAAAAGTAAACCATCACTTATAAGAGGTCCTCAATAAAGGTACCAGCCTATTTTGCAACAGAAAACACGGTATCCAGAAAGTGGTAGGATGACATATTTAAAGTATTGAAAGAAAAAATAAAGCTGTTGACAAAGACTGGTAAATTCTAGCAAACATTTAATGAAGAACTAAACCAATACTTCTCAAACTCTTCCAGAAATAAAAAGGAGGTAATGCTTTCTAACCCTTTTTATGAAGCCAGTATTACTCTGAAAGCAAAGCCAGACAAAGACATCACAAAAGGACAACAGACAAATGGATGCACACCTCCTTAACAAAATGCTAGCAGACCAAATTCAACAGCAAACTACAAAGTTTATGGATCAAGACCAAGTAAGATTTATCCCAGGAATGCCAAGGTTATTCTATGAAAATCAATCACATAATATACTATATTAATAGAATGAAGGAAAAACTACAAGATCATCTCAAATGATGGAAGAAAAATGTATTAACAAAAATCCATCAGTCTTTCATGATAAAGAACACCCAACAAAGTAGGAATAGAATGAAACTTCCTGAACCTGATAAAGGGCATCTACGAAAAAGCCACACCTAACATAATACTCCATGGTGAAAGATTTTCCCCTAAGATCATGAACTTAAGCCACTTCTATTTAACGTTGTACTTGAAGTATTATGGCAGAGTAATTAGGCAAGAAAAGGAAGTAAAAGGCATTTGAATTTGAAAGAGAAAAGTAAAACAATCTCTAATGTTAAATGACATTATCTTACATATATTAAATCCTAAAGAATTCACAAGGATCTGTTAGAGCTGATAAATGATTTTGACAAAGTTGCAGGATACACTGTTAACACTCAAATATTATTTGTATTCTATATAATAACAAAGAGCTATCCAAAAGGAAATTTTTAAAATTCTGATTTTGATAATATCAACAACAATAAAATATCTGGGAATAAATTTAACCAAGGAGATGCATGACATATGCTAAAGACCACAAAACATTGCCAAGGAAACCTAAATAAAATCCAAATAAATGAAAGACATTTTATGATTATGGACTGGAACAATTAATATTGTAAAGATGTAAATAACTACATTAAATAACTCCTACAGATTCAATGCAGCCTCTGTCAAAATCCCAATGTCCTCTTTTACAGAAATGAAAAAGCAGATTCTAAAATTTATATTAAATTACAAGGAACCTTGAACAACCAAAATTTTCTGGAAAATAAAAAAAAAAGTTGGAAAATCAACACTTTTTAATTACAAAACTTACTATAAAGCTACAGTAATTAAAACACTGTGACAGTGGCATAAGAATAAATATATAGACCAACAGAATTGATTTAAGGACCCAGATATAAATCCCATTTATTTACAGTCTTTACATATTAAATGGTGCCAAAACCATTTAATATGGAAAGACTATTTTCTTCAACAAATAGTTCTGGCATTAACGAATATCAACGTACAAAATTACAAAGTTGGAACCCTTACTTCACATCATATATAAAAATTAACTTAAAATGGATCAAAAACTAAATGTAACAGCAGAAGCTATAAAACTCTTGAAATTATAAAAGTAAATCTCATGGCCTTGGATTTGACAATGGTTCCTTAGATGCAACAACAAAAGCAAATGTCAAACAAGGTAAGATAGATAAATTGGACTTTATCAAAATTTTTAAAATGTGTGCATCAAAGGTCATTATGATGGTTGATTTTGTGTGTCAACTTGACTGGGTTAAGAGATATTCAGATAGCATGTAAAAGCTTCTTTCTGAGTGTTCTGTGAGGGTGTTCCAGAAGAGACTGACATTTGAATCAGCAAACTGCGGTGGCTCACAGCTGTAATCCCAGCACTTTGGGAGGCCGGGGCAGGTGGATCACTTGAGGACAGGAGTTCGAGACCAGCCTGGCCAACATGGTGAAACCTTGTCTCTACTAAAACACAAAACTTAGCCGGGCATGGTGGGAAGGTGCCTGTAATCCCAGCTACTTAGGAGGCTGAGCCAGAGAATTGCTTGAACCCTGGGAGGTGGAGGTTGTGGTGACCCAAGATCATGCCACTGCATTCCAGCTTGGTAAACAGAGTGAGACTCCATTCCCCCCCACCCCAAAAAAGAAGAAGATACGCCCTCACTAATGTGGATGGACATCATCCAATCTGTTGAGAGTTCTGATGCTGGAAAGGTGGAGAATTCACTCTCTTTCCTGGGCTAAGATGTCCATCTTATATTGCCCTCAAACATCAGACCTCCTGGTTCATGGGCCTTTGGACTCCATAACTTACACCAGCAGTGCCCCTAGTTATCAAGCCTTCAGACTCAATCTAAATTATACCAACAGCTTTCCTGGTTCTCCAGCTTGCAGATGACATATCATGGGAATTCTTGCGTCCATAATTGTGTGAGCCAATTCTCATAACAAATTCCCTCTTATCTATCTATCTATCCATCGATCCATCCATCCATCTATCTCTTATTGGTTCTGTTTCTCTGGAAAACCCTGACTATACACGCACTATCAAAAGAGCAAAAAAGCTACAGTATTAGAGAAAATATTTGTAAATTATATATTTGTTAAAAAATTAATATCCAGAATATATAAAGCACTGTAATAACAGAAAAACAAAACAAAAAACATAAATAGGTGTAAGATTTTAATGGGCTTTTCTCCAAAGAAAATATACAAATGACCAACACACGAATAAACTGATGCTCAGCATGATTTATCATTAGGAAAATGCAAAACAAAACCATAATGAGATATTACTTTATACCTAATGGGATGGCTACAATCAAAATAAAATTATAACAAGTATTAGCAAGAATGCAGAAAAATTGTAGCACTTACACATTGTATGTAGAAATGTAAAATAGTGGGAGAGATCCAAGATGGCCGATTAGCAGCAGCTCAGGATTGTAGCTCCCACTGAAAGCGCAGAGAGTGAGTGGACGCCACACTTTCAGACGAATTTTCATTGCCTACGGACCAAGAGATTCTTGGCGGAGGAGCCCCACGGGTCGCCAGCGCAACTCTTTTGGCTGGCGCGGCCGTTTTGCAGGCGCCCCCAGTGCGGCAGTTCTCAGTCCGGAGTATACGGGACTGAGTGCCCTTTTGGTTGGTGTTTGGAGCTCCGGGGAAGACAATCTCCCATTCAGCTGATTGAAAAACGGACTAAAGTGGGGAAGCAGACCCGGAGATTCCCAGGCAGAAAAGCGCCACGAATCTTAACGCCGCTGTTTCAGCCGGCGTAGTGGGTCGCCGCAGGGGAAGGCTGGCCCCCCCCACACACAAAAAAACAGCAGTTGGAACTGCTGAGGATCGAGAGTTTCACAGCAAGTACAGCTGAACCCGGGAAGGTCCAGCTCTGTGGGGGAGGGGCGTCCGCCGAAGGAAAACTAAGAAACAGAAAAAACTTTACCACCAACAAGCTGGACGTCCACTCAGAGACCTTATCTGAAAGCCAGCAATTACACAGACGACAGGTGGATAAATCCACAAAGATGGGAAGAGACCAGTGCAAAAAGGCTGAAAACACCCGAAATTAGAATGCCTTTCCTCCTACAGAGGATTGCAGTGCCTCATCACCAACTGAAAAAGGCCTGATTGAGAATGAATGTGAGGAATCAATAGAATCAGGCTTCAGAAGGTGGATAATGAGAAACTTCTGTGAGCTAAAGAACATGTTCTAGCCCAATGCAAGGAGACTAAGAACATTGAAAAAAGATTTGACGAAATGTTAACAAGAATGGACAATTTAGAAAGGAATATAAGTGAACTAATGGAGCCTAAAAACACAATACGAGAACTTCGCGAAGTATGCACAAGTTTTAACAGTCGAATTGATCAAGCAGAAGAAAGGATTTCAGAGGTCGAAGACCAACTTAACGAAATAAAACGAGAAGACAAGATTAGAGAAAAAAGGGTAAAAAGGAATGAGCAAAGTCTCCAAGAAATATGGGACTATGTGAAAAGACCTAATCTACGTTTGATAGGTGTGCCTGAATGTGACGAACAGAATGAATCCAAGTTGGAAAATATTTTTCAGGATATTATCCAGGAAAACTTTCCTAACCTAGCAAGGCAAGACAATACACAACTCCAGGTAATACAGAGAACACCACAAAGATACTCCTCAAAAAGAGCAACCCCAAGGCACATAATCATTAGATTCATCAGGGTTGAAACAAAGGAGAAAATACTACGGGCAGCCAGAGAGAAAGGTCAGGTTACCCACAAGGGGAAGCCTATCAGACTCACAGCAGATCTCTCAGCAGAAACCCTACAAGCCAGAAGAGAGTGGGGGCCAATATTCAACATCCTTAAGAAAAGAACTTTCAACCCAGAATTTCATATCCAGCCAAACTAAGTTTCATAAGTGAAGGAAAAATACAATTTTTTGCAAACAAGCAAGTACTCAGAGATTTCATTACCACCAGGCCTGCTTTACAAGAGCTTCTGAAAGAGGCACTATATACAGACAGGAACAACCAGTATCAGCCATTCCAAAAACCCATCAGTAAGCTGCATCCAGACCCATCTCACATGCAAGGATATACAGAGACTCAAAACAAAGGGATGGAGGAAGATTTGCCAACCAAATGGAGAGAAAAAAAAAAAAAAGCAGGAGTTGCAATTCTCATCTCTGATAAAAGAGACTTTAAAGTAATAGAAACCAAAAGAGATAAGAAGGACATTGTATAATGGTAGAGGGATCAATGTAACAGGAAGAGCTAACAATCCTAAGTCTTATGTGCCCCCAATATAGGAGCACCCAGATACATAGGGCAATTTCTTGGTGACTTACAAAGAGACCTGGATCTCCCACACAATAATAGTGGGAGACTTTAACATTACATTGTCAATATTGGACAGATTAATAAGACAGAAGGTTAACAAGGATACCCGGGACTTGAACTTAGACCTCGAACAAGTAAACTTAATAAACATTTACAGAACTCTCTACTCCATATCCACAAAAGATACTTTTTTTTTTCAGTAACACATCACATTTATTCTAAAAGTGACCACATGGTTGGGAGTAAATCACTCCCCAGCAATTGCATAGCATTTATAGGTTTAAATGAAATATTGGTTGGCTGTTTGTTTGTTATTTTCCTCCCTTATTCCTTCCTGTCTCCATTGTGTAACACAATTATTAGCATAAAAGAGCTTTTTAATATCCATTTCTAGACTGCATTCTAGCCTGGGCAATAGAGCAAGATTCCCGTTCTCTCCCTCTTTTTCTTCTTTTCTCTCTTTCTTTCATTCTCTTTATTCCTTCTTTCTCTCTCTCTTTTTCTTTAAAAAAAAAAAAGAAATGTAAAATAGTATACCTGTTGTGGAAAGTAGTTTGGAGATTACTCAAAATGTTAAACACAGAATTACATATATGACCTACCACTTCCACTCTGAGATATATTCTCAAAAGAACAGAAAACAGATGTTTAAAGAAAAACTTCTACACAAATTTTTATAGCAACACTATTCACAATAGCCAAAAGGTAGAAATATCCCATGTGTTCTCCTGTCAGGTTCTAATCAGCCTGGTTGCATTAACTCCATTGCAGGGATTGGGAGGAGGTGGTTGCTGCTCTTAGCAGGACTTCCAGCCATTGCTGCAGATTTAAAAGGGCAGAGTTTCTGCAAATGTTGGCCACGGTAAATTTCTTTGCATTTTTATGATCCTGCAGAGAAATGTCCATAGCTATCTCAGCTGCCTTTTGGCTTGTCTTCTCAGGTTTTAGGAGTGCCTGGCTGCAGCAGGTGTTATCATATTACCTCAGTCCATCATACATATACTTATTATTCTCTGGGGTCAACATTTTCACTGTGATCTGAGTCACTTGTCATAAGTGACTCCATTTTGAGACGTTTAGGATCACAAAAAGTTTTATACATCATATGTCCATCAACTGATGAATGGATAACAAAAATGTCAAATATCCACAAAATTGAATATTATTCAGCCATAAAAGGAACAAAATATTGATACATGCTAGACATGGATGAACATAAAAAAGAAGGCCAGGGTGAAATTCAGTATGTTTAACAACTGGCATGGTATATCTTAGACCAAATTGTTTCATGACATAAACCACCAGAAGACCTTACAGAGCTCTTCTGCCCTGGAATTGAACACCTTTATCCTGTTGACCTTTCATTTGATTTAGCAAGGCTAAAACTCCCTTTTGTATTTAGATCTCTAGGGTGGAATTAGATGAATTTGCATAAATTGCTGAGGAATGCTGACTCTCTCCTGGGCTTCCTTTAAACAGTAATGCCTGGACTATCATCTCAATTGTTTCTAACCAAACCATTTGTACACCAAAAAGGACAACAAAAGCCTGATAGGTAAATCTAACAAGGAGTAGGAGTCTATGTTGAAAAAAAAAAGGGGGGCCAAAAGTTTGATGGGACAGGACTGATTATGCCATTACAAGTGGCTGCAACTGGAATCTTACCTTAACCTAGCCCCGAGGTCAAGCAAAGCCTTCTTTTCTCTTCATATTAATGCTTGATAACCCATACCTGATGTTCCTTTTCCTCCATACACAACAGCTGAGCAATGTCTGTTGATTTCCTACTTTGGAAATAAGAACTAAATAGAGCAGATGTTCACATGCTTGTTACCACAGTGAAGACAGTGGCCAGGGCTGTGTTAATTCAGTGCTGTGTGTTTTGCAGTCCTTGTGTGCTATGTTTGGGGTCCAGTAACATTTTCTCCCAGAAGATGGATTTCCTCCAGGACTGAGTCATGATTCTGCTCAATGTTCTAACATTTAATCTTCTCCCATATGCAGGAGAGCACACATTGCTTTAAATTCTGGCATTTAATAGTATGTATTCAGGAGCTTTTGTAGGGTTTCCTCTAACAGAATTTCTAAGAATCTTGCTGAAAATTCTTTAGAACTCTTACTATTTTTGAAGTTAATTTATATAAATCATTTCATTTTTATTTGAAAGTTCAAATACATCACCTAAAACAAACAAATGACCTTTTTTAATAGCAGTGTTAGTAGAAATGTTTCTGTTGTACAAAGGTAAAGATATCAAATAGAGGCCTCATTACTTTATAGGTTTAAGCATGTGGTTCTTAATGGCAAAATTGTTATTCCACATTTATTAGAACAGGAGCAAAGTAGGCTGGGTTCTAGATTGTTTGAAATATATATGTAAGTATATAATTGCATTTTAATATACTTACCAATATTGAATAAATTAATAGATGCATTTTCTACATAAGTATTTGTAATTCACTATAATAGATTGCAAACAGTTTAATTTGACAGCAGTATAATTTCATAATTTCTCTTTTTTCATAATATTTTCTCAGGCAAGACAAAGTATGTGCAATCAAAAGTTATGATTTAATAAATTCAGGTGCCAAATTAAGTGCAATTGTATTTTAACTGATGTAAGAATTACAGAATAGAATGTTAATATTCCAATATTCTAATTTAAAAGAATGAAATTGACTTCATTACAATGCTACTATAAATTAACATTAGCATTTTTCTAAGGCTATGTTATGAATTAATATAACAAGGGGACTGTGTACCTATGCAACAATCTTCCATGTTCTTCACATGTACCCCCAAACCTAAAATGCAATAAAAAAAAAAAAAAAAAAGGGGGACTCAGAGCCATTTGATCAAATCACTAATCACATTGTAGTTTTTATTTCTCACAAAATTTTGTATTGGAAAATTCAGTTAAAACAAATATTCTTTTAACTGAAAAGAGAAACAAGATTTACAATTTTATGCAACATCACTTCATATGTAATTTTATACAAAATTAATTTTGGCTGGGCGTGGTGGCTCACGTCTGTAGTCACAGCACTTTGGGAGGCCTAGGTGGGCGGATGGCAAGGTCAGGAGATCGAGATCATCCTGGCCAACATGGTGAAACCCCATCTCTACTAAAAATACAAAAATTAGCTGGGCATGGTGGCATGGGCCTGTAGCCCCAGCTACTCAGGAGGCTGAGGCAGGAGAATCACCTGAACCCGGGTGGCAGAGGTTGCAGTGAGCCAAGATCTCGCCACTGCACTCTAGCCTGGTGACAGAGTGAGACTCCATCTCAAAAATAATAATAATTTTATGAAAATTAATTTTAAGTATAATTAAACTTAATTTTACATATTTAATAATGTACATTATTTTTCCTGTGTAAATTATCTTATATATATTAGGAAATTCTGGCAAAGACCTTGACTGAAAATGTGTGAGACCCTCAGCAGATGTCCCATCCAAGACTTGCCTAGACTACTGACTCATGGGAACTGCGATATAATAAATGTGTATTGTTTTAAGCTGCTAAATTTATGTTAATATGTTACATAATTATAAACAGCTAACATACATAATACCCAGGCAAGATTAGGCATGCCTCCACTGTGCTCTCAGGGAAGAGATTGTTACCTGTAATTTTAGAGCCTCTCACAGTACCTGACACACAGTAGACATTCAAAAACTGTTTATTCTTAGATGTTAACCTCTATCTCAATTCTCAGCCTTCTGGCAAAAATCAAATGTAGATATTAACCTCTATAGTGAGACACATTAGGAATCCTGAGGACATCAAGACAGTGAAGAGATAGGAAGGTGCTAGGAAGAATCATTTACAAAGAACACAAGATTTGGTTCCTAAAAGAATGGTTAAGTCACAGATTTCTGCCTTTGAATTTTGGGCGTGTTAGGTTGAAGAAACAAAATCAAACATAAGGCATTGATATGCTAGATGTGACTGCAAAGCAATGAGAATAATCATAATCACAATTGAAAATTAGCTTTATTGCTTTACAGTCTTCCTATGCATAAACAGAGAATATCTCTCACTTTATTTACTTCTTGTTTGATTTGTTTCATGAGATTTTTGTAGTTTCCCTCATATAGATCTTTAACATATTTCATTAGATTTACATCTATTTCATTTTTTGTGGTGCTAATGTCACTGGTAATATGCTTTTAATTTAAAATTTTACTTGTTCACTACTGGTCCATTTTTTCAAAGCAAAAAAAAATATGTGTTTTTTGACTTGCAATGTATGAATGCACATAGATGCATGCAGAAAGAATACTAAAAACAAAATTAATAAATATTTATGAAAAAATACAAAGGTCCATATAAAAATACTATGAACAGTTATGCACCAACAAATTGGATAACTTAGGAGAAATGGATAAATTCCTACGAAACAATCAGAGACTTGAATTATGAAAAAGATATAATATCTGGAAGACCAAAAATGAGTAAAAAGATTGAATGAGTAATAAAATTTTTTCCTTAAAGAAAAGCTTAGGACCTAATGGCTTCATTGCTGAATTTCATGCAACATTTAGAGAGGAAATAAAACTGTTCCTTCTCAAATTCTTCCAAAATATTGTAGAATAGGAAACACTTTCAAACTTATTTTTTAAAACCAGCATTACCCCGATAACAAAGACAGATGAAGACAATACAATACAAAAAACTACAGGCCAATATCCCTAATGAACATACATGTAAACATTTTCAACAAAGTACTAGCCAACTAAATTCAACAGCACATTAAAAAATCATTCTCTGTGATTACATGGGGTTAATACATAGAATGAATAAATGGATCAACATATATAAATCAATAAGTTATATATGATATTATCAGAATGAAGGACAAAACCACACGATCATCTGAATTGATGCAGCACAGTATGTAACAAAATTCAACACCCTTTTGTGATTGAAACTCCCCAAAAAAATAGGAATAGAAGAAAAGCAAACAACACCACAAAGGCTGTAAGTGGCAAACTCACAGTTAATGTAACAGTAATGAAAAGTTGAAGACTTTTTCTCTAAGACCAGGAACAAGAAAAGAATACCAACTCTCACTACTTCTATTCAACACAGTACTGGAAGTCTGAGCCAGAACAATATGTCATGAAAAATAATAAAAGTCATCCAAATAAGGCAGGAAGAAATGAAATTGTCTCTGCTTACTGATTACGTGATCTTATACACAGAAAACTCTAAAAATTCCACCAAATAAAACTATTAATATTAATAAATTCATTCAAGTTTCAGGATACAAAACCAACTGCATTTCTATACACTAACAATGTACTATTCTAAAATAAATTAAGAAAATGATTCCATTTATAACAGCATCAAAACAAAAGTAAATATTTAAGATTAAATTTAATCAAGAAAGTAAAAGATCTGAGTACTGAGAACTCTAAAACTTTGATGAAAGAAACTGAAGATGGTATGATAAATGGAAAAATATCCAATGTTTGTGGACTAGAAGAATTCATATTTTTAAAATATCCACAGCAATGTACAGATTCAATGAAATCCTTATGAAAATCCCAATGCCATTTTTCACAGAAAGAAAAAAATAAATTAAATTCATATGGAACAACAAAAGACCTCAAATAGTGAGAGCAATCTTGAGCAAAACGAACACAGAGGCACCATACTTGCTGATTTCAAAATATGTTATAAAATGACTATATCCAAAATGGCATGTTTTGGTTATAAAAACAAGTATATCAACCAATGGAACAGAATTAAAAGCCTAAAAATAAACCCACGCATTTACAATCAATTAATTGTTTGACAAAGTTTCCTAAAACACACCATGGGGAAGGACAGTCTCTTCAATAAATGATGTTGAAAAAATTGGATATCCATATGCAGAAGAATAAAATTGGTCCTTTATCTCATACCATATAAAAAATCAATTTAAGAATGGATTAAAGACTTAAATGTACAAACTGCAACTGTAAAACTGCTAAAGAAAACATAGGGGAAACTCTTTAGGACATTGTTCTGGGTAATTATTTCTTGAATATGACCCCAAAAGCACAAGCAATAATAAGTGAAAATAGATGAATGAAATTGCATTAACCAAAAAGCTTCTCACAGCCAAGGAAACAGTTAACCATGAAAGAGGCAACACAAGGATTGAGAGAAAATATTTGTGAAGCATACATTTGATAAGGAGCTAATCCGAAATATATGAGGAATTCAAAACAACTCAATAGCCAAAAAGCAAATTATATAATATGGGTAAAATACCTGAACAGACATTTCTCAAAGACAACAAAAATGGTCAACAAATATATGAAAAAAATACTCAGCAATACTAATCATCAGGGAAATGCAAATCAAAACCACAATGAGATGTCACCTCATACCTGTTAGAATGGCTGTTACCAAAAAAGACAAAACATAGCAAGTGTTGGTGAGGATGTGGAGAAAAGGGAAGGTAAGTCTGCTACATTCTTGTTGGGAATGCAAATTAGGTACAGCCATTTTGGAAAACAGTGTAGAAGTTCCTCAAAAAACTAAAAATAGAATTATCGTATCATCCAGCAATCTCACTTCTGGGTACATATACAAAGGAATTGAAATCGTATGTTGAAAAGACATCTGCACTTCATATTCGTTTCAGCATTATTGACAATAGCCAAGATATGAAGCAACCTAAGTGTCCATCAGTGTATGAATGAAGAAAACACAGTATATACATAGATATATATAACAAAATACTGTAGAACCTTAAAAATGAAGAAATTCAGCCATTTTGGACAACGTGAATGAAACTGGAGGACATTATGCTAAGTGAAATAAGCTTAAACCCAGAAAGACAAATATTGCATAGTCTTATTTGGATGTGCTATCTAAAAAAGTCAAACTCATACAAGCAGAGAGCAGAATGGTGGTTACCAGAGGATCGGTTGCAGGGATGGCCAAAAGAAAGATATTGGTCAAAGGATACCAAGTTTCAATTAGATGGGAGAAATAAGTTTTAGTGATCTATAGTAAAGCCTGATGGCATAGTTAATAATAGTTTAGTTTATGTATATTTTGAAATTGCTGAAGGTAAATTTTAAATGTTCTCACCACAAAAAGTAGGTGATGTGATGTGTTAATTATCTTAATTATATAGTATATAATTATACAGTGTATAATAATTATATAGTATGTAATTACATACTGTATAACAATTATATAGTGCATAAATATATCAAAATATCATTTTGTACCCTATGTACAATTATTTATCAATTAAAAATTTAAAAATAAAAAATAAATATTGAATTCATAAAAACAAAGAATAGAATGGTTACCAGAGGTAAGGTCCAATCTCTCTATGCCACCTGAGATCTATTTCATACATGAGAGAATTAACCCTTTATGGAGAATCTAGCAGTTTGAAGGTGTTCTGCTTGTCTTTAGACATTTACACAACTAGATGGAGTGTCTTGTTTTTCAAATGAGGACACAAAATGGAAAGAAAAATTGAAAATGCTTCTGACCAGAACCACCTAATTCCCCCACTAAAGGTTTTTATATACACTGAATCTGATAAAAGTTTTACTGTGTATTTGTCAATTTGCAGAAGAAATAAATTTCTGAGTCTGGTACTGATAATATGTCAATATAATTATGTCAGTGTTTGCAAGTGTTTTCTTTGATAGAGAAATATCTTGTTAGGGTATGCTGAATGCCTTTTTCAAACCATTTGTTCCTTGTTAGCAATTAGCAAATATTTTTTCGTACACAATTTTAAATTGGTTATATTTTATCTAATACTATACCTTCTATTAGTTTGTATAAAATTTTCAACCAGATTTATCTACCTCTTGATGCCTTTTTTCCTTCAGCACATTAGGGGCTGATATACTTTTATTTTGTGTACTATGTATTTTACCACTTGATCAGATTTATATTAATTCTTTTCTTCAGACTTTTTTATGCATACTTATTTATATTTTTATTGGGGTAAAATAATTTTATACTTATCTTGAATACTTTTTCATACTGGTATTTAAATGTATGTTCTGGTGATGTTTAATTTGTAGCTGTAATCTCCTTGAGAAAATAACTGTGCAGCCAGCATATGGGTTAGAGTAATACTTGGATTACTCTACATAAGGATTCAGTTATAAATTGGAAAAAAATAAGTTGTTGTCTCAAAGGGTAAAAGGTTCAGATTAGGAAAGGGAAAGTATCTTTCTTCTCATTTTCTGCCAACAAGCATTGAGATGTCTTCTTTTGTATTTGATTTCATTTCTTTCCATTTTTGGCAGAAGAAGAGATATAAAGCTTAGAAAATTTTCTCAACTGTACTTACTAATTCCATAACTGCAAAGACAACCAAGGACTTTTGATGCTACTAGGGTTTGAACTGTAATTGCATTGCAGTAACTTCTGACTTCAAAATAAAGTTTTAGAAGCATAAAAAACGGTCTTCTTAAACAGGTAACAGCAGGAGTCTGAATTAGATTAAGCAATGATTATTATAATTAACTATAATTACTCATTTTCTAATGCTGCACGTATGTTTGTATTTCTCTATATAATTTAGTTGTCATTATTTTTTAAAGTACTTAATATTAAGACTAGCTATTTTAGACATAAAATTTAATTATGACATAAAAATCAAATGTAAACACTAAACTGGAATCATGATTCCTTTATTTAGCCTTTTGCTAGAAATAATGTTCAGACTTAAGAATTTGGACAAAATTATAAAGACAATTTTATTTTTTAATGAAATGAGGTCTTGCTATGTTCTTCAGGCAACACTTGAACTCTCAACTCAAGTGATCCTCTCACTCAGCCTCCCAAGTAGCTGGGATTGTAGACTCACACCACTACTCCTGGTAAGACAATATTATTCACAAATGTAAGCTAAGGTTCTCTGAAGAAAAAATAAATAAATACAATATAAAATATCAATTACAGCAACTTTTGTTATTAAATTCCACTTAAGAAAATAATGAATTTGAATTGCTGAGACTCTTTGGCACAGTTTGCCTCTTTGAACTAGCTGTGAAATGACAGTGCCTAACTCACAAAATGTCATTCTCACAAAGCCTTGCAAACTTTCTAAATAAATTAAAACCTCAAAACTAGCTATTATAATTGAAAACATATTTCTGTAGGTACATGTCATTAGTAGACATATGAAATGTTAGAGTCACCAAAGCATTGTGATTGTATTTTTAAATTTGTTTTAAGAAACTGAATTTAAAATTTGGTGGAACCACTTGACAACAGATGAGCACAAAATCTCTGTATCATAGGTGTAATGAGATGAAGTGGCTTTCCTACCGTCTCAGGGCAAGTTATGGACTATCGACCACAACTGTTCATGGTGAGTCCAGAATTATTTCTAAAACCTCCTGAATGTGGAAATTAGGAACTTCAATAATGTTGTAGATAAATGTCTGAAATTTAAAATTACCCATTCTCTCAATGAACACCAGAAAACCTTCTAGGAAAGTCTTTTTTTTTTTTTTTTTTTTTGAGACAGCTCTTGCTTTGTTGCCTAGGCCGGAGTGCAGTGGCATGATCACAGCTCACTGCAGCCTTGACCTACCAGTTTCAAGCAATCTACCCACCTCATCCCTGCAAGTAGCTGGGTCTATAGGCATGCCCCACCACCCTAAGCTAATTTTTAAATTTTTCTGTAGAGACAAGTAATTTCATTTTTACCAGACATACTAGACAAATGTTTCACCTACAGCATATACTGTTTACAGAGTGTTTGCTGGATAAATGAATGAATGCATGCATGAATAAATGAAACACCGACTCAAAGTACGAGAAGGTAACATTCTCTGGTTCAAAATGTAGACCCTTACCCTCTAGCCAGGCTTTCTGCCTCCATTGAAGAAACTCAAAGTGCTACAGTTGTTCTCCAGCTTGCTAATTCCCATCTGAAATTATCATTGCAAATATTTATAATGGACATCTCATCCCCCAGGCTCTAAATCTTCATCTTGGAGGTAGAGGCACACATACCAGGATGATATATGCTTTCTACATTGGACATTGGACTTCATATTTCCTAGTTACTCCACTCAGTTTAAGAAGAATGTGTGCCATCTCAGTGTGTTTTCTATCCAATCTACATATGGCTGCACCTTGGTCCAACTTCATGCTTCAAGCAGTAAGTAGTGACAATGTAAGCCAGCAATTAAAGCCCCAGAACACCTACTCTCTGGTGTGCCAGAAACTCAAAAACCATGAGAAGCAGTCTAAGCAGAAGACACTAACTGGATTGATTTAGAAGACATACTGACACCCCTCCTTTTATCTGTAGAGTTACTGAGGTAATTAGTAGCAGGGTATCCCCCTTTTAATCACCAAGTGGATAAAACCATACATACTTGAAGCTCCATACTGACTTTAACTACACATGGGACTCCTAGCCTGTCTTAACTGTTTGTCATACACTCAGCAATATCAAATATTCGCATGGTCCCAATCTCAATGGAGGAGAGCCAACTTCCATGAAAAAAGAAAAATTCATTTCCAGCAGGCTTCCAGACAGCTCTGAGCCCTAGAACATCTATGAGGGTATACTGGACTCCCAGGGTAGTCAAAACATGTTAGACCTCTCAGAATTCATTTTTAACATCACTGGGTGACACAAAAGAGCTAGCTATACTCTGCTTGACAATAGGTAGGAGGATTCTAAGGTAGGGTGGGTGTCCTGCATGCCTCTGTTCATTTCATCCAGTCAGCTTGCCCACTGAGATGACTTTACCACTTAGCTGGTAATGACAATTCAGAGATTTTCTAAAACTACTCATATAATTTGTCTGGGACCTTCCACCAGGTTCCCTACTTTCTTCGTTTCTGGTGCTTTTTCCACATGATGCTGAACTCTAGATTCAGAATCCTGACAGCCATCCTGCACTAGGGGCTCTGGACTTGATTTTGCATATGGTTCCTCTCATGGACTCCGGACAATGCTCATCCCCTGGATCCTCACTAGCTGAGGTATTTTTTTGTCTGGCTCTATTCCTTGGCACCTTGTCATTCTGGCCAAATTTTTGCTTTTCAAATGAAGGGAAGTTGTTGTGCTGATATAACAGAATTTTAAAGCCTGCTAAAAATATCCTGTTACTCAGAACATGACTGTATAAATCTAGCTTATATGAGTGAGATTATGATATAATTTTCAGTTCAAACTAGTTAAACAAAAGGGGAATACAAAATAACAGTGATGTAGTTTTTTCTCTCTTAAGTTTGACTACAATTTAAAGAATTGATGAAGTAAAATATAAATGTATATGTAATTAACATACATTATTTTGTGAGAATAACAATTTAAAGAAAATTTTGAAAATAAATATGAACTTATAAAAATGTAATATTGTATCCTACTCATTTTAACAAAATTTATATTTTGCTGTTTTTGACTTTTTGAAAGCATGCTCATGTGCCTTATAATTCATTTACAAAATGTTGATTTTAGTTTTATAAACATATTCACAAATAGAAAACAACTTACGTGCTGGTTAGTAGGAGACCTGTTAAATTAATTTTGGCAGATACAATAAATGTATGGCTAATATCATTCATAAACTTAGATTCTACAACTAACCAAAGGTTATAGTAAAAGGAACAACATTTGAGTAATCTCCTTCCAAATGATAAATTTTCATGTTACCCATGTAGAACAGAAAAACAAAGATGTTATACACTATTTTCTTTCTCCAGCTCCTCCTCATCTCTTCACTATGTAGACCTCTAACTGACTCATTCAAAACCAAAGTGAAGAATCTACCTCAGTATTCGTTAGAGCTGGGAGAAGCTGCTGAACATGGCACTGGAACTTGCATAAGCCATGAAAGTGGAGCCAGCCCTGCCTGCAGTGTTGACTCAGGTTCTCTCTTTATCATCTTCCAAATCCTCCTTGTACTTGGATGGGAAGTAACAAGAGTAAGTATCATTAATCTTGGCCAAAACTCTAGCATGAAAAGTCTTGTTTCATCTTGCTGGTTTCAGCCTGTGTTCTTGGGCCCCCACAGGAATTCATATTGTGTAGGTTCACTATTGGACACCTGCCGGTACTGCAGCTACTTTTACTTCAGCAAATCTTTGGTGATAAAATTGCTGGAATCCTCAAAGACTAAGAGCTTCCTTCAAAAATATGTGTCTCTCAGATTCAACACTTCCCATATCTCTTCCTCAAAGGCACAGTTGTCCTTCATCACATTCACACATAAGATAGAATCAGGAGCCTAGTCTTGGGCATGCCTTTCTTACTACTCAGCATCCCATCATAGCTAAGGTCCAGTTTGTGGGCAAGGGTATAGCGGTGGTTGATGAGGTCCACTTTCTTTAGATCAGTGTCAAAGGCCAGCTCCATATGCTCAAAGACTCTCCTGAGCATTCCATAGAAGTGGTTTTTGTATTTACTGATGACATTCTTCAGCCTGTCTTCCTTTCTTATGGCCTTGTTCATTTTCATACTTGAGAGCAGGACTTTGACAATTCCACTTTTTCATCTAAAGGAATGATGGGCAAGTTCTCAATAACTGGTGGGGACTTCAAGGTCCTTGGATTTTTCTCCTCTTCTTGGCTGTTAGAGACATTATCTGATTTGCTCAATGAAGTGGGAGAAGAGGAGTTGGCAATCTGAGGATCCTGGAATATACTGGGCGTCTTAGGGATAGAAGCCTCTTCCAGGGTATCAGAGAACAGGAGGATGGAGAGGAAGCCTCATTTGCAGCCTCTGAGACCTGTGCATTCTCCAGGCCCTGGGTCTCTCTGGAAGCCTCAAAGTGTTGTTCATGTGGGAAGAATGGGAGCTTTTTATCACTGAGCATGAAATATGTGTGGGTAGCAACAGACAGGAAGTCAGGCCAGCTAAAAGCTTTCCAAGGTTCACAGTACAGAAGGAAGGGTCAGATCCTGTTTGGCTACCTCTGTTGTAGGTTAGATTGTCTCTTCCTTTCTCATTAAGGTTCCTTACCTTAGCTACTGGTAAGGACTTAGCCCTCTTGCTTCTGCTAACCTGAGACACTCCCCTCACACGAAGCCTTCATCACCGTGAAAAACCATAGGAAACAGTGAAGAAACACCGCATCTAACCACTCCTGCCTGACAATTCCCAAGGCTAACAGCAGGAGCTAGATTTTATGGCCCTATCTATTGTGGGGTAGATTGAACCCTCATTATCTCACTTAGATTTCATACTTTTGACTTTTGAATGAGCCAGTGTCCCCTACACTTTTTGGGTAAGTGGTCCATTTAGTATTCATTCAAGGTCCTCATTTGAACTCCTGCACTGACTAGGAATTCCCTCTGCTATCTTGAGATATATTTCCTCAGAGCAAGGCCCTCACTTCTCTTTGACTCGTTAGCTTCAAGAGAGAAGGCACATATGCCTGACAACTCTGTGCAGGGCATCCTAGAGTGCCAACAGTGGTAGGTCTCTAATCTGTGAAGCCCTCTCTTCTGAAATGGGAGGTCCATTTAGGCCCCATTCACTTTCTTTTCTTGACTACTGGAAGGAAATGGGACTCCACTCTCTTCCTACTTGAGGCTGTCCACTCAAAAAAAAAAAAGGCCTTATTTCCCTATAACCACCATTAAGAGGTGAGGGAACATTTCATCTGCCCAACCTTGCTCACAGTCTCAGTGGGTTTGTAGTGGTCTGTAAAATCACAATTTTCTGGGGCTGTGAACCTCTTAGACCTAACTTAGGGTCCTCACCTTGACTTTTAAATGTGCTATGGACTTCTCTTGCTGCTGACCTGATATCATATACTCAGATCAGAATCTTCACCTCCAAATGTCCCCCAGTAGGTGGTGAAGGGTCATCTCAGTCAGACAGCCAAGTATCTCTGAAGTATCCCCTCACACCTGGCCTTTTGCTGAGCCTCCCAGAGTTAACAGGAAGGGCAGGAAAGGACTCCTTGTGTACTCCAACTATATGTGGTTTGTGGTCCTTGCAGACACAAATTATGAACCTTACCTCGACAACTGGCAGGTCTGGGGCTCCTCCCTGTGCTCACCTGTGGCATATCTCTCCATAGGGTTTGCCCTCCCTCAGACTCTCAAAATAGAAGTAATTGAATGTCCCAGCCTGACAGCTCTGAGCAAGAGCTACTAGGGTCAATAGTAGGAATAGGGCTAAATCTGTTGTCTTTTTCTGTCCTGGGATGGGTGTTCTCCTTAGGTCTCACTGAGACTCTTATTTGAAACCTAGCAGGACCTGGGACTCTTCTTTCCATTCAACCGAAATCACCTCTTGGTTTCCATGGTCTTACCTCCCATATACCCTCAAATATCAGGTTTCAGCCAATGCTAGGGGCCCCCCCAGGGATGAAGGCAGGAGCAAGACTATGTGGCATCCACTCTGTTCTGGGGCAGAGGTTGCCCTCAGATCTCACTCAGGGCCCCCACATGGCCTTCTAGTCAAGCCTTGGGCTCTTTCTTCTGTGATTGCAGCCTGTACCTCTCAAACCAAGCCTCACTTCACAGACTTCAAAGGTTAATAGCAGGGGGGTGCTATTTCTGGAGTATCCAGGGTGTCTCCCATGACAGTCAGCAGGAGTGTGGCTCTATATGACTCTCACTGTTCTGGGGTTTGTGATTCCCTCAGTCTTCACTCAGGAACCTGACTTGGACTTCAGGCATAGCCTGGGATTCCTCTCTTTAGTACACGGGAAATAGTTCCTCAGACGAAAACCTTCACCTTTCTCAGAGCCCAAAGTGGCAGCACCATAGCCTGACAATTCTGTACAAGTGCTTCCAGGGCTGACAGAAGGGGCCAGGGTTAGGATCCTTATTTGAGAGGACTCCTCTGTTCTGCAGTGCATGAGTCTCTTCCATTTTTACTAAGGATCCTTTTTTCATTAGACCCCCTGACAGAACCTGGAACTTCTCTTCTCCCTTATGAGAAATATCTCCTAACACCCAGCTTGGTACCTCCCTTAGGTTTAAGTGAGAAGGCATCTCAGCCTCATAGCTTTGGCCAAGGCTTCTCAAAGTGGACATAAGCAGTGAGGCTGGACCGTGTGGAGCTGATATTTAAAGGTGGGTGGTCCTTGAGTCTTCTCTTATGGGGACTGTAATACTGGCTTATTTTAAAAACTCCTTGGGAAATGCTACCTCCACAACAATCTCTGATTTTCTCAGCTTGCAGAAATTGACTTGGATCTCAGAACAGATGCTAGATGAAGAAGCTGAAGCACAAGGTACTATTCCAGCACAAGTGATAGATCATCAGAGAAAAAAGAAAGAAACACTGTCCTATGCTTTCCCTTCATTAGTAAAACTTAAACTCTTGGGGCCTTTTTGTTTTTTAAAAATTTATTTTCCAAATGTAAGAGGCTGAAAGTCAGTATGATTTTTGTGAGCTCCAGATTATTTGAGTTAATGTAACAGCATAATTCAGTGTAGTAACTTTCCTTCTTTTTCCTTCTTGACTGATGTTCATAGTAAGAAATATTTCACATCTCTACTAATTGTTTATATATGCGTATGTGGAGGGGGTGAACATATATACCTACAACAACAACAAAAAGGTCAGCCGTCATCTAGTAAAGAAGTTTCAAGTGATTTTTAGTACTATTTCTGCAGTCACATTGCCCCAGTCAATCCAATTTTGGGTGTTTTCTTTATACATGTATTAGTCCCATGGATATTGGCACCTGTGGTCATAAGCACTGCTTCAAATTCCTATAGTAAATTTGTAGAAGTCCACCTTTTCATAGTTCAGTGGGAAGAGCAAAGGCTGATTTTAAAACTATGCCCCCACCCCAACCCTATCCTGTTATCAGCAATCCATTACAGAGTACAAACCCACCCCAAATTCTGTGCACTCCACTGGTACCACAAGTATAAGTTCAACATATCCTTCCTGCTTCCCTGAGGAAGCAAAATGTCTGTGACATATCAAATCTGCCTTTGGGTATGTATCCTAGGGTAACTATAGCACATTTGCACATGAAGAAATGTATAAGAATGCTACTAGCATCTCTCTGATACCAAAAAACTTGTTAACAAAGTATTTATATGACTATGTTACAATATATAATGGGATATTAGATGTAGAGAAAATGAATGAATCAAAGCTGCTGAAATCAACGTGGATACTCGTTGAAAGCATAGTATCAATGGAAAAATCAAATCACTAAAAATAAAGTAAGTTATGCTTATGTAAAATTAGGAAACATGAAAAATACTTTCTTGTATATGGACACATTTATACATAAATATACTTTCTTGTATATGGACACATTTATACATAGTAAAAATGTAAAAAATGCAACAAGGTTGTTTAACACAAAATTCAGTAAAGGCCTTATTTTGACAAGGTGGTCAGGAAAAAGGGTATAATTGAGTAGAGGTACAGAGGGTGCCTAAACAATATTGACAATGTTTTGTTTCTCAATTGTGATGCTGGTTACACAGGTGCTCATTAAATTACTTTGTATTCATATTTGTGTGTCTTAAATATTTCCTAGGAAATTAAAACAAAGGGGCAAATATATTTAGTGCAAAATCCAAACTCTTAATTAAAAACTGTATTAATTACAAATATATATAACAAAATAAGGTATGAAGGAAATAGTATTGTTAATATAAATATAAACATAATGCATGACTCTTCCTGGATTAACAAATGTCACTTGATATACCAATAGGTGTTAATGATGGTAATCCGTCATATTACATAATACAAGAATTATATTAAAATAGCCTTGTCAGTACTAAAGAGTTAACAAATTTGATTGAATTTGAGTTGTTTGCCTTCAATTATTTTTTCTCAGTGAAAGGAGACAGATTATAACAACTAAAAATACCTTGTTATTTATTTGGTATTTAACTATATATTTGCCTGTCTTTTTAAACTGTAACATTTATAAATTCTAATACATAAAACACAAAAATAATTGCATTGGGGTCAGGTTTAAATTGTAAATAAAATAACTGCAACCCAGTTGCAACAGTGAGCTTGTTTTGTGTCACTGGCCTGTGGCTGTTAACGTCAGTGTGTACTTGTTTCTAAAAGGATGTTATTTCATCATCAAATCTGATTATTAATGGTCAAGATTGTATTCAGATTAACTAAATTTGAGAAAAGTAATGATCTTCCCAACTATGTCCATGTTATGAATGAAATCCCAGAATTAAATTCTTATAAAAGCAACCCACTCATTTTCCAGACACATAAGTAGCTATACTTCAATGTGTCTATTATAAAAGATGACTTTGATAATACAGGTTAATTTGGATATTATCCCAAAACCATTGAACTTGTTAAGGCTTTCAAAATCTGAGGTCTGTTCTCCAACCTTCAAATAAGATTATATGATTGTACAGCTTTAAGGTTTCCAAAAAGCAAAATTTCATAAACCCGATATTCTATTCCAGTAGCTAAAAGATCTCAATATGAGAAATTATTTCAGATAACCACACTAAATCTCTTATATGTCAGCATAATATCGTTTTGTTCTCTTACTTCTTTTTAAACATTGATTTCAGTAGATTTAGGGGTACCCCTGGTTTTTGGTTTCGTGGATGAATTATACAGTGGTGAAGTCTGGACTTTCACTGTAGCCGTTACCCTAATAGTGTACGTTGTGCCCAATAGGTAATTGTTCTGTTAATTAAAGAAATGCCACATATTTTTCTGTTTACAAATATAAATCTGGCATAGTGTTAAAAATTGAAAATACAGAAAAATACATAAAGAAATACAAATATCCTCCCAGATAAACACAACTAAGCATGTTGGACCATTTATTTCCTTTTCTAAATGCACGTTTGTGCTTATAATATATATGTATATTCATATATATGATAACCACATTATATAGTAAATATTAATATCTATTATTTATTGAACATCTACTATATACTGAATGTATACAGCATGCACTTTGTGTAGATTTTCATATTTAACCATTAATATGAAAATCTGCATTTTACATTTTTAATCTACATTAAATATGAAAATCTACATTTTAAAAATACAATTGAACCACAAAACATTTTTTTTCAAATATCCCACAGCTACTAAGTGTTGGAGTATAGATTCAAACATAGGCAATCTAAGTCCAAATCTGGCACTCTTAAAAGCCTATCTCCCATATGTTCGGGTAACTAATATGTGTGTGTAACTGAAATAGAACTTAATCATATTCTTTAACAGAGCTAGTTTTTGATAATACATCTCTTGAGTGAACCTAACAGACTGTCTCTCATTGCTTTCTTAGCAGGGCTTTGTTTCTCTTTATTCACAATTTTACTTTGTATAGAACAATATATACATATATATTTGCAACTTTGAATACAATGACAAATGAACAGTGACCATATATGCATGCACAGTTATACATGTAATCATACATATATGTATTCACATTTCACTCATATTTTACTTATATTTGTTATCCTCTTATTCCCATAGTATTTGCTTTTTCTTGTGTATTATAAGCATGTGCTTAAAAAATAAATGAAAAGTTTCTGCTGCTAGAAATCCACTTCACAGAGTCAACTACTTCAATTTATCTAATTGCTTTAGTTTTCCTGTAATAACCTCTGTATCTCTAAATAATCCACATACATGCCACTATATGTGGTGTATCAATCTTTTATATAATATATTGACTTTTATTTATACCTTAGAATCTAGTTTATTTCCCCCTCAATGTTACCATCACCTTCAAAACATTGCTCTTTTTATCCTCTCTTGATTACTTTGCAATAGTAAAATTTGTACTTTTATCTATATTTTTATTCCATCAACATACACAATATATCTTCACTTCCTCGCTGTAAGATGAGAATGCCAGTAAGTTTGAAAGAATTATACCTGGTCCCTGGAGTTTTTTCCTTTTAGCATACTACCCTTCTATATCAATTTGCCCTATTCTCATTTAGATCTATTGCTTCCCCCGTCCTACTGGAAAGTTTACTTTAGTACTGTGACTTCTCCTCTTAGATATATAAATATCCAAGAGATCGTTTTTGGTTATCTGATTATTCCTATTTCATACTATCCTGTTCTTAAATTGGGATTACAATATCTTCATTCATATTCTTGACAACATTAATCATAATTACATTTTTAAGTTCTCATCTGTTAACTAAATTATATCTATTTTCTCTGAGGTTAATTGTTACATTTGTTTATCTTGATCTCAGTGTTTCATTTTGGAGTACTTACTGTAATGGTTTGTGATTCTTTCTTATCCAATTATGTTTTATAAAGAAGCAACAGATACGTAAATTATGATTCTGTATTTGCACAAGTTTGTCAATTGCAAGGCTTTACTTTAGGGTGGAAACTATTCTCTTTTTTATGCTCAGTTTTCTGTGTAAAATGGCCTTGAGGAGAATGATATTGTCTGAGCCCCATCCTGCTCTCCCCAAATGAATGGGCATTTCTGGACACTTTTGGCTTCTCCAGAAGTCTACATGGCAGTTTTATTTCCCTTCTCAGCCTCTGTACAGATGCTCATTGATGGTTTCTTGTAAATAGTTGCCCTTTTCTTTTAAATATTTTTGTTATACTTTTAATGAGGTTTGTATTTGGAAGAGAGGGGGACATCTAGTTTCAGATGCAATTGTGATCTAGCAGGCTTCTCTCATGTCATTTAATGTTTAAATTCTAGGCTTCAATTCTGACATGTAGAGGCTCTATGACTCAGACTCATTTTCCTTATTTATAAAATGAAGATCAGAATATTTGCCTGAAGTATTGTCAATAATAAATATGATTATGTAGGTAAAACATTTAGTGCTTTAACTGTAACATATAGGATACAATAAATAAGCATTTGTTCCTCTCTCCACTATAAATTTGAAGTGTTGGTGATTTAAAAATGAAAAATATTAAGTGCTGTTCTCAAGTGTTTGCAGTCCAGCAGAGTGCCAGACAAGCAAATACACAATAAGGATGTAATTTGACAATGGCTGTGGAAAAAGAAGCATGTGAGTATTTGGGGGAAAACAAATGAAGGGTTCACATAAGAGGTGATGCTTGACAATATACAGGCAGAAAAAATTATTTGCACTTTCTAGGCTGAATTCCGTTATATGGATTCAAATCATATTATTAAATTGCTCTTTAAATGTCACTTATCCTTGTCTAAGTACATAGTTTTACAACTTTTGACTTTTATAAGAAGAGATTGGAAAATATTTTACTTTCTTTAATAAGAAAACAGCAATTCTGAGGTTTATCATTATCAAAATTATATAATTATCTACCAATTTATACCACTTTCTTTTTTAAATCCTGTCCAAATCACAATTAATAGTGGCTCTTTCTGTCAGCTGTGAATTCACATCTTAAGAGATAACATTTGCATAGAAAAGATTTAATAGCTACACCAGGATGTGCACAAACATATTTACATCTCCTTCTGACTTAGTGTCTACATTTAGCTACAGTCATACAGCCACTGTCATAAAAGTGAATTAGAGTTTTTAACAAAGCATTCTGACTCTTTTTTTCCTCATTATTCTCATTGAGCCATAAAGGTCTGGACTTGGTATGTTATACATTTATTCACAATCTTTTCTAAAGCCACCTTGAAGTAGATTACAAAGAGTATATAGTGCCAAGGAGATTTCTTTCTTAAATGAGGAAGATAGAATCAAAAGAAAATAAAAAGTAAAGAAATTAAAATGAAGCCTATAATTATGATATAAATACCTGGAGACTTAGGACACTTCCTTGAAGTGGACCACATATTTGATTCTGAACTTGTTAATATCTTCAGAAAGGAGTCGTTGTCATTGACATGATTCAATATGACTATACATATTTTTTAAATCAAAAGGGAATGACTATATGCAAGATAAGCCTAAATCTTCTTGGTTCTAAAACCAGCCATTGGCCTAATAAAAAAAAACAATGCATTATATAATGTATTTTATAGGACTTAAGTATGGGACCATAGAAACACTTATTAAGTGCATGTTATTTAATCTATGGTCATTCCTGAACACTTCTTTTTTTCAGTCAACTTCCATGAAGATCTAATCCATTACCAGGTCCTGTTTATTTTACCGAATATATCTTAAATTTGGCATTTTTTCCTATTTCCCATCTCTTCCACTCAAATTTGTATATCATCATCTCTAAACTGGATTGCCACAATAGACTCCTAAAAGGCTTCTCAGTAACACACCCCCTACATTAGAGTCACAATCATTTTTAAAATATAAATTTGATCTTATTACTCTTATGCTTAAAATATTACAATAGCTTTCCATTGCCATTAGGATATAGACTAAATATCTCAACACAATCCACTGGCTTTTCATGGCT
The DNA here is from genome assembly GCA_036589455.1 of Ateles fusciceps. Taxonomy (NCBI): domain Eukaryota; kingdom Metazoa; phylum Chordata; class Mammalia; order Primates; family Atelidae; genus Ateles; species Ateles fusciceps. The sequence continues at coordinate 886,461 of JAZHEH010002603.1, read as the reverse complement.
TTATCTTGGCTATATCTGACATCAATAACGCCCTTGCTCTCTAAGCCTTAACTATTGGCTTTCGATTAATTCTTCAAACACATTATAATCCTCCATAGCAGAGGCCTTGGATGTCATTTTTCCTCCCCTGTTCATTCTAGCTAACTCATTCCCATCCTTCATATCCCACCTAATATAATATTTCCTCTAACCCTTCAGACTATATCACACTCCCCATTATATATTCTCATATTACTTCCTGGCATGTGCATGATTTGTAGTTTGCAAATTTATTTTGTAATTATATAGTCAATATTGCCCATGTCCTAGAGAATGTAAAGTCTAGGAGATTAGGAATAATATGGGTTTTTTTTCCTAATTACTGCATCTCAAAAAGCTAAAATAGTATACAGCCTATGTAGAATTATGCAAAGTTGCCAAGATGCTGCACTATAGTAATTTCCCACAAACTGATGAATGGAATGTCCTCAAACTCCATAGCCTTTTTACTATATACTGTGTTTTAGACTGCTAAATTGAAGATTGAGATGAACATATTTTCTTTGTTCATTTTTATAATTCAGTTACCATTATCTACCATTGCTTAGTTTTAAGTTTTAAATATTATTTTCAATAATGGCTTTACACATTTTTAAAAATTCTTACTTTCTTATTTTTTTCTCTATATTGCCAAATACCAGTGACATGACAAAGTATTTGCATAAACAGTAGTACAGAATGTCCTGTGAATTTCAAACCCTACGATACATATATAATTTCCTATGGCTTGCTGTTAGAAAATCCTTTATTTGCAAGATGATATATTTCGAACTTATCTTCAGGTTTTACCAAATGGATCAAGATGTCTTAACTTGATAATAACTACATTTTATGTTTCTTGAGAACTGCAACAGTCTATAATTTTACTGTAGAAGTGAATACATTGAAGGATATAGGCACTGGCACTGGGCACCAAGTCTATATTAAACAGATGTTTGTCATCTTTTTCAAAACAAAATGCTTCCTCTTATATCTTTTATTCAAAAGAATTCAAATTAATATCATTGTGGCATGCACCAGCTGCTTCTTTTGTCCTGCTGAAGCTTCACTGCTATTAATTTCCAAGCCCAAGAATTCAATAGGAGGAACTACAATGACTTTTTCTTAAAGGTGAAGTCCTCAATTTTGTATTTCTTTTCTTCTCTTCTCAAGCCAAGGAGTATCACAGGAACAGCTATTCTTCCAAGTTTTATCTCTAGGGAACTCTGTTCCTTGAGATCATGTGTATGTAGAGATATATAGATGTGCACATTGTTTACATGTACACAATTATTGGCTTCTATATCTCTGACATTCTTGCTGTGGTACTCTATCTGAGAAAACAAGTCCCTAACTTTATAGTAGAAGTTGAAATAATTTATATCAAATGTTGCTTGGAGTCAGCTTTTTAGGATCACATTTGCACTTTTCGTGAGAGTCATTCACTATACATGTAGTAACTTACATACCCTTCTGCCATGGGGACTTGTAATTTAAGTTAAAGCATTCCAGGACCTATTTCTATGTTTCTGTTTAGATTAGGGGATGGTGATCTATAGAGAAAAGACTTTTCTCTGATGGAAACATTCATCATTTTCTTGAGAGTCCTGTGGAGCAAATCCATTATAAAGATAAGACTAATGCTGGCATTTATTGAGAGGGAATAATGTTCCAAACAGTGTTCTAAGTCTTTATATCTCAAAGGGTGGGGAAGAGAGATTTTTTAATCTCTATAAAATCTTGTCTAAATATTATTTTCTAGCATAAATGTATGGTAAATAAATTCACTATGTTATGGTAGGTAGCTAGTCAGACATGAGCAGGGCAGGATAGGCCTCTGACCCCCAACACCAGGAATGTCAAACAACCATCAGGTGATGATCAGGTAATTGTTAAACTGCCTCTCTAAACTAATCATTGGTCACAGCCAGTGCCAAGGAAGGGCCGTCTCCCAATAAATAGGAAAAACCTGAAACTGGTGATCAGCAGCTTCCTGATAAGATCTCAAGAGCTGGGTAAATGGGCTCCAGCATGTGCACTAAGAGGCAAAATGGCAGAGTTTAACTGGTACATGACGTTCCTCTAGGAACACTCAACTGAAAGGGAACACCTCAAGTGAGCATGTGCACCATTTTGGTAAAGACACTGTACCTGTGGCCCCTCCCAAGTGCTGGCAGGCCACTGCACATGAGGACAGCCACCCCAAGGGAGGAATCAGGAAAAAAGGGATGCAAGACCACAGAAATATGCCAACATATAAAACCCTAAGTCAAAAGTCAAACTGTGCACTTGATCTCCCAAGTCACCTGCATTGCCCTCTTCCAAGTGCACTTTACTTCCTTTTGTTCCTACTCTAAAGCTTTTTAATAAACTTTTACTCCTGCTCTGAAACTTGCCTCAGCCTGTCACTCTGCCTTATACCCCTTAGTCCAATTCTTTCTTCTGAGAAGGCAAGATTTGAGGTTGCTGCAGACCCATACGGATTCGTTGTGAGTCTCAATTATATTGCCAGATTTCCTAATGGATTATAAAGAATTTTAGGTGTGTGAGTCAAGAGTGGTGAGTAGAGGGAAGACTGTAGGAGGGTTGAGTGATGACTAGTTGTGTGAGGAGGGCATTGTGATGCTTGTGTGGACAGACTGGCTTATGAGACGACACTGACAATAAGAAGTGAGCATTTGTCACCGAGATGTGTGGTGTGATCTTATTTCCTGCTGAATAATGAACAGGCACACTCCCAATTTTCTCCCACAAATTCTCTGAAATAAGACATTGCTTTGTCACATGTGGCTAAGTGACAGGGCTGGTTTTAGACTGTCATTAACCTGGCTCTGGGTCAGAAAAGCCTGAAGCCCATGCAGCTTTGTGTGTACTTCTCCCAGCTGCCTATGCATGGTCTTAAGTCACCAGGAAGTAGATTACATCATAATGGAGAAATGAAATAAGGCAAGGATGTAATCACTCTAAAACTAAAATTTCTAGAAAATTTTCTTTTTTGGATAATTTGAAGTTTTAATTGTATTATCTGTGCTTTTGTTACAATACAATTCTGTCAGTGTAGCGACCACATTATAAACACAGGCATGCCACACATACACACTCTTACATACAGATATTCATGAGCACACATGCGCACACACACACACTCCTGCCTCTTCCTTATGTCAGGTGTGTGTATATATATGTATATAAGATATGACATATCTTTTCAGAAATACATAACACATTGTATGTCATATATAATTATATCATATATAAAAACATATGAAGTATCTTTGCAGAAATTATATCAGTGAGAAAATTATGACAGTGAAAGAAATCTGAGCTACCTGCCCCTCCCCACCACCCATCTTGCCTTTCCCTTAATTATTCCTGGGCTACTGGCGCAAGCTGACTTTCAGAGACATTTAGGCTATAGTTTAAATGATAATATGTCTTGCCCCAGAATTCAACCACTTTGGAAACCTAGTGGAAGGCCATCAGGCTGGAGAGAGAAGAGGAGCTTGTGTGCTGCTAAGGCTCAGACATGAATGATTGTCAGCCATTACTCCAGAGGTTTTAAGATCTGCAACTTCACCAATTACTCCTGCAAATAACACCACTACTGTAGATTGGCCTTTTGAGACATATTTTTAGGTTTTTTGCATGTCTGACACCCATGGCTCCACCTGGACCTGCCAACCTGGCTCCTGTGGCCCCACCCAGAAGTGATTCAACCAGCAGGACTGCCTGACCCCCTATGATTTCATCTCCTCTTCAACCAATCAGAAGCAAGCACCTGTTACTTGGTCGCCCCTACCCCTTCCCCTAAACTGCCTTTGAAAAACCCCTAACGTAGGCGCTTTGAGTGAGATGATTTGAGTACCAACTCTTGTCTTCCATTGGTGTAGCTGGCCTCATGTCTATTAAACTCTTTCTATAATACAATGTCATGATCTTTCTTTATGCAGCGGGCAGGAAGAACTTCTCGGGCAGCAGGCAGTTACAGTGAACTCATGTGGGGGATGGAGCATCAGTCACTTTGTCTGGTCCTGAGTACTGGAGAAATTCCTAAGGCTCAATGTGGTCCGTGTCAGTCCCAGGGAATTTAAGGAAAGGGAAGAAATCACTTGCCAGGTTGCAAAGCCTCAGGCATCATATAAATTGCTATTGCTCACTCCAGTTTGATGCCCACTCACCAGGCAAATTCTTTGTTCAGAGCTTTTCCTCATAGAGATTAGCAGCAGTGCGAGCCCCTAAAATTGTATTCCACCAGCCATTGGGAACTGGAAAAAGGGGGTGAGGGGTGACTGAGGAGTCTATCTGCCCCCTTTTTGTGTCACCTTCTAACCCAAACTTGTGGAATCAGACACCCAGACAGCCAACCTACTGATGCTTTTTTCTGCAGTGAAGGGGAAGATGGTGATTGTCCTTAGACAACTGTGGTGAGGAGCAAAAAAACTGAGCTTAACATGGTTCTCCAGCCTCGCCTCTCATGGCTTCCTTCTTGCCACCTGCAGTCACTCACTTGCTGCTCCACCTCAAACAGTTCTAAACAGCCTTCCTTCTCTCCAGGTCCATTGCATCTGCGTGTCAATTCCTGAAATACATGCTTCCTTTCACTTTTTAGTTTCTCCAGGACTGATACTACCTGAGAGAGTTAGTGGAATGCTTTCTTCAAACTATTCATACTCACAAAACTTTTACATATCCTATCATTTGTCAAAGTACTTGGTATTGCATATAATTATGTACTTAGCTAAACTTAACATCTGTGTTTCATGGATTCGCTAAGGAAACTATGGCTTTTATATGCTCATCCAACTAAGCATGGCGTGAGAGCCTTAAGTCTGACTGCTGCAACTCAGGGAAATGAACGGTAAACTGAGGGTTTCTTCTTCACTCAGCACATAAAGCAGTCAACATTAAGTGTGTTTGTTTTTAGATCAAGAGACTAAAACTGAGTTCTATCAACTGTTGAATGCATTTCTTAACATAAGATGAAAACAGAAGTAATGATGTTGGGAAGAGGGCACTTAAGAAAACTTAAAAGAAACCTGCTAATTAAACTTCTGACTTCAGAATTATCTGCCTTGTTTTACAGAACAGAGTCTCCATTAGCAGCGTTAAAAAGAAATTTTCTCACCTGCAGCAGCATTTGGCTAGGTGATGCAAAACTGAATGTTGTGCTTTGCCACAACTGTTTTAGCCAGCTGAAGCTGAAAAAGTATCAGTACCTTTGAGTGACACTCACTGGACCTAACTGAAGGCGCATTTCTGTCCAATGAACATTGGGATTTGAATCAAATCCAACATATACAGACCTATGTACTCTCCAAGTCTTCTCTAAAGTGATATTTTTCAATCCTTAATTTGCATAGTTACTAATTAACCCCCTTTCTAGCACGTAAAAATCTTTGACTCACCCTCTCCACATACACAGAGCTACTTAGTTGATTTATTTGCTGTTAAGCATTTCCTTGGTGATTACGGATTAATGACTTTGATGTTATTTAATTTTAGCTCTGGGAGTGTGGTTTCATAGAGTATTTGAGAAATATTTAGGTTTTAGAACCTTGCTTCTCAAAGTGTGGCCCACAGACCACAAGCATTGACCTCACCTGGGGACATGTTAGACTCCTCACATGCCTCCAAGAACAATTGAGTCAGAATTTGCATTTCAACATCCTCAGGAGATTTCTCCACAGAATAAAGTTAGAGGACAGGCCTAGAACAGGATTTCTCAGAAGTGAATGCAAGAACAACTCACCTCAAAAGCACCTGGGGTGGCCGGGCGCAGTGGCTCACGCCTGTAATCCCAGCACTTTGGGAGGCCGAGGCGGGCGGATCACGAGGTCAAGAGATCGAGACCGTCCTGGTCAACATGGTGAAACCCCGTCTCTACTAAAAATACAAAAAAATTAGCTGGGCGTGGTGGCGCGCGCCTGTAGTCCCAGCTACTCGGGAGGCTGAGGCAGGAGAATGGCTTGAACCCGGGCGGCGGAGATTGCAGTGAGCCAAGGTCGCGCCACTGCACTCCAGCCTGGCGCCTGGTGACTGAGTGAGACTCTGTCTCAAAAAAAAGAAAAAAAAAAAGCACCTGGGGCATATGTTTTAAATACAGGTCCTAGGATTTATAATAGACCTATCTAATCTAAGTGCCTGCAGGTGAAACCTGGGGAATCTGTATTTTAAACAAGCACCCTGGGTGATTATTATGCACACTGAAAAGTGAGAACCACTGCTTTACAAATTTCAACCATAAAGTATTTCTTTAAATCAGTCAGTTTGTATTTCACTTTTACAATGAATATTTTAACCTATTTTAAGGAAAACCTGTTTATTGTAATTAAACAGGGGCTTCTCAAACAAAAGCAACTGGGATGCTATTTTATCTCTAAATGGCACATACACTGTATACAACAGATCAAATACTTATTATATTGGCTTAATCTTTTGATAAATTTCATGCCAAAATGTTTTACCCTTCTGGCTGTTTAATAGACATAATAGAAAATCACCAAAATAAATTTCCCCAGAGATTCACTTTAGATTTATGGAAATAAAAAAGCATTAGAGATTTTTGGCCTCATAATTTCATAAAATGTAAATGAGAATTCAGCATCTAGCTTTAAATTTAAATTACTTTCTGGAGAGGAACACTTCCTTATGTATTTGCCTAACCCTAAGTTTACACTGATAAAGGTACATCTGAACGTCTGTCATATGTCTTGCATAGTTCATAAATTGCCTCTTGCTATGATTAAGTTTGAATGGTGAAAACTTTTTAAGCATATAATATTGATACACATTACAACTCAAATAAGAAAAGCATCCAAAATATCAGGTTAAAACAAAAGAGGAGAATCTGATGCTAGTTTTCAAATACCAAGAAATGGAAAAATATTTTAACTGTGTGCAGGTGCCCTGTTGTGCATATATGTGCTAATGAGTCTAAAAATAGCTGTGATTAATCTTGTTACTGACTTGTTTTTTTAAGATATTTATTGAGGTATAATTGATATACAAAAACTACACGTTTGACATATCCAATTTGATTAATTGAAACATATGCATATACCCCTGTTACCATCTCCACAATCAAGGTAATAATACCCATCACCTCCAAAAGTTACCTTATATCCTTTTTTTGTAGTAAAAACATTGAACATGAGATCTACATGAGATCTACCCTTTTAACAATTTTTTAAGTATATAATTTAATATTGTTAACTATAGGCACTATACTGTAAAGATGCCGACAAGAAGAGTCAAACTCTGTAAAATATTTGAAGAGATTTACTCTGAGCCAAATAAGACTGACCATGGCCTGTGACACAGCCCTCAGGAGGTCCTGAGAACATGTGCCGTAGGTGGTCAGGGCACAGCTTGGTTTTATACATTTTAGAGAGGCATGGGACATCAATCAAATGCATTTAAGAAATACATTGGTTTGGTTCAGAAAGGTGGGACAACTCAAAGGTGGGGGTGGGGTGCTTCCAGGCTATAGGTAAATTTAAACATTTTCTTGTTGACAATTGGTTGAGTTTGTCTAAAGACCTGGGATCATAGAAAGGAAATGCTCACTTTAAGAAAAAAGATTGTGGAGACCAAGGTTCTTTTGAAGTCTTATAGTGGCTGCCCTTAGAGACAATAGATGACAAATGTTTCCTGCTCAGATCTTTAAAAGGTGCTAGACTCTTAGTTAATCTCTTTAGGATTAGGAGGGCCTGGAAGAAAAAAGATCTAGCTATGTTAATAGAGATTCTTTACAGATGCAAATTTTGCCCCACAAAGGACAGTTTGGCAGGACCATTTCAAGATAAGGCAAAGAAACATGTTTTGGGGTAAAATATTGTGATTTTTTTCCTTGTGTCATACTGTTATGCTAGAGTCAGGTTGGAAAGTACGTCGCAATATATAGGGTTCAATAAAACCCATGTGATGAGAATTTATGATTTGTAGGGCAGGATTCCCCAGACCCCTAAGATAGAAATTTGGCAAGATAAGAAAATCAGAGTTTAGTCCTTACCTGCTGCTTGTGGCTGGCTGGATTTCCAAGCCTGTGAGTCTTATCCTGTGAGGTGCCGTGGAAGCAAGGCCACAGACCATCGCTGCTCAGCACCCAAGATTCAGCCCCTTTCCTAGGGGTATGTAAGAGTGTCTAACCTCCCACTTTGCCCGAGTTTCAGCTGCTTTTGCCAGAAAGCCTGGTTATCAAAAACACGTGGGGCTCTGCCTGTGCCTAAGCGACTGCTCTGCCAAAACTCCATGTATCTCTGTGTGTCACACTGAAGGCACTGGTGGAGTGTGTTCACAAGAAATCTCATGATATGAGGTCTGGAAAGATCCATGAGTCCCTGGGGTCACTCACTCACTCACTGCTTCCCTGAGTGGAAGGCTCCCCTGGCTCTGTGTCACTCCCAGGTGGGAGTCATCCTGCCTTGCTTTTCTCTGCATTTAACGGGTCGAGCTGTTTTCTAGATGAATCCCAATGTATGCACCTGGATGTTTCAGTTGACGATGCTGTATTTATTCACTCCTATTTCTTCTCCATGAGAGCGATGTACCCTAGCTGCTTCTAGTCCATCATCTTAGACAGCCCCACGGCAGACTTCGAAATGTACCCTAAGGTCTCTCCTCTGGCAAGCAATGGCCAAGTCAGTTTGAGGAGTGATGATTGTCAGAAACACAGAGGTGGCCTTTGGCATCCTAAGCATAATGTTAGCTTGTCTTTTGGAACCATGTGTTATGTAGATTATGGGCCTTCACAAAATTTCTTGCATAAGCTAGTGTATTTTTTTCTGCAATTGTCCTGTTATGTCTATTTTGAGGTATTTATTTAAAAAATAAATTTCTGGGCCCTATTCCACACCAACTGAATCAGACTTTCCAGAAGAGGAGCCTGGAAACCTATGCTTCCTCTTGTAGCATATGTATTTTAAGTTGCAAAATGAGATGATTTAGACTTCCTCAACTCCAATTTATTCTAATTATCATTACTGTTCATTAACAATGATAACAAGAAGAATGTTTTGTGGTCCTCTAGATTTTAATAGCGTTCTGAATAGTTTTTGCTTTATTTCAGTGCATTCATTTCATTTGTATTTTTGCCATAACAATTAACCTCGTCAATTAGTAAAGCACATGAACTGTTGGTAAATTTGTGGTTTCTAAACTTGTAAATATCAGAGGAAAGTCAGAATAATTTACATTGAGTAAATTTACTATAAATTTACATGTTGATTTTAATTTATTCAAAGTGATGAATTTATATTATTCAAACTTTATTCAAACCTATCTGTTTATGTGTTACTAGGTTTATGTACATGGAATTAGGGTAAATATGCACCTGATGGCATTAATATTTAAACTTCTTTCATCTATTTCATGAAGTTACTTTTTATAGTTTAAAAGGAATCAATTCTGGGTACAGAAGCAGATATTTTAAAACAGATTGCTTTATAATTCTAACTTCTTTTAAACTGTAGAAAAGTATTGAAGATAAAATAGAATAAAAATAGTGATATGAGAATAAAGGAAGGCCAGGTCAAAAGAAAATAATGTAGATTTCTATTAATGAAATTGATGCATATATTGACATTTATTGCTGTTGTTAGTTTATTTTACATGTTTATTTGTCTCTGTCTATGCAATCATTTTAGATATAATAAGTGCGCAGCAGGTAAAAACTGGGACAATTTTGATAACACGGGACTTCTCAATGTGAAAGTCATCAGAAATCATGTGCCATTGTACTTGTGCCAATCTTACTAAAAATAGTTCAAGTGCTTTTAAATTTAATCTTAGCACATGATTAAAAATGAGTGTATTATGATTTCCCAAAATAAATCGTACTCAAACCAATATTACTATATGATATTTAATTTCTCTATTGGTTGTTCTGGGAGAGAAGTTACTAAGAAAAATAACATTTTGGCTCACTGCATATGTTTTATTAAATATTCATATTATAACTAACCAGAACATTCAAATAATTGCTTAATTATTTGGCTGTAGTAAACAATAAAAAGATAGATTAATGTGTTGAGCTTGAAGGGTGCATTATAGATACCATAAAACTAGGATATTTTACATATATTATGTTAACTTATTTGAAAATATAAAATACTATTATTGCCAAATTATTTAATAATAATTCTAGAAATCGAACTCTTCGGTCCTTTGTATCTTCTGGATTAAATGGTTTCTTTGTGATGCTGATTTTGCCTGAGTCACCTCACAAGATTTTATTTTTTTACTTTTTATATTGAATAATTTACAGTACCACATATTAAACTACAGTCAAGCTTCAAAGCAATGTTCTGGGTATCTGTGAGTATAAGTAGCAAAATTGACTAAGTTTAATGAACAGTGAAAATTAAGTTCACTTTCACAGTTCGGGATAAAATATAAGAATTCTGTCTCACATTTTAACATGTATGTGCGTGAGTATATATATATGTAGTTCTGGAAATTGTTTCATTAGCTCTAAAGTTCCAAAACTGTGGAAACCATAGACAATAGTTACAGGTAAAGATATTTTCCTTTTTATGGTAAGCTTGCTGTGAGAGATGGGAAAGTTCTTCAAAGTTTGTATCTTAGACTACATTATGAGGAGTTACAATCTCTTGCTCTATGGCCATTATCCACTATTAGCATAAACATATACTCATCTATATATATATATACTCTAAATCAGCTACATCTTAAATCAGCTACCTTGATTCACTCTGGCATGTCTGAACACAACTGGGCAAGCTCCAAACCCTGCTGCATGCCGTTACTTATTTGGAAACCTGCCTGACCTTCTCCTGACTAGCTTCCTCTTCTTCCTTGTCTTCTTCCTTGTCTTCTTTCCCCCTTATCTATTTCGGGAATTTTAAGTTTTTAGCCAATCAGGTTAAGCATAGAATGTGAGGTCCTATTCTGGCCAATGGAAACTGGACACAGCAGTAGGGCGAATGTGTCAGGTTATGAAAGTTATAAATGTCCCTGTCTCCTTTGTTCAGGTGTGCTGTCATGGCAAGACTGCTGATGAGTTACACCCTTTCTGCAGAAAATAAACTAGCTTTCCTGAGTGATCCATTGTCTCAGTGTAGATTCTTCGCAAAGTTAGAAACCCATTTCCAACACTGCCACATGAAAAACAAAATGAAATGCACGCTATAAAAGCATTTAGAAGTTGACTTTGGCATGAAAGGAAACCTTTCACTACTAAACAAAATCGGGGTTTAGTCACTGAGGAGAGGAGCGTAAAGGATATTGGAGTAAACAGCTAATAATCTTCTCCACAAGGACACATGAAAATGATTTTTGTCTCAAGTAACACAGTTATTTAATATATCATTAATCCAACATCATAGGCAGAAAAAGGTCTTTTGATCTTTCTTTATGTCTTAATAAAATAATGCTTAGTAATGCTACAATATTATGTTTTTATAACGTTCTCTTTAATATTTGTTTATGAACAGAATTCTAAACACAAATAAAATGTAAAAATGCACATTTTAAATTATACCCAGAATGGAAATACTGCAAAGTAGATTTATGGTTAACTTTCTTAGGTAAACTAAAAATCATGTTACTAAAAAGTAACATGGCATTGTCTTAATAGAATCCCCCAGTCTCGTATCTATGTTTAATCAGTAGAGAAACAATAGGAAATAAGAAAAAAAATTTTGAAATTCTATCTAATGACTGAATTGTTTTTAGTGCTTTTTAAAAATGTTCATGTTCTTCTCTTTTAGGCACATAGTGATATTACACATCCTCGACAATATAGAAGTTATGTGTGAAAATATAACTTATTTGGCAAAAACCAGGGGGTGAGTTTAAGCGCTGTACACGTGGTGGCACGTGCCTAAATCCCCAGCTATTCAGGAGGCTGAGATATGAGAATCGCTTGAACTTGGGAGGTGGAAGTTTCAGTGAGCTGAGATCGCACCATTGAACTCCAGCCTGGGCAACAGAGCAAGACTCCATCTCAAAAAAAAAAGAGGGAAACTTATAGCACGAAATGCCCACATCAAAATTTTACAAAGATCTCAAATCAACAACCTAACATCACAACTAAAAGAAGTAAAGAACCAAGATTAAACAAACCCCAAATCTAGCAGAAGATAAGAAATAACCAAGACTAGAGTGGAGTCAGGAACTGCTTTTTAAAAAAAAAATTAACAAAATAGATAGACTGCTAGCTAGACTAATAAAGAAGGAAAGAGAGAGGAACCAAATAGACACAATCAGAAATGATAAGGGGAATGTCACCAGTGACTCCAAAGAAATACAAACAACCATCAGAGAATACTATAAACACCTCTATGTACATAAACTAGAAAATCTAGAAGAAATGGATAAATTCCTAAAGGCATACACCCTTCCAAGACTGAACCAGGAAGAAATTGAATCCCTAAATAGACCAATAACGACTTCTGAAATTGAAGCAGTAACAAATAGCCTACTAACCAAAAAAAAAAGCCCAGGACCAGATGAATTTATATCTGAATTCTACCAGGGGTAGAACAAGGAGCTAGTACCATTTCTACTGAAACTATTCCAAACAATGGAAAAGGATGTACTCCTCCCTAACTCATTTTATGAGACCAGCATCATCCTAATGAAAACACCTGGCAAAGATACAACAAAAAAAGACTTCAGGCCAACTTCAGGGGAAGTGGGCTCCCCCTCGGCCCAGGACAGGTCCAGAAATGCTGCCCAAGAGCCTAGGCCTGGACTCTGGGAACCCCAAGAGCCTGCTTAGTACTCTACTCCACTGTCACCCTGATGAACATTGATGTAAAAATTCTCAATAAAATACTGGCGAATTAAATTCAGCAATCCATCAGAAAGCTTATTCACCACCATCAAGTTGGCTGCATCCCGAGGATACAAGGTTGTTTGAACATATACAAATCGATAAATGTAATTCATCACAAAAAGAATTAAAAATGAAAACTATATGATTATCTCAATAGACACAGAAAAGGCATTCAATAAAATTCAACATCCCTTCATGTTAAAAACACTCAAAAAACTAGGTATTAAGGATCATACCTCAAAATAATAAGAGCTGTATATGAGAAACCCACAACCAATATCATACTAAATGGGCAAAAGCTGGAAGCATTCCCCTTGAAAACCAGAATAAGACAATGATGCCCTCTCTCTACCACTCCTATTCAACATAGTATTGGAACTTTCGGCTAGGGCAATCAGGCAAGAGAGAGAAATAAAGGGTATTCAAATAGGAAGAGCAGAAGTCAAATTATCTTTGTTTGCTGATGACATAATCCTATATCTAGAAAACCCCATCAGAAAAACAAAAACAGACACATAGACCAAGGGAACAGGATAGAGAACTCAGAAATAAGAACGCAAATCTGCAACCATCTGATCTTTGGCAAATCTGACAAAAAACAAGCAATGGGGAAAATATTTTCTATTTAATAAATAGTATTGAGAGAAGTGACTGCCCATAGACTGCAGGTGGGGGTGACAGAAGCACACATTGGTGGCCATCACCAATGGAACTACAGTGATTCAGACCTGAAGCCAGCGTAACACTGGGTCTGTCTCAAGGCCTGCTGTGACTACCACCCGGCTAGGTTTCTATGTTCACTCAAGGCCATAGGGTAATAGAATCAGCAGGTGGCCAAGCCTTCCAAGTTTGTATTCTTTCATTCCAGGTGTCAAGTGTCCCCAGGCCACAGGCAAGTCCAGAGATGTTGTCTGGCAATCAGAGATTGGGGTTAAAACCTTAGAAATCTACCGGATATTCTAGTAAACTGCAGGTAAACTGGCACTCCAACTACAAGACCAAGTCCTTCTGATCTTCTTTCCCTTTCTATTGGCAGAGGAGCCTCTCCCTGAGGCCACCACCTCCACTGGCCCATGGGGAATTCTGCTATGCCACTGTCAGCATTCACTTTAGGCCCAAGGTTCTTCAGTCATCTTGTGGTGAATGCTGCCAGATCTGGGAGTCTCCCCTTCAGGGAAGTGGGCTCCCCTCTGGCCCAGTACAGGTCTAGAAATGCTGTCTAAGAGTCTAGGCCTGGACTTGGGAACCCCAGAGCCTGCTTAGTACTCTACTCCGCTGTCGCCAAGCTGGTACCTGAATCCAGCATGTTTCAGACTCTCACCTAGGCCCCATGGCATACTACCTGTCTATCACTGTTAGTTATTCAGGGTCCAAGCGCTCTTCAGTTAGCAGATGATGAATCCTGCCTGGACTGGGTTCTTCCCTTCCGGGCAGCAAGTTTCCTCTGACCCAGGGCGTGTCTAGAAATGTCATCTGGGAGCTAGGGCCTGGAAGGGCAGCCTCATGGATCTGCCCTTTGCCCTGTCCTACTGTGGCTGAGCTGCTATCCAAGATGCAAGACAACGTCTTTACTTGTCCCTCTCCCCCTCCTCAAGCAGAAAGAATGAAATCACTTTCATTGCTGCATGCAGTGCTGCCTGGGATTGTGGGAGGAGTGGCGCAAGCACTCCCCCTGCAACTGCATGTGATATCTCACCAGGTCACACACTACCTCAGCCTACAGGCTCTAAGCCCAGAGCAGCATCAGGACTTGCCTTAGAATTGCAGTCCTTGTGTCTTACACTACCTTTCAAGTTCACCTACGACCCCAGAGCACTTTAACCCATGGTGGCAAGGCTTGCCAAGAAACACAAGTTTTGACCACTAATATGGGCACTTCACTCTGGTGAGGTCTGGTCCAAATGCTCCTTCCATGGGCAGGCACCAGCTGAGTTCAGCACAGTTTTGCTTGCCACTGTGACAATATGTTACTGAGTTTAATGCAAAGTCCCCCAGTCGCTGTACTCTCCCTCCCTCAAGTTTACAGATTCTCTCTCTGTGCCATGCAGCTACTGCCCGAGGAGTGGGGATGAGTGCCATCAGTCATTCAATACTGTCTTTCTTACCCTCTTCAGTGCCTCTTCTAGTGATGTGAAGTTAAAAACAGGTGCTGTGTTCTGCTCACCAGATTTTTGGATCTTATAAAGGTTCTTTTCTGTGTGCAAATAGTTGTTAAATTTTGGTGTTCTTGCAGATGGGGACAAACGGTAGACACTTCTGTTCTACCATGCTGCTCTGTCCTCCAGAGTTACTCTTGTGTTGTATATCATGTGGGTTTTGACAAATGTATAATGACATGTATCCATGGTGGCAGTTTCATATAGAGTGTTTTCATCTCCTCTAAAATCCTTCTGTGCTCCACCTATTCATCCCCTACTCCCAACCCCTGGTCTTTTTACTGTTTTCATAGTTCTACCTTTTCAAGAGTGTCATACACTTGGAATCATCCAGTATGTAGCCTCTTCAAATTGGCTTTTTTCACTAAGTAATATGCATTGAAGCTTTCTCCAGGCCTTATTATGACTTGATAGCTCATTTCTATTTGGTGCTGAATAACATTTCATTGTCTGGATGTACCACACTTCATTTATCCATTCACTTATTGAAGGACATCTTAGTTGCTTCCATGATTTAACAATTATGTAGAAAGCTGTTATAAACATACCTATGCAAGCTTTTGTGTAGACTTAAGTTTTCAAATCTTTTGGTAAATATCAAGGAGTGCAATTGCTGAATTGAATGGTAAAATTGTAGTTTTCTAAGAAGCTGCCAAACTTTCTTCCAAAGTGGCTGCAATATTTCAAATTCCCGTCATCTAAATATTAGTATTTCTGTTGCTCCACATCCTTGCTAGCATTTGGTTTTGACTGTGTTCAGAATTAAGGCCATTCTAATAGGTGTGTAGTGGTATATCACGATTGCTTTAATTTGCATTTCCCTGATGACATGTAAATTAAAGCATCTTTTCACATGTTTATTTAGTGTTTATATTCTTTGATGAGGTATCTGTTCAGGTCTTTGACCTATTTTTTAATCAGGTTGTTCTCTTATTGCTATTAAAGTGATTTTTTAAAAGTAATTCAAAAAGCCACTTTCATTAGCTACCCTCCCACAAAATAGGTAAAGTAAAAGAGATGAAGCTCAGATTAGTCTGTTTTTGTACACACTACAATAAAAGGAATTGAAGAACTGAAGATTCCAAGTATCGTGCAAAATGGGGTTTGGAGATTGTATTAGATTCCTGTTGCTGCTGTAACACATTACCTCAAATGTAGTGGCTTTAAATAATAAAAATTACTCTCTTACATTTCTGTGGGTCACAAGTCTTATGAAGGCCACACGTGGCTATAATCAAGTTGCTGGCAGGGCCACATTTCTTTCTGGAGGCTCTAAGGGAGACTGCTTCCTTCTATCCACTTTGGAAGGGTCTCTTTATAAATGATGAAATATCTATTATTTCCACAATAGCCTTGATTTAAGATGTATACAGAATCGTTGAAATACATTAAAAATCAAGTTTACTTTTGAAAAAATAATGTTATCTAAACTGTTAACCAGAAGCACAGAATAAATGATGAGATGGACTATATGACCTCTTAAGAGTGTGGTATAAAAAGACAGTATTGCTCATAAAAATCAAATGGAAAAAATGAGAGGATGTTATGGAAAGAAGACTACCATTTCTTGGAAATAGTCAATACATCTGAATTCAGGCAAAAGCAGATGCCCAGGTATGCAAATCTGTTTTTTCTTTTGTTTTGTTTTTTCAGAAAATATGTCAGGTAAACTGTGTTTGAGAGACTAAGTATTAATTAGCTGTTGGTTGAGCAAAGCAATCAGAAATACTAAGACAAGAGGGATTTGGTTGGACTTGATGAATTCTGAAAACCAGGGAATACTTCAAGGGAGTTAGCTGCTTCAGACTGTCATCTGGTAATTATTTTCAAAAATGTAATCAATGAAGTTGCCCAAGCTTCCTTTTAACTTCATGAGAAATAAACAAATGTGGAAAACACAAGCTTATAGAAAACAACTTTTTAAGAAAGCAAGTTCTAGAACATTTTCAGAGTAATACTTATTTAGTCCGAAATGAGGATCGTCTACTTTTGAAAAAGAGTGGTGGAAATATGGACACCTGTTAGCTTCCTTTCCATATTTTTATTTTTTAAAAAAGATTTAAATATAGAAAACCAAATGATGACTGGGCACGGTGGCTCATGCCTGTAATCCCAGCACCTCGGGGGCCAAGGTGGGCGGATCATGAGGTCAGGAGATGGAGACCATCCTGGCTAACACGGTGAAATCCCGCCTCTACTAAAAATACAAAAAATTAGCTGGATTTGGTGGCACTTGCCTGTAATCCTAGCTACTTGGGAGATTGAGGCAGGAGAATGGCTTGAACCTGGGAGGTGGATGTTACAGTGAGCTGAGATGGCGCCACTGCACTCCAGCCTGGGCGACAGAGCGAGACTCTGTCTCAAAAATAAAAATAACATAAAACAGAAAGCCAAATGATATATAAAATGCATTTGTTGTCTTTGCATATCTTATTGTAGTTAGCCATAACTTTAAGACTCTAAGTTTTAACTAATACAGATAATTGTTTCTGAGTTTTGTTTGTGTTGATGTTATTTTCCTATGTTCTTATGACAGTGATTATGTGAGTAGCAGTGGATGTGACACTGCTCAGGGATGTTCCCATGCCAGAGATGCCTTAAGAATCTGTGAGTACCTAAATAAAACTTTTTACTTGTTTTCATGTCTGATTGTTTTATGCACAAAGCATAATATGAAATGAAATATTAAACAGAGATGGTTACGATGATAGACAGGATGGCAAGCCTTGGAGATTGCTGACTGATTTGAGGCTGGAATGTAGGTCCTGAGCCCTTTCCCTCAATGACCCTTTGGACGATTCTGTGCACATCTCTCATGTCACTACCAGTCTACTTCCCTCCAATGTAGAAAGAATGTGTTTAGATATATGGCCTTTATGGGCTTATTCTAAATTGTTTAAACATATTTAAGGAACAGGTATCACCAAGTTTAGAATTGTAAGGGAAACACAGATTTACTTTATTTTGCGAAATAACTATAGGTCTAGAAAAGATGGATATAATGATCAGTAGAAAAAATGGATATAGAAATGTTCTGGTTATCCAGAGCTGCAGAACAAACCACCTCAAATGTACTGGCATAAAACAACAAAAATTAATAATGATGGTTACCTCTCATGCTTTGGGGATAACTGTGCTTAGCTGGGTGGCTCTACCTCAGGGTCAGATGGAAGCTGGGGTTTGAGTCATTTCAAAGTCTTTCTTACTCACATGTCTGACCGTTAATGCTGCCTTTTGTTTAGGACTTCAGCTGGGGCTGTTGGCCTTGTCAATTACCTATGACTTCTCCACGTGGCCCAGGATTCTTCCTGAAATGTCAGTTAAGTTCTAAATACAGATGAGCCAAGAAGGAGAGAGAATTGTCAGAAGTTGTGTTACATTATCTGAACTAGGGTGAAAAATCACACCACTTCACTTTTCCAGTGTACTGTTTGTTAGAATCAAGTCACTAAGACTGACCTATCATGTCACCAAATTTCAGGCAATATTAAAAAAATTTTGGACATGTTTTAAGACCATTAAAAAAGAATATATATATATAAAATATATAATATAAAAAATATATATACTATACATAGTATATATATTATACATAGTATATATACTATATAGTATAGTATTATATATACTATATATTAACATATTTAAGTATATATAACATATAAAATATATATAACATCATATATATATATATATATATATATAGTATTTGAGTATATAAAAGTCTTTTATTTCCAGTTGGAATTGCCCATTACACTTTGTAATGTGAACTATTACAAAGTTCACAAAAAATTAGAGACTCATAAGTGAATCCTTTGCTATTGATAACTAGGTTAATTTTAAACTGTAGTGAGGTTCCCTTTGTAATGAAATTCTGTCTTAAGGAATTTTTAATAGAAGGTCATAATTATATACTTTGTTATGTTAAACTTGAGCTGGGGTCACCTGTAATTTCATTAAATAATGTATGTATTATCTTCTAACCTGGTGTTCTAATGCATCAAACATTTTACTATATCTCAAACTGTTAATCACTAACTGAAATAGCTGCTTTATTCAAACAGTACTTATAAAATGATATGCAAACAAACTCTGCTTCATGTTTTGACAGAAGTTAAATCCAATTTCATCAGAGAGTTCTTCTGCTCAGTGTCTGTTCTTTACCTGGGAATGAAAGGAACTTCCAGCCTGGAGCTCTACTTTCTTCCCTTTGACATCTACATGTGCTACTGTGGAGACAGCAACAAAAACATGAGGACAGAATTGTGATTTGTGCTTTCAGCATGGGCTGCCACTTTAATGGAGTAACGAGGAACAGGTGACTTGAAGGTAGCCTTGGGAGGGGGGTTTTTGAAGTGTGGAATTCTACTCTATTACCCATAGTATCCACCTTAGCAGCCCATCTAGAAGTGTGCAGACAACAGCCATAAATCACACAATGCACAATGTGTTCATTTCCAGGAGTCACAAGAGTCAAGAAGTGAATAGTCCAACCTTCATTGTCCCTACTTGGCTCAGTTACATTAGGAAAGCTAACAACATTGATGACACTGAGACACCACCAATTGAAAGTTCTGTTTTTCCCTTTGTCTCACCCCATTCTCTATTTCTGACTAACTCTGCCTCCCTTAAAAGAAAAGTCTCTTTCATCAATTATGACAATTCTCCATTCTGATTTATTTTACACTCCTTTATGCCATAACATGGTCAGACTGCTTTCACACAAAGCCATAAGGACATTTATTTGTTTGTTTATTATTATTATTATTATTATTATTTGAGGCAGAATCTCACTCTCGCCCAGGCTGGAGTGCAGTGCCATGATCTTGGCTCACTGCAATCTCCACCTCCTGGGCTCAGGAGATCCTCTCACCTTAGCCTCTGGAGTAGCTGGCATTATGGGTGTGTATCACCACACTGGGCTAATTTTTTTGTATGTTTTAGTAGAGACAGGGATTTGCCATGTTGGCCAGGCTGGTCTCCAACTCCTGACCTCAGGTGATCCACCCGCTTGGCCTCCCAAAGTGCTGGGATTACAGGCATGAGCCACCACACCTGGCAGAACATTCATTTAAGAAGTGTTTATATTCATATTGAAATCTATTAAAGCTAAAGCTTTCTTTACTTCTCAGGTTTTCTAATTATTCAAATCTTAAGCTGCAGCTTGTCACATTCAGGAGTTGTGGTTGGTCCTAGTTAATCAGTTTCTGCAGGAGCAACTTTTCCCTTTCAGTCTCATTCATATTGAAGATGAGTCTTAGACACCATCTGAAGATTCAATCAGTTTATTCTGGCAATGCTCTCACAAGACAGATAGAGGAAACACATTGGTGTCATGGGCCAGATATACTCAGGTGGTCTGATATCCAGCTGACAGGAAGGTCTCTGTGTGGAAACTATTCTCAGTTTGGGGAATCTTTCCCTCTTTCTTTATACTTGTTTTCATTCTCAGTGAGTTACCAGGTCTTTCTTCCATATATGAAGTTTAAGCTATTCTTGTAAGGGTGAGCTTTTTTTTTAAGGTTTATACATGTCCTGAGGTGGCCTTGTCTCTTCAAAATCCCTGGGCCAGCTTGCAACATATCGCTACATGACCTGTAGGGTAGGTCCTGCAATACTTGTGGGTGGGCCTTATGGCTGTCCTTAATCTTATAGCTGTAACATGTCTCTTATAATTCAAAGGTTAGCTTTTATGCAGTCCTTGTAGAAGGAATGTAAATTCAAGAAAAGCAATTAAATG
Organism: Ateles fusciceps; assembly: GCA_036589455.1. Classification (NCBI taxonomy): domain Eukaryota; kingdom Metazoa; phylum Chordata; class Mammalia; order Primates; family Atelidae; genus Ateles; species Ateles fusciceps. The sequence continues at coordinate 865,748 of JAZHEH010002603.1, read as the reverse complement.
ATTTTGATTGCTTTCAAGTAAATAATTTTAATTGATTTAGGATTATTAACATATTGCTGGTAGGAAAATTGAGGATTGGAAATATCATATGACTTATACTAGCTAGACACTGCTGCCGGTAAGGTTTGTGACATGATTCATACCTGTTTTTTTTTTTTGTTATGTTCTCACTCATAAGTGGGAATTAAACAATGAGAACACATGGACACAGGGGAGGGGGAACATCACATACCAGGGTCTGTTGAGGGTGGGGGACTAGGGGAGGAATAGCATTAGGAGAAATACTTAATGTAGATGATGGGTTGATGGGTGCAGCAAACCACCATAGCATGTGTATACCTGTGTAACAAACCTACACGTTCTGCACATGTATCCCAGAACTTAAAGAATAAGTTTTTTAAAAAGATTATATATATATTCTACTCTTTTGTTTCCTTTCCTTGGAGTTTTTAAAAAATAGTCTTTTGAGAATATCATGTGGTTTTTGTCTTTGGTTCTCTTTATGTGATAGATTATGTTTATAGATTTGTGTATGTTGAACCACTCTTGGGTGTGAGTGTAAATTAGTTCAACCATTGTGGAAGACAGTGTGGTGATTCCTCAAGGACCTAGAAAGGGAAATTCCATTTGACCCAGCAATCCCATTACTGGGTATATACCCAAAGGATTATCAATCATTCTCTTATAAAGACACATGCACACGTATGTTCATTGTGGCATTGTTTACATTAGCAAAGACCTGGAACCAACCCAAATGCCCATCAATGATAGACTGGATAAAGAAAATGTGGCACATATACACCGTGGAATACTATGCAGCCATAAAAAAGGATGAGTTCATGTCCTTTGCAGGGACATGGATGAATCTGGAAACCATCATTCTCAGCAAATTGACGCAAGAACAGAAAACCAAACACTGCATGTTCTCACTCATAGGCGGGTGTTGGACAATGAGAACATGTGACACAGGGAGGGGAACATCACACACTGGGGTCTGTTGGGGGGCGGGAGAGCTAGGAAAGGGATAGCAGGGGATGGGGAGGTTGCAGAGGGATAACACTGGGAGAAATGCCTGATGTAGGTGAAGGGGGAATGGAGGCAGCAAACCACAATGGCATGTGTGTACCTATGCAACAATCCTGCAAGATCTGCACATGTACCCCAGAACTTAAAGTATGATTAAAAAAAAAAGAACTATGTGGAAAAAGAAAGAAAACAACTGAAAAAGAGTCTTGATTTTATAGAACAGTTTTATGTTAATAGAAAAATTGAAAAGAGAGTACAGAACTTTTCTTTATACCCACCCTCACACAGTTTCTCATATTACTATTAACTGACATTAGGACAATACAGTTATTACAATTAATGAACCAATGATACATTATTATTAAGTTCATAGTTTATTCATATTTTCATTGTAACTTTTTATTGTGGTAAAATACACATAATATAAAACAACATTTTAACCATTTTAAAGTGTTCAATTCAGAGACATTAAATACATTGACAATGCTGTTCAGTGTTCAGTCATCACCGTTACCTTGTTCCAAAAGTTTTATCACCCTAAAGGGAAACCTGTGAACATTAACCAGTCACTCCTCATTAATCCCTCTCCCAAATCCCTGGCAAACACTTACTTGCTTTGATTGTATAAATTTTCCTATTCCGGATATTTTATGTTAATGAAATCATATACTTTGTGGCCTTTTGTGTCTGGCTTCTTTTGTTTCACATGATGTTTTCAAGGTTGATCCATGCTGTAGATTAATTAGTTCTTTGGACTAGGGGCATAGGGCAATGGTGAGTGATTGCTTAATGAGTATAGGGTTTCATTTTAAGGATGAGAAAAGTGTTCTAAAACTAGATAGTGGTGGTGAATTTACAACATTTTAAGTATATTCAATGCCACTGAGTTTTACATTTAAAGATAGTTTTAAAATGCATTTTTAAGTTGTCTATATTTTATCACAACAAAAAGATTTCATGTTATTTTAAGGTACTTAGATGTGTCTGTAGATGTAAACTGGCTCCCCACCCTCCTTTTTGCTTTGCGGTCTCATGTAGTTGTACTTACCTCATATTTCATTCTGAAGAGTTGTTCAGTTTTCTCCATTCTTTTCGTTACAGTAGAATATTGAAAAGTTGCCTAAAAAGCAATACAGCTAATTTTCTGTTGTGTCTATATAATTATTTCCATCATGTTGAAGTAATGTCTAGCACATTGATGCTATTTTTTTTTCAGTTCAGCAGAACAGACCCAAATTCTAAGATATAGAATGGTGATAACCATTCTTTTCAGACCCCAATCTATTTCTTTTCTTTTGCCTTTTTTTTTTTTTTTTTTTTTTGAGACAAGGTCTCTCTCTGTTGCCCAGGCTGAAGTGCAGGGGCACGATCACTGTTTACTGCAGGTTCAAACTCCTGAGCTCAAATGATCCTCCCACCTCAGCCCTCACAAGTAGCACACCACCACATCCAACTACTTCTGTGTTCTTTGGAGACAGGGTTTACGCCATGTGGTCCAAGCTGGTCTCGAACTCCTGGGCTCAAGCAATCTGCCAACTTCAGCCTCCCAAAGTGCTGGGATTACAGCCATGAGCCCCTTCACTCAGCCTGTTTCTTTTTTATAGGAAATATTTTCAGTACCTTGCTATCACTTCACTGTCATGATGGTCTCAGTAAGAATGTTAATTTAGCCCACTATAGCAGTTAATATTCAACAGCAAACAATATTGAGCACCTATTCGGTGCCAAACACTCTGAGAGAATCTAGAAATGTAGGAAAAATCTCAGTCCTCAAGTTGCTAAACAAAGAACATAACCTTAAACAAAGACTTACACTAATTGTGAGTAAATTTTATGACTATACCAAGAAATGCCATGATATCAAAGGGTAAGCATCCTGGCTTTGTTGTGAGCCTATGCGTATTAGTTTTCTATTATTGCATAACAAATTATCATCAATTTAGCAGCTACAAACAACACACACTTATTATGTCACTGTTTTCGTGGGTCAGGAGTCCAGACACAACTTGAATGGATCCTCTGCTTAAGGTCTTATCACTCTTTGTTCAAGGGATTGACCTGGGCTGTGTTCTCCTCAAAGAGTCAGCGAAGTAAGACTCTGCTTCCAAGCTCCCTCATGTAGTTATAACTCATTTGCTTATGGCTTTGGGATTCAAGGCAGCTCGACTCTTCAAATACAGCAATGGAGGACAGAGCAACTCTAAAAGGAAGGTTTTACAGAGTTACTCTCTTTCAGAAAGGCACTGATGTTTTTTGATCTGAGAAGGTGAACAGAATACAGACCCAAATGTATTAAATATATTTACACTATTTTAAATGCATATGTAATGAAATAATAGTAACTTGAAAGAGGTATTGTACTTACCTGTTGTCTTTGAGATATTTGTACATGAAAAATCTTGTATTATATATGTAGAGTTTGATTTTACACTTAAATTACTGCTCATGAAAAATGCTGTTTTACATTAATACTAAATATTTTTTATTCTCCATTAAAGAATATTAGATTTAAATGAATTCTTCTGAATTTGTGAAAATTGGTAATTATAATGTGAACAGTAGTTTGATCTAAAGCTTTTGAATCTCTTTGTAATATTAATTTATAATATTGCCTTAGGAAAAAATACTAAGATTATTTCTCAGTACCATAGTAAGGAAGTAAATTTCATTCTTTGAATTGGTCTATTGGAATATTAATATTTGACTGTGTAGTTTTTAAAAATTTTTTATTTCCACAGGTTTTTGGGGGAACAGGTGGTATTTGGTGACATGAGTAAGTTCTTTAGTGGTGATTTGTGAGATTTTGGTCCACCCATCACCCAAGCAGTATACGCTCAACCCAATTTGTAGTCTTTTATCCCTCTCCTCCTTGCCACCCTTTCCTTCTGAGTTCCCAAAATTCACTGTGTCATTCTTGTGCCTTTGCATCCTCATAGTTTAGCTCCCCTCTTATGAGTGAGAATATACGATGTTTGGTTTTCCATTCCTGTGATTTGTAGTTTTTATATCAATTAATCAAAATATAACTGCACTTAATGTATCATTCATATTCATTAAGTCACAGCTTTTTTACATATACTTTGTTTTTTAATAAAAAATATTAGCAAAGAGCAAAAGTTGTGAGATTATACTGCTGTCAAATGTGAAATAATGCCTTCAGTGTAATAGATTACATGGTTTGCAGTAATTTATATGGGGGAATGCATCAATTAAACTGTGCATTTAATTATATTTCCAAGTATATTGAAAAATGCAATTATGCACAATAGATAATATCCAAGTCACCTAGTTGACAGCTGTTCTTAATTAAATGTGTGATGTCTGCTTTGCCATTAAGAATCACCTGTTGTGGGCTGTAATTAAGCCTCCATTTGTCAGCTTTACATGTATAAAACACAGACATTTGACTAACACTGCCATCAAGAAAAGACTGGTTGTTTCATTTTGGCTGCTCCATCTGAACTTTTAAGTAAAACTGAAATGCTTTATGTAAAAGCTCTTTGAAAATATAAACAGTCCTTTAAAAATATGACAAGATTCATAGAAATTCTCAGACTAGAGGAAAAGCTACAAAAGCCTTAAAAATACATCCTATTAAATGCCAGAAATCTAAAGAAGTGTCTGCTCTCATGTGGATGGTGGCAGATTGAATGGGGGAGCAGAATCATGACTCAGTCCTCGAGGAAATGCACCTTGTATGAGGAAAGGTTACTGGACCCCCTTTCAAAGCACATAAACACTGTGAAGTGCACAGCACTATACTGACACAGCCCTGGGCTCTGTCTTCACTGTGGTACCCAGCATGTGAACACCTGGTCTGTATAGTCCTGAGTTCCCACATAAGAAATCAGCAGATGTTACTAAGCTGATCTGTATAGGGGAGGCAAGAGCATCAAGTAAAAACTTTTGATCTGGGGGCTGGATTAAGACTGGCTTCTAGTTGCAGCTACTTGTGTGGTATAATCAGTCCTCTCTTACCAACCCTTAGACTTTTATTGAAACAACTTAGATATCCTCTTCCCCTGGACAATTCATCTTTCAGGCCTTTGTTTTCCTTTTCTCTCTGCAAACCTATGTCAGAAGCAATTCAGATGATAGTCTAGGAATTGCTGGCTTTAAAAAGTCAGGATGTGATTTAGTATCCCTGAACAACTTAGGCAAATTGGTCCAGTCTCACACCAGAGCTCCACATACTAAAAGGAGTTTTGGCCTCACCGTGTCAGACTAAAGTTGGGAGGGCAAGCATTCCCATTCCCAAGTAGAAGACTCTGCAAGGCCTTCTTGTTGGTGTATTGTCTACAATGATTTAATGTGAAGCTATGTCATACCAGTTGTGAAATATATTGAATGTCACTCTAGCCATCTCCCATATAATTGTGTTAAAAATCCAGGGCACTAGACTGATTATTTGCAATGTTAGTTCTTTCATCCTCTCTTAGTCTCTTGAGATTTTGTCTCTGCTACACACATTGTGCTAGCAATATATATTATGTATATTTCCAAATATTCAACCATCAACATGTAACCATTTAATCATAATTAACGTGTGGTGTTTAAAAATAATATTTTGTTTAATTTTATTGAACATGAAAGTAAAAAATTAAACTATGTTTTATAAACTTTATACTTACATTTTGCTGAATTTGTAAATGTAGTTTTACTTTTAGGCAACTAATTTGAGTTTTACAAAAGTTCTTTTTATAGCTGAAGAGATTGGGTATTACTTGAGGGTGATTTCTCTTTTTTTCTTCATCATTTTTAAATGATAGCCTCATTCCATTTGCCCTGTGACTTTAATTCAATTTGTTATTATTGCTCTTTTTTTTCATAGCTAAGCTCCTCCCCATAAGCCTCTTCATACCCTGGGTAACATAGAGAAGTTGAAAACCCATCCATTCCGTGAACATTTAGAAATGTGTATGGACCTCATGATGCCTACTGGCAAAATGGGTGCAAGTTGTATGAAATCTGAAGTCTTGATCAATACATCAAATGTTCACGTAGTTACACATAGTTTGAGCCCCTTAGGCACTGTAAAGCCTTCTGCAGTTTTAGTCACACATCTTTCCCCTAATACTGTAAAACCTTTATCCTACAATAAACACTGCAACTTTTTCAAGAGATATAGTAGAAGAAAATTGGAAAATGATAACTTTTTTCCTTAAAGGTCTCTTCTGGGTTCCTTATCAATGGCATTACCAGTTAGTCAGTAAGATTTCACATGCCCAGGGTGTCAGCATAGCACCAAGGATACCATCTCAAATACCATCTAATAGATGAAGGACGTAATTCCTGTTTTTCTGTAATTTGAATAGTAATTTTATGTTTTTCTACATCCATGTTAACATTATGGGCCATCTCATTTTTGAAAAAAACAAAAGGTAGAATATAGAGAGAGCGATCGGAATGAAGGATTAAAAAAAAAACCACATGATCATCTCAATAGATGCAGAAAAAGTATGTGCCAAATTTAAACACCCTTTCATGATACAAAAACTATGAATATAGGCAAATTACCTTAACACAATGAAAGCCATATATAAAAAGCTAAAAGCTAACATAATACTTGATGGTAAAAAAGAAAATATTTTGCGCTAAGATTATGTACTCTTGCCACTTTTATTCAACATAGTACTGAAGTCCTAGGCAGAATGATTTGTCAAAAAGAAAAATCTCTTTTAGGGATCCAAATAGAAAAGGAAGAAGTAAAATTATCTGTTTGCAGATGACATGATGTCATATGTAAAATGCCTTAAAAATACCACAAAAAATTTAATAAACAAATTCAGTCAGGTTGCAGAACACTAAATCAATACATAAAAATCAGTACATTCCCTCAGACTAACAATTAACAACTGGACTACATGGCTGAACCTGGAGGATATTATTTTTACTGAAAATAAGCCAGTCACAGAAGGACAAATATTGCATTACACAATCTATATGAGGTATGTAAAGTAGTCAAATTCCTAGAAGCAGAAATTACAATGATTGTCATGGGTTCAAGGAATGGGAAATGGGGAGCTGCTGTTCAATGGATATAAAGTTTTAATTATGCAATATGAGAAACTTCCAGAGAGAGATCTGCTGTAAAACACTGTGTCTATAGTTAATAATATAGTTAACAGTACTGTCCAATTAAAAATGTGTTAAGAAAGTAGATCTCATTTTATGTATTTTTACTGCAATAAGAACACATAAACTTTGTCACCATTAAAGTGAATTCTCAATAACATAATTACATTTTTATTCTATTCAATCCTCCAACACAGTTTAATCTCTGCATTCAGGGGAATCACATTCCAGAGGAGGAAGTAAGATTGCATAGGGCTGGCCCAGCTCACACAAAGATGGTAAATTCGAAGTAGGTGCTCCTTTCATGTGGATAAGAAGAGCTTACTGGGCATATGTCCCAGTGGTAAAAATTATAATAATGTATTCCTTTCCTTCAGTGGATGCAGGCTTATACTAGAACAACCTTGTCCTCAATGATATGACCCTTTGCAAGGCATAATCTTTGCTAATGTACACGGCATCCTAAAATCTGTCCACTAATTTCTGTAACACGGATAGACTGTGACAATTTCTAGAATACAGGGGGAAAAAGTGCATTTCTACATGATAGCAGAGACAGAGAATTGATTAATAAAGAAAGTTAGTCAAGAAGGATGAGTAGAAATTTGCCAATAAAACTAAGAGGTTAAGGAAGGAAGAGGTATGCTGGGGGAGAGTTTAAGAATACAAGGAAAGCAGGCAAGCACAAAATTTCACAGACCTTCAAATGGCTGAATCTAAGAATGGTTTGTGGAAAGTGACAGAAAAAGTGATGGATGTATGAGTCAGACTGATTTTGGGAAGGAATGAATTTCAAGTTGTATAACGTAGTTTTATTATTACTATTACTATTAAACACAGAAATACAATGGAAGGTATTGATCATAGACATCCTCTGATACCATCTTTGTTTCAAAAAGTAATTCTGAAGCCAAAGTAAAGAGTAGTTTAGGGGTCAGAGACAAAGATTGGAGGTAGAGAGAAAGACCAGTAAGGTCTCATGATCTATTACATAATGTCACACAACACCATTCTATTCTACCTGTGATTTTCTTTCTGTAATTCTGGTAAGGAATGACGAGGGTCACTATTTAATTCCTAACAGTAGAAACAGCAAGAAAGATGTGAGTCAATGCCAAAAAATGAGGTGATGATTTTGGATATGGAGGAAAGAAGATAAAGAAGAAGGAAGGTAGAAGAGAAAATTGTGAAGCTGAAACTGTTTGTAAAGATCAATATTATTAATAATGACAGTTTAGGTGATATTTACACTGGAAGGGAAGCAAATTTTCATTTACTTGCAGAGTAAATTTGAGGACATTTTAAAAATAAACACTTTCTCTTGAGAAATACAATGAATACATACCCAGTAATGGGATTGTGAGTCCAATGGTAGATCTGTTTTAAGTTCTTTGAGAAATCTCCAAACTACTGAAAAGATACATGCACTCATATGTTCATTGCACCACCATTCACAATAGCAAATACATAGAATCAACTTAGATACCCATCAAAGGCAGATTGAATAAATAAATTGTGGTACATATACATCACAGAATACTATGTAGTCATAAAAAGAATGAAATCGTGTCCTTTGCAGCAATATGGATGCAGCTAAGGCTATTGTCCTAAGTGAACTAATGCAGAAACAGAAAAACAAATACATGTTCTCACTTACAAGTGGAAGCTAAACATTGAGTACACATGGACATCAAGATGGGAACAATAGACACTGGGGACTACTAGAGGCAGGAGGAGGGTGAGGGTTGAAAAACTATTATGTAATATACTCAATACTTGTGTGATTAGATAATTCATACACAATACCTCAATTAAATGCAATTTACCCACATAACAAACCAGGACATGTACCCCTGAGCCTAAAATAAAAGTTGAAAAAAAATGTGGTAATGAAGGGGTGAAGATGTTAATTTCATTGCCAGAATAACTTCTCAAGTTTAGGCATAGATTCTGAGACAGAGTAGGGATAGAACTCATCCCTTCCCCTCACCTGACTAACGTATTCTGTTTCTTTTTCTTCTTACCCGCTAACCACAAGACCCTGAAGAAACTATGAATTTTACTCAAGTCACAATAACCACTAATTACGGGACCTTGAAAAAACTAAGATAAGCAGCATTCAACTTATAATATATCTTACTCAAGGAAATTCATTTTATTGCATGTATGTGCACAAGACTAGAAAAATGACTGATCTTTACTCCTTGCCTCATTATAATACTAAACTTCCCATCCAGAGAGGGGCTTATCTGCCATTTTCTGATCATGTGATGTATGCGTTAGCATGATTTATTACACCTGTGTATCCTGCACTCCACCTCACACATGTAGTGACTCTCACCTGCATCATGATTTATACATGTCATTCTCAAGACACCACAATGCACTCCTGTCAGGAAGCTGGTAGGAGAGCCTCATTCTAGTGCTATTTCCCTTGTGTTTGAACATAAACCTCTAGAAACGTCTTGCATGGGAAATGTACTTGGCCTCATGTCAACGTCTATTGCATGGGAACCTAAGAACCTGTGGACAGTAATATTTCCTGATATATAACAAGAAGATGTCATACAGCATACCATATGTGTTTATTAAGTAATCCATTTATATTTCATGTCATTCTAGTATATATTTCTCTCTCAAATTGTATCTAGAATAATCTCTCCAGCTTGTGCTTGAGACTGTCTTAAGAATGTGTTTAAAGATGGCTGAACTTTTCAATGTAGGCATAAAAATCTTTTTATGAGCCTTCTTCTCACCCTCACTGAATCTTTCAGCTCATCACTCTGACTTAATTATTATAAATTATTTTATGCAAAATTGTATTTGAAAAAGAACAGTGATTATTCTTACTGGTTAGGTTCACATTATAATTATGGTAAAGTCAAATAATCATCTATAATGATTAATGATCACTCTAGACCATGAAATTTAACATTCTGTAATTTCACTTTAGCTCAAATATGCCTGTTTAGGCATCAAAATCATTGATATGGTTTTTCTCTGTGTCTCCAGGCAAATCTCATCTTGAACTATACTATCATAATTTCCACAGGTTATGGGAGGGACCAGGTGAGAGATAATTTGAATAATGAGGGAGGTCTCCCCCATACTTTTATCTTGATATTGAATAAGACTCAGGAGATCTGATGGTTTCTAGGGGTTTCCACTTTTGCATCTCCTTCATTTTCTCTTGCTGCTGCCATGTAAAAAGTACCTTTCACCTCCCACTGTGATTCTGAGGTCTCCCCAGCCATGTGGAACTGTAAGTTCAATTAAACCTCTTTTTTTCCCCAGTCTCAGGTATGTCTTTATTAGTAGCATGAAAACAGACTAATACAGTATGGTAGCAGGAGGAGGGTGTTGCTGAAAAGGTACCTGAAAATGTGGAAGTAATTTTGGAACTGGGTAACAGGCAGATGTTGGAACAGTTTGGAGAGCTCAGAAGACAGGAAAATGTGGAAAAGTTTGGAACTTGCTAGAGACTTGTTGAATGGCTTTGACCAAAAGCCGGATAGCTATATGGACAACAAGGTCCAAGGTGAGGTGGTCTCAGATGGAGATGAGGAACTTGTTGGAAACTGGAGCAAAGGTTACTCTTGTTATGTCTTAGCAAAGAGACTGGCAGCATTTTGCCCCTGCCCTAGAGATTTGTGGAACTTTGAACTTGAGAGACAAGATTTAGGGTATCTGGCAGAAGAAATTTCTAAGCAGCAAAGCATTTAAGAGGTGACTTGGGTGCTGCTAAAGGCATTCAGCTTTATAAGGAAAGCAGAGCATAAAAATTAAGAAATTTTGCAGCCTGACAATGTGATAGAAAAGAAAATCCCATTTTCTGAGGAGAGATTCAAGCCAGCTGCAGAAATTTGCATAAGGAATGAGGAGATGATTGTTAATCCCCAAAACAATGGGGAAGATGTCTCCAGGGCATGTCAGAGGTCTTCACGGCAGACCCTCCCATCACAAGCTTGAATGCCTAGGAGAAAATGCTTTCATGGGCTGGGCCTGGGGCCTCATGCTGTGTGCAGCCTCGGGACTTGGTGTCCTGTGTTCCAGCTGCTCCAGTTGTCGCTGAAAGGAGCCAATGTATAGCTCTGGCCGTGACTTCAAAGGGTGCTAGCCCTAAGCTTTGGCAGCTTCCTACTGAGCCTGCGAGAACACAGAAGTCAAGAATTGGGGTTTGGAAACCTTCGCCTAGGGTTCAGAAGATGTATGGAAATGTCTGTATGCCCAGGCAGAAGTTTGCTGCAGGGGTAGGCTGCTCATGGAGAATCTCTGATAGGGCAGTGCAGAAGGGAAATGTGGGGCTGGAGCCCCCACACACAGTCCCTACTGGGGCATCACCTAGTGGAGCTGTGAGAAGAGGGCCACCATCCTCCAAACCCCAGAATGTTAGAGTCACTGACAGCTGGCACTGTTTGCCTGGAAAAGTCACAAACACTCAATGCTAGCCTGTGAAAGCAGTCAGGGGGAGGCTGCACCCTGCAAAGCCACAGGGGTGGAACTGCCCAAGACCATGGGAACCCACCTCTTGCATCAGTGTGAACTGGATGTGAAAGCTGGAGTCAAAGGAGGTCATTTGGAGCTTTAAATTTTGACTGCCCCCACTGAGTTTTGGACTTGCATGGGCCCTGTAATCACTTTGTTCTGGTCAATTTCTCCCATTTGGAAGAGCTGTATTTATGCAATACCTGTACCCGCCTTGTATCTAGGAAGTATCTATCTTGCTTTGGATTTTACAGGCTCATAGGCAGAAGGGACTTACCTTTTCTCAAATGTGACTTTGGACTATGGACTTTTGGGTTAATGCTGAAATGAGTTAAGACTTTGGGGAGCTGTTGGGAAGGCATGATTGGTTTTGAAATGTGAGGACATGAGATTTGGAGGGGCCAGGGGCGAAATGATACGGTTTGGCTCTATGTCCTCACCCAAATCTCATCTTGAATTGTACTCCCGTAATTCCCACATGTTGTGGGAGGGCCTGGTGGAAGTTAATTTGAATCGTGGGGGCGGTTTCCCTCATACTGTTCTTGTGGTAGTGAATAAGTCTCATGAGATCTGATGGTTTTATCAGGGGTTTCCACTTTTGCATCTCCCTCATTTTCCCTTGCTGCTACCATGTAAGAAGTGCCTTTCACCTCTGGCCATGGTTCTGAGGCCTCCCAGACATGTGAAAGTGTGATTCCAATTGAACCTCTTTTTCTTCCCAGTCTCAGGTATATCCTTATCAGCAGCATGAAAATGAACTAATACAATCATATAATATTGTCCAGTCAATTCAAACAAATAAATTACAAAACCTGGCAAGATGTAGGCTCAAGATAGGAAAATAAATAGAAATTGTGATCTATGAAGATTATCTGTATATGTCAATGCCATGTTTTATGATTCAAGATATATATATCTAGAAGGCATTTTGGACTTGTTCCAGGTTACCCAACAAATTACTGGCTGAATTGGGATTTGTTTTTTCTCCCAATATAGTGTTTATTTCCCTTTTTTTCTGGGGTCATTAACAGCAAATCTTCTAGTGTTAAATGCAACTCTCTAATTGGGGATTGCATTTGACTAGACACACAATGAACAAAATATTTTCTTGGAGGGTTTCTTAGGATTTACAACATCATTGTCATTTTTCTAAGACATATAACTCCATTTAAGTATTCTCATTGGAAAACGTAAAACCAGAAGCAGAAAGGAACTCACTGAATTGATTATTGGAATACCTCACAATGGTAAGTGTGAGTCATGAATCAGAAAATTTTATTTTCCTGGTCACAATCTTTAGATTTGGCATGGAAAGGGGCTTTACTATATTATAGTGGTTATTTCATAAATTACCATTCCTTACTAGATATATTTTATTCCAAGAAAATATATAATCTTCTGATTAATTTTTTACATAAACAAAACAGGCATAATGTATATATGTATACATATACTCAAAATTAAAGTTGAATATAATTTTAAAAAATGAGGCTGGGCACAGTGGATCACACCTGTAATCACAGCACTTTTGGAGGCTGAGATGACAAGACCATTTGAGCCCTGGAGTTTAAGACCAGCTCATCTCTACAAAAAGTATGAAATTAAGTGGGGTTTTTGGCATGTGCCTGTAGTCCCAGTTAATAGAGAGATTGAGGTGGAACGATCACCTGAGCCCAGGAGGTCAAGGTTGTAGTGAATCATAATCACACCACTGCACTCCAGCCTGGGCAACAGAGTAAGACCCTGTCTCAAAACAACAACAACAACAACAACAACAACAAAAGATGAAAGAAAAAAAGAAAAGAAATTATAATTGCAGAAAAGTTTAAATTTTCTTCTGAAGGTTCAACAATTCAGTCTGCTGAAATAAACTGACAGAGACAGACTGACAGAAGAAAAGGCATATAAATTTATTAACATGCAAACACGCAGAAGTCATACAAAATATGAAAAAGAAGGGCCATATGGTTAAAATTCAAATACCTTCATTATAGGGAAGAGGGAAGTTGGTGATGTAGGCAATTTTAGAGAAAGAATAAATTATTTTTGGGAGAGATAAATGGGCTGGAAAAAGAAGCAATAGCCTAAGACAAAGTTCCTCTGGGTTCTGGATGTGGTGTCTACTCTGAATAGTCTTTCATGTGAGTTTATCTTCTCTGTGTGATGAGATTATTGGGAGGGGGCCCAAGACAATTGCAATGTGTATTAGTCCATTTTCATAATGTTACAAAGAACTGCCCAAGACTGGGTAATTTATAAAGGAAAAAGGTTTAACTGACTCACAGTTCCACATGGCTGTGGAGGCCTCGGGAAATTTACAATCATGGCAGAAGTCGAAGGGAAAGCAAGGCACCTTCTGCACAAGGCAGCAGGAAAAAAGAAGTGCCAAGCAAAGGGGGAAGAGCCCCTTATAAAACCATCGAATCTTGTGAGAACTCAGTATCACAAGAACAGCATGGGGGAAAATGCCCCACGATTTAATTACCTCCACCTGATCTCACCCTTGACACGTGGGCCTTATGGGGATTATGGGGATTATAATTCAAGATGAGATTTGGGTGGGGACACAAAGCCTAACCATATCACAATCCTTCTGGAGGAATTTACCTGAGTCTGATAAAGAAACTTGAGAGAAAGGCCCTCCCTGTGCTTCTGGAGAGGCAGAGAGGCAAGAGATGGGAGGGAAGGAGATCAGAAAGACTGGTTTTAAGGCTACTTCTTCAGTTCAAAGTACTCAACCTGTTGTTTTTCTGAGCCCAAAAGAATATGCTATCTGTGTGAAAATATAAATGAAATGGAATAGAATGTGATGTTAGTTACTAATATTTTAACAAAGATTCACTAATCAATGGCTGGAGGGTTATTTATAATTTACATTAGAGGGCAATATTCTACCAAATAGCAGTTTACTTTTAAACTGACTCCCATGTGGTTGTATTTGTTAAAATGCGCACACTGAATGAAGAGACCCCCCTCCAAACAGGCTTTGTGTGAGCAACATGGCTGTTTATTCACCTGGGTGCAGGCAGGCTGAGGCCAAAAATGGTGTCAGTGAAGGGCTGTGGGATAGGAGATGGTTTCATGGGTTTGGGGTGGGCAATGGAAAGTTACAGTTTATGGCAGTTTTTTGCAAGCTGGGAGGGGGTGTAGGTTGTGGAGTCAGGAGGTTGACCAAGGTTGGTTACAAAGTCCAATGACCTTATCAATTAGGGTGGGAATAAGGAACAATAGAGAATGTCTCAAAGTTAAGTAGGTGCCACAGGGGTTGATCACTTCTTTGGTCTTCTAGGAACTCATCTGGAGTGTCCATGCAGGTCACAGAGGTTAACATGGGGTCCATGGCACAGTCAGTCAGCCTAAAGACCTTAGAGTATTCATTTGCATAGAGTAGGCAATCTCTATTTCAGATTTCATTCAGGCACCACATAGAAGACAAAAATAAAAATCTTATACTCACCACACCCAAATCCTTATAAATACTACATTTGGAGGAAACAACTCAATTTTAAACAAACATATGGATGCCAAGAAATTTAAGGTGAAACCAAAAAATTGTATCTTGTTTTGTTCAGTCTCTGGTTTGTTAAACTGATATATTTGCCCTCTAATTATCTTTGAAAATAATTCATCTTTTTATTGGTTTCTACAATGTATTTGTAGTAAAACAACAACAACAAAAAAAAAACAAAATTGATTGCTTCACATTTTTTTGAGAGTACATAGTTTTTTAGAAACAAGTACTATATGAAAATCTTATGCACTGTACTATTTATTTCTAGGAGTGTATGGCTTTTAATTAAAACCAATTTAAAATATTCAAACTTTTTCATGTTCAATTTTTCTGCACTAACAGAAGTTAACAATGGATCTTAATTAATAATATCTAGGTGTATATGTGCCACATTTTCCCTGTCCAGTCTATCATCGATGGGCATTTGGGTTGGTTCCAGGTCTTTGCTATTGTAAACTGTGCTGCAATGAACATTCGTGTGTGGGGAAAAAGGGGAGGGATAGTGGGGGGGTGGGGAGTTGGGGAGGGATAGCATGGGGAGAAATGCCAGATATAGGTGATGGGGGAGGAAGGCAGCAAATCACACTGCCATGTGTGTACCTATGCAACAATCTTCCATGTTCTTCACATGTACCCCCAAACCTAAAATGCAATAAAAAAAAATAAATAAATAAAATAATATTCTAGGGAAGTTTATCATTGGAAAAAAATAACACTAAATGAATTGTATAATAAACATATTTTAATTTTTTGAAAGTGGTGATGAAGCCAGAAATAAATTGACCTCATAATCAGAAATAATTAGTTGTCATGTTTCATTATTAAATTTTCAATTTGTCATTTCAGTTATAATATAAGCTCTTTGTAATATTTTTAAATATGCATTAAGTAGCATATTTACTTATCTACCATATAAACGTATCTCAAGTGCTCAAAGGTATCTGTGGAGTAATTTCTCAATCATGCAGTTAATATTGTTTTGATATTGTAAGACTTCATCAAACTAGCTACAATTCCAGATTCAAAGCTGGATTTGATACCCTTTGGTTTTCTGATAGTTATTTGTATTCCTATCAAAATCCAAATCAGTTGTGAGGTTCTCCATCATGTGATGCATTAGCTAGATTAAAAAAAAAAATAGGCCAGGTACGGTGTCTCAAGCCTGTAATCCCAGCATTTTGGGAGGCCGAGGCGGGCGGATCACTTGAGGTCAGGGGTTCAAGACCAGCCTGGCCAATAAGGTGAAACCCTGTCTCTACTAAAAATGCAAAAAAGTTAGCTGGGTATGATGGCAGGTGCCTGTAATCGCAGCTACTCGGGAGGCTGAGGCAGGAGAATTGCTTGAACCTGGGAGGCAGAGGTTGCAGTGAGCTGAGATGGTGCCATTGTACTCCAACCTGGGCAATAGAGCAAGACTCACTCTCAAAAAAAAAAAAAAAAAAGATTCTACACTATGTAACCAAACCCCAAATTTTTAACCTTCAGTTTTGTGGGTCTTCTCAAGTTTTATTTCCACCCTAGACCTTGTATACTAAAAAATTACTGAGGTAGGTCTCAATCAATTAGAGGTTTATTTAGCCAAGGTTGAGGATGCACCCAGAAAAAGAAGCAGAAGTTACAGAAGGATCTGTGACCTGTGGTTTTTCTAAAGAGCATTTTTCGAACTTCAATATTTAAAGGAGAAAAAACAAGCAGAAGGAAAAGAAAAAAGGGGTGGCAGGCTAGGCCATGAGGCAAGTGTTTACAATTAGGCCATGAGGCTCTGATTAGCACTCAGTGAACCTGCATTTTACATGTGAAACGAGGGAGTAGAGAAAAAGTCAATTATGCATTTGTCTGGGGATGAGAGAGGGATGATTTCTGGCCTTGTCTTTGTCCCATACCTGTGAAGATTAGCTGGTAATTAACATTGTCAGGATGAGATTTAACAGAACTGTTTTCCTGAAAGATTTAGGGGCCCACAAGTAATTTCCTCTTGAGATATTTGTGAGGGAAACCATCTGGGGAGACATGTGGTCTTCTACTGTTGAGGGAAAGTGGCTTAGGTATGAGCCTATGACACAGGGTTGTGAAATTACAGCTATCTGGGAACAAAAGGAAGGCAGTTTATTGTGTGATTCACTTCTCAAGCTTAACTTTCTCTTGGGCAAAGTGAGTTTGAGGTCCCCAGATTCTATTTCCTTTCATAAACTCTTGAGTAAAAATTTGCATTTTCACAAGATCTCCAGGTGATTTGTATGCACAGGAAACTTTGGGAGCTCAAGCAACTGCTCTCAAACAATGTTCCCACTCCATTTAAATGGATCTTTTAATTGCCTGGTAAGTGCTAGGCAAAGAATTAGGTTCCTAATATATATTATGTCATGTAGTCCTCACTGCATCATTTCTAATCACCCCTATTCTTAGATATAGATTTGATCTGTAATAAATTCAGCATTACCTGATAAGATTGTGGTCGAGTGTTCACAATTGCCCATTACTTATCCTCTGCCTTCGCTTGACCAACCTTTAGTCAAATTTCTCTCCTTTCCACAGACTTCTGAACTCTGGCTTGCCTCCAAATCGGAGCAAATATTAAAAGTACAGAACATTGCCTCTTAAAAATCTCATCCTGAGAATTGGCTTGCCACAGTAAGAAACAGACACCCTTGATCCTGCTGTCTGCTTACTTTTACTCATTCACTCAATTTCCCTTCTTAAGTTCCTGCTACCTCCACTTACTCCTTCTTATAAAAGGAAAGCATTTTTCAGTCTGATATTTAGATGCATACAGATTTTAACGTCAGAAATTCTCTTTATTTTAATACTTTTCTTGAATAAATTTTCTCTTTATCTAAGTCCACATTTGTTTTTGCTCCACAGTTGTTAGCATCCCTGACTTGGTGAGGTAGTTCTCTTTACTTGTGAATGATTTCAATGCTTTCTTTTAATACCTTTTTGTCCCAATTTTTATTTTTTTACTCACTGCTTGTCAAAATAAAAGGATGAATTCTTAGAGACAGTAAACTATGAATGAAACCATGTGATGATTGGGATTCATATCAAAATAATCCTGATATTTGATTATTTTAGCTCTGTACCATTGAAGGTAGATGAAGGGCATAGAGAGAATGACAGTTTTCTCGAATTAATTGTATCTTTACCTAAGTCCACATTTGTTTTTGCTTGGCAGTTGTTAGCATCCCTGACTTGGTGGGGTAGTTTCTTTACTTTTGAGTGACTTAAACAAGAGAAATTTATTTTCTCACAATTCTGGAGGCTAGAAATTAAAACCCATTCAAAGCGTTGGCAGATTTAATTTCTTCTCAGGCCTTTTTCTTTGGCTTGAAGATGGATACCTTCAGGCTGTGTCCTGACATGGTCTTCCCTTTGTGTGCTCTAATCTTTTTTTATAGGACACCATTTACATTGATTTAGGGCCCACTCATAGGACCTCATTTTACCTTAGTTACCTCCTTAAATCATTTTACCTTCGTTACCTCCTTAAAGGTGCCATTTCCACATACAGTCATATTTTGAAGCAGTGAAGGTTAGAACTTCCTCCACTGGGGGTTTGAGGGGACATAGTTCAGTCTATAACAAGGACTATCAGGGATTAAGAAATACTTTATATGATTATATAGATTAATAAAAACTTTTCATTAGGAAAATATGAAGTATATACACTCTTAGAGATAAAATTATAATATCTTTTTCTATGCCCTCCATCTACCTTCAGTGGTATAGGGTTAAAATAAGGAAATATCAGGATTGTTTTGATATGAATCCCAATCATCACATAGTTTTAGTCATAGTTTACTGTCTCAAACAAAAAAAAAATCACCCTTTTATACTTGACAAGGCCATACCATCAAAATTAATGGTATTATATAATTATTCCCTAGTATCATCAAATATTCAGGTGGTGTTCATATTTCTCTGATTTTCTGTTTGTGTGTGTGTGTGTGTGTGTGTGTGCTGTGTATAAGCATCTTTGTTTGGATAAGTATCTAAATATAGGTTTTGACTATTTGACATGTCTTTTAAGTCTTTCTCTTTTTCCCTTTCTCTCTCAAATTTCATTTAATCTCTAGGTTTCCCCAAATGGAGAAATTATTAATTTCATTTTACACAGAAAGAAACTGAATCTCAGAGATTTCGTAAACTTGCTTAAGGGTAAGCAGCTAAAGTGCCAGAATCGAAACCAAGTGTGTCCACTCCTAATGATTCTTCCCAACATCATGTGACTACCCTGGCATTGTCCCAATTTTTTCTTTTGTACTCACTGCTTAGTGTGCTGACTTCTTGCCTTCGTATTGATTTTAAAAGATATTCAGACCCTTAGAGGTCCTTTATTGGAACCCCACATTTTAAAATATAGACTACAGATTACAAACACCTCCCTCCTCTCCAGCACCCAAGTGATGTTTGTTTTAAGCTAGCAGTCTCACAGCAATATATGTAGCTGTAAATGTCACCTATTCTCAGCACTATCTTGGGAACCTACTGAATCCACTCCCATCCCTAGTTGCATACAGTTTTCCCCACATTATGGTAGGGATACATTCAAACCTTATCTTTACCCATTCAGTAGACTTTGTTGCTAAGAAATGCACAATGCATAGATGTCCTTGTATTATACCAAGTCACTCATGGCAAGCATTTAGTTTTGCCTTAATATTAAAGTATAGATTTATTTTACAATTATTCGTTACATTTTATGAACTCAAAAAGTTTGATCTTGTTGTGTGATTTTACTTTAGAATGAACAATTAATATATATTATGCAAATAAACAAGTACAATCCCCTGTCTTTCAGCTACCTTCCAATAACTTCTTCAACCATAATAGACTATAGAAGTACTCCAAAAGAAGGTAGAGTATATGCTTGTTTTATTTTATTTGTAATATTTGGGGATAAGTTTATTCCTCATGTAGTAACTCAATCACTCACATAAGCAACCATGTAGATAGAGTGTCTTTTTATCAATCAAAGAAAAAAATATCAGTTACAATAATTTTAAAGCTCAAGTTTTCAATCTTGAGACAAATATTGAAGTTGATATGCAAAATATTTACTCAGCAAAACTTTCCATTTCTCAAATGGATTGGATACCACTATAATCTCAGAATCTATATATTAAAATATGACCTAGATTTCTACCTTGTCCTCTAGTTTCTTCATCATTTCCTTGACCTTTCCACTTTGTTGAAGATCAATTGACAGTATATGCATGGGGTTTATTTCTAGACTCTACTTGTTTGATTGCTCTATGTATCTGTTTTATGCCAGCATCATACTGTTTTGATTGCTATATCTTGGTAATATATCTTGAAATTAGAATGTGTGACGCTTCCAGGTTTTTTCTTCCCAAGATTAATCCTCTGGATTAAATGGTTAGCGGGTTTCTGTTTTCCTGAGCAATCACTAACTCTTACATGTGGCCAATTATATTGATTGATTGATTTTCTGTTCTATTATTATTATTATTATTATTTGAGATAAGAGTCTTGTTCTGTCACCCAGGCTAGAGTGCAATGGCACGAGTCTTGGCTCACTGCAATCTCTGCCTTTGGGTTCAAGCAATTCTCCTGCGTCAGCCTCCCAAGTAGGTGGGATTACAGGTGCCTGCCACCACACTAGGCTAATTTTTGTATTTTTAGGTAGAGATCGGGTTTCACCATGTTGGCCAGGCTTGTCTCGAACCCCTGACCTCATGATTCACCTGCCTTGGCCTCCCAAAGTGCTGGGATTACAGTTGTGAGCCACCTCACCCGGCCTTCTTTCCTACTTTTAAAAACTTGAGATAAAATGTACATAAAAATAAAATTAAGTCTTTTAAAGTGGACAATTCAGTGAGAATTTAGTACGTTCACCATGTGGTGCAATCACCTTTTCTATCTAACTGCAAAACATTGTAATTACCCCAAAAGGACATTTTGTGCCCATTAAGCAGGTGTTCCCTATTTACCACTCTTCAAAGCCCCTAAAAACCACCAATCTACATTCTTTCTCTATGGATTTAACTATTCTGAATATTTCATATAAATTGAATAGTATAATATGTGACATTTTGTGTCTAGTTTCTTTCACTTAGCATAATGTCTTTATGGTTCTTCATTTCATTACCATATGACTCAGCAATTTCATTCCTAGGTAGGTATACAAAATAACTGAAAATTGGTACTCTACCACAAATGTATATGCATGTTCACAGCAACACTATTGATAATTGCTAAAACATAGAAGCAGCCCAAATGTCCATCAACTAATAGAAAAACAGAGTGTGTGTGTGTGCGTATGCATTATGTTTATGCAATATATTATGTATTGTGTATATACATAATATACCATATATAATGTATATGCATATATAGTACATGTGATAGTTAATATTGAGTGTCAAGTTCATTGGATTGAAGAATGCAAAGTATTGTTCCTGGATGTGTCTGTGAGAGTGTTCCCAAAGGAGATTAACATTTAAGTCAGTGGACTGGGAGAGGTAGATCCACCTTCAGTCTGGGTGGGAACCATCTAATCAGCTGCCAGAGAGGCTAGAATAAATGCAGGCAGAAGAATGTGGATGGACTGACTGAATCTTCCAGCCTTGGTTTTTCTCTTGTGCTGGTGCTGGATGCTTCCTGTCTTCAAACATCAGACTCCAAGTCCTTCAGCTTTTGGACTGTTGAACCTTCGACCACAGACTGCAGGCTACACTGTTGGCTTCCCTACCTTTGAGGTTTTGGGACTCAGATTGGCTTCCTTCTCCTCAGCTTGCAGACAACCTGTTGTGGGAATCCACATCGTGATCATGTGAGTCAACACTCCTTAATACATTCCCTTTCATATATACTTCTATCCTAATATCTGTAAGCCAAATACCACCAACTGATCTTTGACAAAGCATACAAAAACATAAAGTGAGGGAAAAAAACCTATTCAATAAACAGTGCTGGGAAAACTGGCAAGCCACATGTAGAAGAGTAAATCTGAATCTCATCTCTCACCTTATACAAAAATCAAGATGAATCAAAGACTAAAATCTAAGACCTGAAACCATACACATTCTAGAAGATAACATCAGAAAATCTCTTCTAGACATTGTCTTAGGAAAATAAATCATGACTAAGAACCCAAAAGCAAATGCGATAAAACAAACATAAATAAACGGGGCCTAAATAAACCAAAAAGCTTCTGCACCACAAAAGAAACAATCAGCAGAGTAAACAGGCAACTCACAGAATGGGAGAAAAAACTTACAAACTATGCATCTAACAAAGGAGTATTATCTAGAATCTACAATGAACTCAAAGAAGTCAGCAAGAAAAACACAACCACAACAACAAATAATTCCATCAAAAAGTGAGCAAAAAACATGAATAGACAATTTTCAAAAGAAGATACACAAACAGCCAACAATCATATGAAAAAAAATCAGAATTACTAATTATCAGGGAAATGAACATCAAAAGTGAAATGAGATACCACCTTACTCCTACAAGAATGGCCATAACTAAAAACAAAAAATAACAGATGTTGGTAAAGATGTGGTGAAAAGGGAACACTTGTACACTTCTGGAGGGAATGTAAGCTAGTATAACCATTATGGAAAGAGTATGGTGATTCCTAAAGAACTAAAAGTAGAACCGCCATTCTGCCCAGCATTTCCACTACTAGGTATCTACCCAAAGGAAAAGAAGTCATATGAAAAAGACACATGCACACATGATTATAGCAGCACAATTCAACAATTCACAATGGCAAAAATATACAGCCAACCATAAATACTACTCAGACATAAAATGAAATGGAATAATGACCTTTGCAGCAACTTCAATGGAGCTGGAGGCCATTATTCTAAGTGAAGTAACTCAAGAATGGAAAACCAAGTATCACAGTTCTCACTTATAAGAGGAAGCTAAGCTATGAGGCTGTGAAGACATAAGAATGATATAATGGACTTTGGGGACTCAGGGGGAAGGATGGGAAGGGGGTGAGGGATAAAAGGCTACACATTGGGTACAATGTACACTGCACAGGTGAAGGGTGCACCAAAATCTCAGAAACCACCACTAAATAACTTGTCCATGTAACCAAAAACCAATTGTTCCCCCAAAACTATTGAAATTTTAAAAAGGGTATATACAACTTGTGTCCTAAAAATTCAAAATGTGGAAGGAGAAGAAAGTAAATGTGTACAGTTTTCTTGTTGTTCATTCCTTTAGATTTTTTTGAAATCAAAAAGTGTCAGTTTTATATAACTTCTTATAACTATCAGATTTTTTAAAAAGCCTCATGGTAACCACAAGGCAAAATCTTATAACAGATACATTAAAAATAAAAAGCAATGAATTAAATCATACTATAAGAGAAAATCACTTAACCACAAAGGAAGACATTAAGAAAGGGGGAAAGGGAGGAGGACCAAGATGGCCAAAAGGGAGCTTCTCCAGAGTGCAGCTCCCAATGAGTGAGAACCAGAGCAATATCCACATCTCTGAACAAGGTACCGGGTTTGTTACAAAGGAACTGGTTGAACAGTGGAATTAACCCCAAAAAAGGCAGTGAAAGCAGCCTAAAGTGGGGGAGCTGAGGCAAGGCGGGGCACTGCCTTACCTGGGAAGTGTATTTGACACGGAGGATGTGTGTGTGTCTGTGGTGTCACTGAAAAAGGTATTCATTCTAAATTATATTCTTATATATACAATACTTATTTACTTGAAAGCCCATAATTAGGAAAACTTTGAAAAGCATAGTAGTTATTAATAAGGCTGGTATTCAAACATTTATGCTCTGCTTGTTAAAATATTGTAATAGTCGTTTTTACTATAGTGTAACTTTTGCCAGTCTAACACTACAACCCTTCCCCAAGGACTCCATGGGCCTCAAAATAATCCAGTAGCACCTAAGTGGTTAATACATAGGGGGCCTCAGGACCTCAATCGTTCCGATTAGTGAGAACTCTAATCTATGCTTTTAATTATCTTTTAACCTCTGGATACAAAGATGGATATGATATGGCTCCTTCCTTCTAGAACTTCGTATCTGGTTATGGAAATAGATATTCATAAATCATCTCAATACAAGGTACACTTTAATATAATAAAAATGTAAACACAGTTCTGGGTAGCATGGTGAGAAGGAGATTAATGCCAACAGTGTGGGTCTGAGAGAGAGTCCCTAAGAGTTATTTGGTTTTATTTGAACCATGAAGGATGAGCTGGGATTTATAAGTTATTATGGTTGGAGAGGACATTTCAGCAGAGAAAACAACCTTATTGAAAACACAGAGAAGACAGTTTCTATAAATAATGAATAGATGGGTGTGTTTGGAGTGTGTATATGGTAGAGAATGCAGAGTGACATACAGTTAGAAATACAGGCAGACTTTGCCAAGTAGAATTTTGTTTTACTTTTTATTGTAGTAGGAGTTATTGACTATTTCGGAGGAAGCAAGAGGTGCAAATCAAGACAGAGTTTTAAGGAAAAAATCTGGAGGTAATATATAAAACAGATGGGTGGGGAGAGATAAGACAGCTAAATCTGGGAAATTATTTAGGGTTTTTTGGCAATAATTTAGATCAGGTAACAATAATTTTTTGGTAAAGGTCCAGATGGTAAGCGTTTTATGCTTGTGAGCCATATGGTCTCTGTTACAACTACAGAACTGTGCTTTCATAACACTAAAAGCAGCCATAGACAGTACCTAAATGAACATGAGTGGCTCTGTTTCAATAAAACTTGATTTACACACACAAAAAAAGGTGGCAGGCCAGACATGGCACGCAGGCCTGTTGACCCCTGTTCTAGATTATTAGTTATCAATGTAAGTACCTTAATTTGGGTTCCCCATAAAGTACACTCTGACACAAGAATTTTAGTGCAAATAGTTTATTTGGAAACTTAGAGACACACGGTAGTATTATACTATCTTCCACACATTTCTGATATCAATAGGCTGAGTATACTGCCATGACAAAAAAAAAAAAAAAAGTCTTCAAGCAGGGAGATGCAAGAAACATTTGTAAGTATGGGAATCATCTAATCATCTATGGAGGAGATATAGGCTGTGAACAGCATATGCTTTAGTGGTTATCATGGTACTTGGGTAGGTGGAGGAAATTTTAAAGAAAAGGGTGATGTTGAAATGTATGCTTTCAGGAAGCACCAATCAAATCCACATGTGTCTGTAGGAGGAACATTTATTTTAAAGCCCACTTGGTGTGGAATGAAAGTTCAGAATGGCCAGTGGAAATGAAAGTTAATGGTAGCACCTGTAATCTCTGCACTTTTGGGAGGCCAAGGCGGGTGGATCACCTGAGGTCAAGAGTTCGAGACTAGCCTGGTCAACCTGGTGAAACTCCTCATCTGTACTAAAAATACAAAAATTAGCTGGATGTGGTGGTGGGCACCTATAATCCCAGCTACTTGGGAGGCTGAGGTACGAGAATTGCTCGAGCCCGGGAGGCAGAGGTTGCAGTGAGCTGAGATTGTGCTACTGCACTCCAGCCTCGGCAACAAGAGAGAGACTCCATCTCAAAAAAAAAAAAAAAAAAAGAAAGAAAGAAAGAAAAAGAAAGTTGATGGTAGGTTGAACTTGACCAATAAAAAATAGGTAGGCAGTTTTAAGAGAAATAAGAAGATGAACCATTCTATCACAATTTATGTTCCCTAGGGAGCAGTCTTGAAGATGAAGTTTGGCAAGCAAGATATTTATTAGGAACTGCTATTGGTATAAACTAGTGTGTGTATGGATGGGATGGGGAGAAGGGTGAAATACAATTGGGGGAGAGGGAGATGTTGAGCTGTGATGCAGTCCTAACCAAGGTCTCAGTTGACCCTATGGGAATACTATAGCTAGATGATCCTTCAGAATTAACCTGAGTTGGGGCAAATGAGTCAATCCTTTATACCACTGTGTCTGGAGTCATTGGAAGTTGGTTAGGTTTGGGAGGAGTCATGATCTTGGGAGAGACAGTGTCTTCTCAGCTGAGGAAACACTGAGAGAAGGTTGACAGCTGAATACCATCTTCCCACAGGACCCCAGCCCCTGGCAGAATAGTTCCTGGTTGGTGCCTGACAATATCCATCACAGGTACATTTAATGACGATTGGATATGAGGAGATGAAGGAGAAAGGAGACACAAATGGCAATAGTACTGAGCAATTCTAAGGAAGGCGATACCATTAACTTAAAAGAGAAATAAAGATTAAAAACCCAGTTAAATTTTGAGATAAAAATTGTCTTTTTTGCCAACATATTTCATAAAATGAAAAAAGTATTAAATGAGATGACCTAGACATGAAACTATGGACTCCGATTTCACAAATATAGCATTATATTATTGACAAAAAAGCAAAACAAAGCAAGCAAGGAAACATACTATGTGTGAAGCCTATTTCTTAAGGCCATGGTAGAAATAATTTGTTAATATTATGCTTTAAGACATGATGAAAGTCAAGAGTTTTTCCTTAATAACCATAAAATGTTGGAAACCCAGGGTGCAGGTGTTGTAGGCACCAGAGGGAATCCCCTGGTCTGCGGGATCTCCTGGTCTGAGGGTTGTGAAGACCGTGGGGGAAAGCATAGTATCTGAGCCAGAGTGCCAGGAAAAGTTTTTAATGGCTTCCCTTGGCTAGGAGAGGGAGTTCTCTTGGCCCCTTGTGCTTCGGGGGCGAGGCGATGCCCCACCCTGCTTTGGATCACCCTCCTTGGGCTGCACTCACTATCTAATGAGTCCCAATGAGATAAACCAGGTACTTCAGTTGGAAATGCGAGATATCACCCACCTTCTGCGTCGTTCTTGCTGGGAGCTGTGCACCAGAGCTGTTCCTATTCGGCAATCTTGCCGAGAAATCCTAAGCTGATAAGCAAGTTCGAGCAAAGTCTCAAGTATACAAAATCCATGTGCCAAAGTCACAAGCATTCCTATACACCCATAACAGAGAGCCAATTAATGAGTGAACTCCCATTCACAATTGACACAAAGAGAATAAAATACCTAGGAATACAACTAAAAAAGTATGTGAAGGACCTCTTCAAGGAGAACTACAAACCACTGCTCAAGGAAATAAGAGAGGTCACAAATAGATGAAAAGACATTCCATGCTCATGTTTAGGAAGAATCAATATTGTGAAAATGGCCATACTGCCTAAAGTAATTTATAGATTCAATTCTATCTCCATCAAGTAACCATTGACTTTTTTCACAGAACTGGAAAAAAAACACCTTACATTTCATATGGAACCAAAAAAGAGCCTGCAGAGTCAACATAATCCTAAGCAAAAAAAAAAAGAAAAAAAAACAAAACAAAGCTGGAGGCATCACGCTACCTGACTTCAAACTATACTACAAAACAGCATGATACTGGTGACAAAACAGATATATAGACCAGGGGAATAGAATAGAGGCCTCAGTAATAAAGCCACACTTTACAACCATCTGATCTTTGACAAACCTGACAAAAGCAATGGGGAAAGGATTCCCTATTTTATACACGGTGTTGGGAAAACTAGCTAGCCATATGCAGAAAGCTGAAACTGGATCCCTTCCTTACACCTTATACAAAAATAACTCCAGATGGAGTAAAGATTTAAACATAAAACCTAACACCATAAAACCCTAGAAGAAAACCTATGCAACACCATTCAGGACATAGGCATGGGCAAGGTCTTCATGACTAAAACACCAAAAGCAATGGCAACAAAAGTCAAAACAGACAAATGGGATCTAATTAAACTAAATAGCTTCTGCACAGCAAAAGAAACTATCATTAGAGTGAACTGGTAACCAACAGAATAGGAAATATTTTTGCAATCTACCCATCTGACGAAAAGCTAATATCCAGAATCTTCAAAAGAACTAAAAAAAAATTTACAAGAAAAAAAACAAACAAATCCATCAAAAAGTGGGCAAAGGTTATGAACAGACACTTCTCAAAAGAAGACATTTATGCAGCCAACAAACATATGAGAAAAAGCTCATCGTCACTGGTCATTAAGAGAAATGCAAATCAAAACCACATTAAGATACCATCTCACGCAAGTTAGAATGGTGATCTTTAAAAAATCAGAAGACAACAGATGCTGGAGAGGATGTGTGAGAAATTAGGAACGCTTTTACACTGTTGGTGGGAATGTAAATTAGTTCAACCATTGTGGAAATCAGTGTGGCCATTCCTCAAGGATCTAAAACCAGAAATACCATTTGACCCAGCAACCCCATTACTGGGTATATACCCAAAGGATTATAAATTGTTCTGTTATAAAGACACATGCACACGTATGTTTATTGCATCACTGTTCACAATAGCAAAGACTTGAAACCAACCCCAAATGCCCATCAATGATAGACTGGATAAAGAAACTGTGGCACATATACACCACGGAATACTATGCAGCCATAAAAAAGGATGAGTTCATGTCCTTTGCAGGAACATGGATGAAGCTGGAAACCATCATTCTCAACAAACTGACACAAGAACAAGAAAACCAAACATTGCATGTTCTCACTCATAAGTGGGAGGTGAATGATGAGAACACATGTACACAGAGAGGGGGACATCACACACTGGGGCTTGTCGGGGTATGGGGGTAGGGGAGGAATAGCAGGGGGTCAGGGTTCGGGGTGTAGGGGAGGGATAGCATTAGGAGAAATACCTAATGTAGATGACAGGGTGATGGATGCAGCAAACCACCATGGCACGTGTATACCTATGTAACAAACCTGCACATTCTGTGCATGTACCCGAGAACTTAAAGTATAATAAAAATAACATAAAATGATCTCTCTGATCTGCATAAAAATTATAACTTGAAGGGATAATATGACTGTTCATTATTATAGGATTTTTGTGTAAACAAACTCAGAAATGTAGTACTATGGTCTTTACATGAAGTAGTAAATATGGAAAATCATTTTTATTTTTCTTAGGAAGATGTTTGTTTTGTATAATACTTAATATTTACATGAAGATGATTAGGCCTAATTGATTAACTTGTAAATTAGTAACAACAATTCTTAAATTTATTTTGATTGCAATAACATAGTATGATTCATAAACATAATTTAGAGATGGCTACAAAATATGCATGTTTATAATACAGAAACTCACTCCTAATGCAGTAGTAAGAAAATTAACTTGCACATGTAAGAATTAAAATTTGTATAATTTGGTATAACCTGCATATCATTTTCTAATAATTTGTTCTAGTTGCCTTTTAATAATCCGATGGAACCCATATGTCTAAATTGTGTGCCTCTGGCATGAGATTTTGAATTCCATGTAGGATGCCACACTAATCAGTCTGATATTCTAGCTTCCTACTATAAGGACATAACATACTTTTAAAAATAACAATTTTTTTTTGAGACAGAGTCTCGTTCTTTCACCTAGGCTGGAGTGCAGTGGCACAATCATGTTCACTGTAGCCTCAGTCTCCTGGGCTCCAGCAGCCCTCCAGTCTTAAGTTCTTGAAGGAGCTGGGACTACAGGCACACGCCACCCCCAACTCGATTAAGGCTTTTTGTTTGTTTGTTTTGTATTTTTGAATACGTACAGGGTCTCACCATTGTTGCCCACGCTGGTCTCGAACTCCTAAGCTCAAGGGATCCTCTCATCTCAGCCTCCCAAAGTGCTGGAATTACAGGCTCTAACCACCATGCCCAGCAAGAAAATTTTAATAGCAACAAGCAGGTATGTATTTTAACTTGTAGGGATACCTTCAGAAGCACTTTCCTGCTGTTATCAGTTACCTACTTCCATAGCACTCTAGGTACAGTGTAAGCAGCTTTGAACCTATTTTCTGATTCAGACTTGTTTGGAAGACTTAAATATTTATCCATCTGTCTATTTATACACAGAGCATGTTTATCAAGAATATTAATAAACTACTTTTATATAAATAAAAATACATAAGATAAAGGAAACCAATAATTTTGAAATAATGTCAAAATAAAAATGAGTATATGTGTGACATAGGAATATATGCACTCTTTAACACATTGGAATAAAATCTGCAGTAAAAAGTCTTACAATTTCCATAATATTGAAATACTAATGCATATCTCAAGGTATGATGGACACTACCGTTGACATGATAAATACTTCAGATGTGTACTGGTCACATAGTCATGAGGCTTACCACTCTTGGGATTCCTAACTCACATTCATATTTGAAGGAAACAAAGGATTTCAGTTAGAATTTAGTGAAAACACAAATTTTTTTTAAATCCAATTTTTAGCCTTCTCCAACCCCCTAAATTCTTATACATTGACCTTCTGGGTATTCATGGTTACCAGGCTAAAAACACACGGCTGGCCCTCTCTATTACCTTTGTGCTGGAGCCACAACTGTGGTGAGCTTGATATTGGCAAGTCCGGGCAATGGTCCTCTGCACAGTCCACTTCAGTGAAATCCTTTCCCTGAGGGCACTTCCTTTAATGTAACTAAAGTCAACGGTAAAGGAATGTAAATGCCAGAGACAAGAAACTTAGACTTTAATTCGTAGATATTTTTCATGGTTTGATGCTTTTCTAGAGCATGCCAACGTCGAACCACAGTGGTTTAGTCTTATAACTTTGTTAGTAGTAAATAGGATGGCTTAAAGCCAGAGGTGGGGGATTGGGTAAGGCATGGGAGGAAGTATGAGTGGAGTTAGGATATTACTGTCATTGTCCTGTCTCAACAATGAAAAATAAAAGTGACAAGCAATGTGTCATGTATTACCAAAACTTGAATACAGAATTTGGTTCATAGAGTCAAAGCTTTCACTGATGTTTCAAACCAGATAAATAAGAGAAGTTGTTGTAATGCATACAGAAGCAGGGAAATGAGAAGGAAAAACATAACTGGGAGGGACATACGTCTTTGATTTGAAATGTTCCCCCATTTGATTTTGGCTAGAAAATTTCCAACCATCACTTGTTAATCTTGAATTAAAATTCTTCCTGGGAGACTGAGCTAGACAGCTTGGTTGGGAGCTACAGGGGAACAAGTAGCTGATTTGGATTTGTGAGGATGGTAAGACATCTGAGGGACAATATGCAGAAGAATACTACATAAAAGTGGGGGCAAAGATGTTGTGAAGGAAGATCTCAAACACAGGAAACAGAGTATTGTTGTAAGGCATCTGGCAAAGAGGGAATCAATTCCCTGCCACTTACATGCTCTCGTTTTCCATGGCTTTACTTTCGTCTTTGTGTAGATACAAATTCTCACATAGTTTTGTCATTTATGTATTTTCATGTTTTTTTTAGACTAGATTAGGCATCACGTTCACCAATTTTTTCTCAACATGGTTTTTGAATTTCAGACTTCTCTTTCTCTGTCTTTATTAAGGATGTTATTTAAATGTGCTTTTTTAATAAGGATATATTGGTTGCATACTGTTTTTGTTTTAGTTTATATCTGAAAATATTTTAATTTTACCCTTATTCTTGAATGTAGTATATCACTCAATACTAAATTTGAAATTGATAATTTATCTTTAGCAGTATGATTCCACTGTTCTTTGGTTTGCATTTTTGCTTTTATTGGATTTCAATCTAACTGGTTCTTTCTTGTCGTATTTTCTTTATAGTTCTTGAAAATATTTTTCTTTGATTTTGGTGTTTTACAGTTTCACTCATACACACAGACATGCACACACAGACTCACAAACACAATTGAGATTAATTAGGCTGAGCTGAGAATTGGGGGTCTTCCACTGTTTCTGGAAATTTCTCAGGTTTTGTCTTTTTTATATTATCACTCCTCCATTTTTCTATTTTCTCTGTTGGAATCCAGATTAAATATATTTAGATCACTTTTAGTCTATCTCCTTGTCTTTTATCTCTGTTTTATATTTATTAATTTCTTTGTGCTTCTGAGTTGAATTCTGATTTCTTTTTCAATTTTTAAAAAAATTTTTATTTTTTTCTCTAGCAAGTTAAGCCTGGAATTTCTGATTTTTTTTTTTTTTTTTCAAATTCTCCTTTTTTCTAACTACGTCTCTCTTCAATAGTCTTTAACATGCTGACTGACTGGGCCATTTGTTTTTTTAATTTTTGTAGTTAAGTTTATCATTATTGGAAATTCTCATATGTGATTTCTTCCAGATAAGATTTACACTTGTATCTGCCAGAGCTGTTAGCACCACTTTCAAGTAAAAAATTACTGTGGGGGTATTTGAGGCCTCAGGTATAATATGAATTGTGGGTTCAGAGTCACATGGGTATGAGGGTTTTCACCTTAAACTTTTGTCTCATGATTCCCACATGTAGCCCTTAAAAATCAAGACTCCCTCCAGGCCATGGTAAAGTGGGAGATACACCAAGAACGCATCACACTCCAGTGCTCCCTGACTTTTGTGTATTCACCCTTTTATAGTTTCCCATATTTTAAAAAGTGGTTGTGTGTATGTGTATGCATGTGTGTTGATGTAAAGTTTTCAGATGTATTTTACTGGAGATAAGATTCTCTGAACA
Organism: Ateles fusciceps; assembly: GCA_036589455.1. Classification (NCBI taxonomy): domain Eukaryota; kingdom Metazoa; phylum Chordata; class Mammalia; order Primates; family Atelidae; genus Ateles; species Ateles fusciceps. The sequence goes on along the minus strand of JAZHEH010002603.1, from coordinate 833,202 downwards.
TCTTTTTCAGATATAACCAGAAGAGGTTGGCACTAACTTATTTTAAACAAAATTTATTTCTTTATAAACTCCTGCCATGGATTTAGCTTAAAGATAAGACATTATAATTATCTCTTATGAGTGACTTGTAGAAAACATTGCAAACTTTTAATCTTTCTAAATTATTCTCTTGTTTCACTAGTGACATTTTACTTATGACCCCTCGAAGAAATTACATAAACCCAAGAAGGATCATCAAGTAATAGAATGTCTTCTCTTGCTTATAGATGCTGTCCATTGAAGTGCAACAGGGAAATGCCGTAAGTATTATTTATTAAATTGTGCTTTCTTTAGATGTAAGACAAAATTCAAGTTATAATTATTTAATATAGTGATCATGGCCTATTGTCCTAAAATTATCTCTGAACATCACACAACAAAAATATTTTCATGTGCATGTACTTACAATAAGTCATTAGACATTACAGAACACTACAGGGACTCGAAATTAATACAGTTACTAAGGTGCTTTTAACTTTGTTACTCCACATTTAAAAAAATGCTAAGTACCCATGTTACAGGTGGCTTCCACTTGTATTAGTATATTTAGTCTTTACCCTGAACATTCATAATAGTCTAAAATTCTCTCTTACTATTTATGACCCTTAATAGTAACAAACAGTCATTTAAGCTGGTAGCTGCAGAAAATTTGTCACAGTGATCAATTTTAAGATAATTAACCAATACCTGGTATTTTTGTTCAACAGCAGCTGTAAGTGCTTTACTTGCCGAAAGTGGCTGTATTCATTTAATTCAGCACAACTGTGAATTATAGCTAAGACACATTCTAAAAATTTTCAATTCAGGAGTTAGCATACTGGAAAAAGACCTATTATGACATTGGCAAAGAAAGTCTCATCCAAATAATTGGCAAACAAGCTTTTATTCCACTTTGGTAAATATATGATATTCAAAAATTTCTGTTTAATGTCTAAATAAAATGTTTAATGTGAGCACAATAAAGTTGTTCTTGTGTTAGGTCTACATTAAAGCAAGATAAAAATAGTTTTTATAGTCATCATTCTGCCACTCTCTGAAATGATATACTTTTCAGAAAGATATTTGTTGCCAATTGCCATCTTCAAAACAGCAAATTTAATCCAAAACTTGATTTCTAACATTATGTGTGTTGAGAAGCACTGCTTGCCCCATTTATTTTTAAAAAGTGATGTCAACCAAATGTACTGCCATTTAATTCTGATTTTTCATTTAACTTTGGTCAGGATATTTCTGCTCTCCACCACATTGTAGTGGCAGAATTGCATATCCTGCATATCTTATACTTTTCAACTTCCTATTTAACTGTTATTGTGTTGCAAAGAAACACATTCAGAAGTCAAACAACTTGATATTCAATGCTTTCTTAAAATATCCTTTGGAAACATTTCAAGGTAAAGCCAATGTTACATATTTTAATTGATTTTTTTTTACCATTAGTCTTTTTCTTAAGGCAATATACCATAAGCATAATAACCTTGAGAAATAGGTTTGTTTTTTTAATACAATTTCTTTATAATAGGCTAATTTTATTATTACTTTCAGAAAAAAATGTTAAATATTATTTTTTAAAATATAATGAAATGCTATTTTCTTCAGCTTTAGTGAGGTATGATTAACCAAAATTGTACATATTTAGTGTGTAAAATGTGATGTTCTAGTATATATGTAGGAGTTCAGTCAGGGTGGTGGGAGAAATTGTAGGAAAAGGACACAAACCTTCTTGGAAGGCTGGGAGGCTTTTGCAAAACTTCGGGGAAGGAATAAGCCAAAGGTGGCTGTTCTTACCCTGAGGCAATTAGGCAGGAATAGATACCAAAAAAAAAAAAAAATGTAGAGAAGTTTATCTAAAGATCTTGTTTACTCATGTTGTCCTAAGACCAACATTTGATCATCTATGGGCACATGACTGCTCTCTACAGGGGTGAGCAATGTTAATTACCCTCTAGTGGTGTTTACTCAAGACCTTTGTCATTTAATTTGTACTAAATAAATGCAAGCATCACTGGCTTATAGAAGTGGCTGCTGACTCTGTCAGTAGAGCCCCTTAGCTGTGCTGACAGGCAAAATATCTGTGTCAATATATGTCTTTCATTCATCGCTTGGTCAGGGTCTGTGGGTTGGACTCAACAGTTGGTGCTCCTGTGTGAGGACGCTGTAGCGGATCGTGAATTGTGACAGAACCCTTGAAAACAAAAGTGAAAAGACTGCACAATCAGTAAGTCAGTAAGTCATTGGTGTCCGCTCAGGATTCACAAGTTCAAGGGAATTGTTCAGGCTAGGGTTTCATCATGGGACAACAGTTATCAGCACAACAGAAGCAGTATATAAAAGTACTGAAACAGCTGCTTAAAGCTAGTGGAACCTTGGTTTCACAGGCCCAATTATGGGACCTAATGCAAACTGTTGTCTTCCATAACCCTTGGTTCCCAGCAGAAGGCATGCTAGAAGTAGAGGTCTGGGAATAAGTGGGGGAGAACTCTTAAACAACATCATGCACAAAGGCAACAGGTCTTAGTAACATCTCTAATGTTATGGGCCTTAGTTAGGGCTGCTATGATCCCCACCTAAAAAGGGGTGGGAGGAGGAACTGTCACCTACCTTAGTGCCTCCTTACCCTTAGCCCTGCTATCACCAGGCCAAGATAACAAAGAGGAAATGGAAGTTTTGCCCAAGCCCCCTCCTCCAATAAATTGGAAAAAAGATAAGATATATGCCACAGCTATGGGACCCTGTCTCAGGCAAATGACATTAGAAGGGGAGCACTTAGCCTGCCCAGTAATGCAAGATCAACAAGGAAATCTGGTACATGAACCCATTTCTTTTAATGTTTATAAAGAGCTAAGAAAAAGCCTTAAAGAAAGAAGAGCTACTAGCCCATTTACAAAAGGAACGATTGAAGCCATGGCAGACAACTTCTGTATGACCCCAGAGGACTGGTCAGTGATAGCTAAAACAACTTTAGAGTCCAGCCAATACCTCCTCTGAAGGACAAAATATGATGAGTTATGTGAACAACAAGCCAACCAGAATCAATTGGTCGGGCAAGACATAACAGCTGCTATGTTCTATGAGAGGGTTCCCCCATGGCAATGTACAATAACAATTAAATTTTGATCCCCAGGCCTCTGCACAGGTGTTTTTGTGCACTCTCAGGGCTTGGGGCCGAATTCCTGAAAGCGTAGTTCAACAGGGATATTCTATAAATGTTCAGCAGAGCCTCAGGAGCCATTTGTTGAATTTATCAATCGGTTAACATAGGCAATTAAGAGACAAATTAGTCACACCCAGGCTGCTGAGATCTTATTGTTGTTGCAATTGGCTTATGAAAACACTAATGTGGATTGTGAACAAGCAATGCAGGCAAACAGAGGAAAGACAGCCACAGTCGGAGAACCTATATGAGCATGTCAACTGGTGGTACTGAAACACACAAAGCCAGAATATTGTCTGTGGCATTAAGCTCTCCTAAAGTGAAAAGGCAGAGAAACCCTAATTGTTTTCTATGTGAAGAACCAGGTCATATGAAGAGGGGGATGCCCCAATAATAGAGACCAAGGTAACTCAGGAAAAGAACCCCCTTCTATATGTCCCCAGTATAAAAATGGTAAACATTGGAAAAATCAGTGCAGGTCCAATTTTGATAAAAACAGCAACCCCATAGGTAACCAGGTGGGAAACTTCATGAAGGGCTGTCCCCAGGTCCCACTGCAAACTGGGGCAATGCCAGTGGCTTTCCTCAGACAGATGGAAAGCCCACTGTCGTGTCTCTCCAGAGCAGCTACCACTGGGAGTACAGGACTGAACTTAGTCTGCCCCAGTGAATTAGTGCTAAAAGAAGGAGAAAACCCCAAAAGGGTTGCTACTGGCATCTGGGTCCACTGCCTCTGGGAACAGGATTAATCCTAGGGCAATCAAGCCTATCTAGTAAAGGAATTAATGTACTCACCAGGGTAATTGATAGTGATTATCAAGGTGAGATATTAGTAATGATGGAATGTAAAGGTCTGTATATTCTTCTCCCTGGATCAAAGATACACAGTTACTTCTTTTGCCATACTGGATCCCCAACGTCCAGAGAAAAGAAAGGGAAAGGGAAGTTTTGGAAGCACAGGAGCCACAGGAGTATATTGAAACCAATTAGTCACTGATCAGAGACCCGTGATTGCCTTAAAAGTTGGAAATAAACATTTTACCAGCTTATTGGACACAGGGGTGGATATTTCAATCATCAGTGATCAAAACTCATCAAAAATTTGGCCTTGGGTCACCCAAAAACAAAAAATTGTCAGCATCAGGGGAAGGGCACAGAGCCAAGCGGAGCATGCACCCCCTAACATGCTATAATTCAGAAGGAAGGCAGTTATACAACCTCTAATCATGCCCATCCCTGTTAATCTTTGGGGACTGGACCTATTAGCCTAATTGGGGGGGGCACTCTGCAGACCCCTTTCTAGTAATGGCCACTGTTATAAGTTTATATGCCTCTGTCCAAAGGAATACACAGTTAAGAGGTTTAATCATAGCACCTAAAAAGTACAAATGTCCTTTCCTTGGAAATATCTTGGATAAATTATAACTTCCCAGTCGGTAAGACCTCAGAAGTTTAAATTAAATGCTAGCAACTTACATGCCTTAAATGATTATCAAAAATTACTGAGTGATATTAACTGGCTTCACCCCATCTTGAGCATAACTACTGATAAGTTGGCAAAACCTGTTTTCTATCTTAAAAGGCAATGCTGTCCTGGATTCTCCCAGGTATTTAACCCTTGCAGCAAAAAGGGAAATTGAAGAGATAGAACAAGTTATTTCTCAAAGGCAACTAGATCTCATAGATAACCAATATTCAGTTAAATTGTTTATTTTCCCCACTAAACACTCCCCTACAGTGTTAATAGGACAGATGGCTTCAGAACTGTGATTTCTAGAATGGGTTTTTTGCTCATATAGCAGGACTAAAACACTATCTCCCTATATCCAGCTAGTAAGTAAAGTCATCTATGCAGGCTGCAGACAATGCAATCAGTTGCTAGATTATGACCCTGATGTCATAAAAATTTCTTTGAGTGAAAAACAATTTGGAGCAGTATTGCCCTCTCTTTAGATGTTCAGATAGCACTCTCTGATTATGCAGGCCATTTAGAACACGTTCTCCCTGCTGACAGATAGCTTCAGCTCTTATGTCATACTCCTGTAATTATGCCTACAAAAGTAGTTCACTCCCCCCATTCCTAACTCTTTGACACTGTTAACCGATGGCTCTGATAAACATGGAAAAGCGGTTGTTTGGTGGAGACCACATAATTCCCTCACTCGATCTGGATTTACTAGCAGTCAGAGAGCTGAGGCTGAAGCTTTAATTTCTGCTCAGCCCATTAATACTGTTAGTGACTCTGCTTACTCTATTTATTGCAGAACCTTGAGATAGCCCTAATTACGTCTACTCTAGAGGCCACCCTGTGTGCCCTTTTTCTTCAACTTCAGCGATTGCTGGATCAACATCCAGTCTTTATCACACATATTTGAGCCCACAGCTCACTGACTGGCCCACTGGCTTATGGCAATGATGAAGAAGACCTGCAAGTTATGACATCACTGCTTGACCAAGCCACCCAATCACATCACTTTTTCCACCAAAAATCGGAGAAACTTATCTAAACAATTTCAACTTACCCAAAGACTAGCTACACAAATTATCCCACAATGTCCAGATTGCCAGCTCACAGGCACATCCCCTCCTTCAATAAGTGTTAACCCTAGAGGACAAGAAGCTAATCAGTTAATGGCAAACAGATGTTACACACATCCCTTAATTTGGAAAACTGAGATATGTACATTATCCATTGATACCCACACTCATCTAGCACACATGCTCTGCCTGGAGAGTCCACTCGATATGTCATTAAACATCTTCTCTTAACTTTTGCATTTATAGGGGCAGCTCACAAAAATTAAAACTGGTGATGGTCCAGCTTATGCCACCCCATAATTTCAACAATTTTGTCACACGTGGAACATTCAACATTCCACAGGCATCCTGTATAACCCTGAAGGACAGGCCATAGTAGAACATGCCCATTCCACTCTTAAGAATATGTTAGAAAACAAAAAAGGGGGAGTATAAGTAAGGACCCCACAACACTACTAGCACAAGCCTTATTTATCCTTAATTTCTTAAACTTAGATGGTCAATTTCAATCAGCTGTAGAAAAGCACTTTGCTAAAGCCTCTCAAAACATAAAACCTGCAGTCTTATGGAAAGATGTAAATAGATGTAAATAGTAAAGAATTGCGTGGTCAAAATGATTTGCTAACAGGGAGGATAGGATATGCTTGTGTTCACACCCTCTCAGGTCCTCTTTGGATTCCAGCACAACACATCAAACCTTACCATGGCATGGCTAGGACCCAAACCGGTACCAGAAATGAAGAAGATGATCCTGCAGGAACCACAGACCCAAACGATGTGGCTTCCTTGGACAACACAAGCCCCAAACATCACCTGGGGGATGCTGAAGAAGACAACTCAGGAGGCTGAACGAATCCTTCTTCAGACACAGACACCATTCACTCCAGATAATTTGTTCCTTGCTATGCTCTCTGTTGTACACTGCAACTTGCATAGGGTATTGATCCTTTTTATGCTCTCACTTTGTCTGCAACCTGTACCTGCTACACTCTGTTGGGCCCACCTCTTATATCTGCCTTTCTTTTGCCCTGTCACCTGGGCAGACACCCACTTCCCAGCCCCTAATAACATAACTGCTTAGCTGGGAGGGGATAAGATTTACCCCCAGTGGGGTCACTCATTAATGGTACACATTGGACTAAGGTGCCAGGTAACACTGCATATCACTCCACTATCCTCCCACTATGTATAAGTTATAGAAGTTCTAACCCTTACTGTGTACCTGCCCAAACACAATTATGGCTACATCATGGCAAAGGAAATACTTTAAGAGTCTTAGTTTCAGATAAGCTCAAATTGGCCAATGCAATCAATGCCACTTTCCCAAATATTCCTTCCTGTGTTAAAGAACAAAACTGGGAAAGTAATGGATTCTACTTTAGCTGAGAGGTCTGTCATGGGGAACAGGCCCGTAGCCTCCAGTTAGGCAATTATATCATCTTAGACTGGAGCCCCCACAGCCATTTGCAGGGCTATCGTACCAATGTCTGCATCTATTGTGGCATCAATGACAGTTTCGTAGCCACGTCCCATTCCCCTATAATTTGGACTGATGGGGGATGGGATATCCCACACCCCAAGTGGAGTTCATGCTACCCCAAGACACTCTATGGTGCCTGGGACAGCTTAGTAACCCCCTGAACACCTGGCATGGGACATACAATTCTAGTCACAATTATACCATGACCCTTTTCCATAATCACACTGATCAGTGCCTGATTTGCACTAACCATCCATATGTTTTCCTTATGGGAATCAATATTTCTATTACATCCCAAAACTCCACATTTAGTGACCCAAGTGCAGGGACAGGCTTGGTTTGCCTCTTGTATCTCTAATTACAATGCATCTGATTTAAATATTACTAGTGTCATGGTTTTAAGGAGACAATCTGAGGCATTCCTACCAATTTGACACAAGATTAGTAAGGTTCCTCTGCTCTTGCCATCTTAGAATGTGCCCTGTTCCAGGTCAGACACAAAGGATACATAGTTACACTTATAGCCTTTATAGTCTCAGTCGTAGTCATCCTGGCAACTCATAGTGTTGCTGCAGCATCTATTACTGAATTAGTGCAAACAACTACTTTTGTATATAACTTGGCCAGAAATGTGTCTAATGAACTTCTCTTACAGTAAGGTATAGATCAAAAGATTCTTGCATGCCTGCAAGCCCTCAAGGCTGCCTAGGAATATGTAGAGGAGTGACAAGATGCACTGGCATTCCAACAGCAGTTAAATTGACTGGGAGCATAAGCATATCTGTGTCACCTCTGTACTTTGGAATCAATCAATACATAGTGGGGGATGAGGTGAAACAACATCTCTGGGGAACATTCCATGATAATTTAACAGCAGACATAAAGCAACTTAAAACTAAAATTCCAGAATCCCTAAATGCTGGAGATCTACACACCCAACAAACAGCCATATGGAAGGGTGTGCAAGAACATCTCTCCTGGATTGACCCCCATTCCTGACGGTCACTCCTTGATTGGAAAAGAATGTTACTGATTATACTCACATTTGTCTTATGTTATTTACTAATTCTAGGATGCAAAATTGGAGCACGACTTATAACTGCTGTGCCTGATAAAACTGCTGCTGCACACATCTGTACTCTTCAATCAACAAAACCTGATGCAAAAAAACAGAAAATGGCGAGATGTAGGAGTTCAGTCAGGGCAGTGGGATAAATTGTAGGAAAAGGATGCAAACCTTCTTGGATGGCTGGGAGGTTTTTGCAAAGCTTTGGGAAGGAATGAGTTGAAGTAGGCTGTTCTTACTCAGAGGCAATTAGGCAGGAGTAGATACAAAAAAAATGTAGGGGGGTTTACCTAAAGAGCTTGTTTACTCATGTTGTCCTAAGACCGAACTTTGATCATCCATGGGCACATGACTGCTCTCTACTCGGGGGTCAGCAATGTCAAGTACCCTCTAGCGGTGTTTACTCCAGACCTTTGTCATTTAATCTGTACTAAATAAATGCGAGCATTGCAGGCTTATCGAGGCGGCTGCTGACTGTCAGCAGACCCCCTTAGCTGTGCTGACATGCAAAATATCTGTGTCAGTGTATGTCTTTCATTCATTGCTCGGTCAGGATCTGTGGGTCAGACTCGACATATACATATAAAGTGAAATTATTACCACAATCAAGCTAATCAGCATATCCATTACCTAACATAGTCACCATTTTTGTGTGTAAAATACTTTTCTTTTTAATGAGAATCTTTTGAGACTTTTCTTTGTTCTTGAATATAAGCCAAGCTACTTTTTATATCCTGAGCAAGCCATCCTTGGATTTTTGCCACTTAAATGATGTGTAGCTATTTCAAGACTTTCAACAATAGTATTATAACAACTTAGTATCAGTTTTCATAAAATCTAATTTTAGTTTATGTGTAAGAGAAATATGTCATATTTTATTTTAAAATGTAGCTTTTTAAAACTAAAAGGCAATTATCAACATATGATTGCTTTTTATAATCCATGTTACATGCAAGACAGACTCTGAGACCCCACCTGCCTCTGGGACCTTGGTCTAGTTATTCAACCCTTCTGATAATCAATTTTCCTATGCATAGAATGAAAATATGATTACTCCCAGCATTACTAGTTGTTACGCTACTAAGGGGTGGTAGTGCTGTGAAGCCCCTAACAGAACATCCAGAAGGCCCTGAATACATGATAGATCTTGGCTGGGTGTGGTGGCTCACACCTGTAATCCCAGCACTTTGGGGGCTGGGGCAGATGCATTGCTTGAGGCCAGGAGTTCTAGACCAGCCTGGTCAGCATGGCAAAACTCCATCTCTACTAAAAATAGAAAAGTTGAATAACAAAAGTTTGTCAAGCCATAAAACCTAGAAAGGTCACTCCTTCCCTTCTTCCTTCTCCTTGAAGATCCTTGTTCCAGAGGGGTCCTGCCTCATATATGTGAAGATGAAATGCCATACAGGATACAAGAAGATCTGTCATGTATTTACTGCCTTCAGCATGTTCTGCTAGTGGCTTCACAGCACTACCACCCCTTGATGGCATAACAACTAGTAATGTTGGGAGTATTGATATTTTTATTCCATGCATAAGAAAATTTTGGAAAGGCCTTGAGTTTCCTTCCTCAGACTATTACCACTATATCACACTTTTTGTACAATTACATTTCTATGCATGCAGCTGTTAATTCTTCATTGCACCTAAGCATAAAAACAGACTGTTTTCCTTGGGCCAGGCATGGTGGCTCATACCTATAGTCCCAGCTTCTTGGGAGACTGTAGCCCAAGAATTGTTGGAACTCAGGAGACAGAGGTTGCAGTGAGCTGAGACTATACCATGCACTCCAGCCTGGGTGATAGAGCAAGACTCTGTCTCAAAGAAATGATAATAAAATAAAATAAAAATGACATATTTTATTCAATTGGACAAGATGACTTCAACTCTTAATGTCATTCTCTGGTTGTGTGACCTTGGATAATTTACTTGACCTAACCAAAACTCAGGTTTCTTATTTGTAAAATATAGGTAATATTTAACCCTTCAGGTTGATTATAGGTATTAAATAAAAATATATGAAATGGGCTTGCCTCGTAAGTGCTCAATTAATGTTTATCACTCTTATTTAATACACTTGAGAGGGGGAGACCTTCTCACCTCCTTCTGTTTCCTGATCTCCACCTCCTTCCTCCCCCTCCCCTCCAGATGGGAAGGAGGGTGAAGGGGGAAAAAAAAAAGCAAAGAGCTGAGACGATGACTCCCTTTTTAGTTCCCAATGTCTCTGCTATCTGGAAGCCTTGAAAGAGTTGCAAGTGAATGTTATCCCTACCAGCTGGAGCCTGGCACTGGGTCATGCCCCCACATCTGCACAGCCCAGGCTCCCTCCTGGAAACACCTCTGTCAACAAATAGCTTACCACCCTTGTCTTGTCTCTGTAAGCCCACTCCCCTGCCGGTCCCCGCTCACGCTGCATATGAATTAGCAAATCAATGAAGCCAAAAGATTGTAAGGTCAGACATCCAGCAAATGGACAATGACATAGTTTTGCCTCAGTTTCCCCTTTAGCATTGTAAGCCTATAAAAGGGGAAGAAGCTGCTTCTAAGGGAGCTCGGTGAATGAGGCTGTTGCCCCTGCAGCTCCCAGCCAAATAAAACGTCACTTGCTTCCTCAGTTCGGTGTTTGAGTGGTTTGTGTCTCCCCTTTCCTACTTCACACTAACTTTAATGTTTACCTCATTTTTTTCCACTCACATTAGAAAAATATTTAGAAAAATCATGTAAGAACGTTTTTTGCATGCAAACAACTGTGTTAATTAAAATTTACCTTTTAATCTGTAAATAAAGCAGGCCTTAGGAAAAAAATCTATTTGGAAGTTGGTTTATAATATACAAGTATAAAATAGACCACTTTTTTGTATCTTTGAGAAAACTATGCATAGCATTTGAGGTTAATGAGAATTTTGCTTGCGATTATCAGTTTCATTTTTATGTCTTCTAATAGCTACTGAGCAACATATGACTCCTTCATTAATAGTAACAACACTAACTGTATATGTATATTTTTCTCTGATTCTCAAAACATCTGATTGATATAGATGCTGTTATTTTTCCTGTTTTACAGAGGAGAAGAAACTAAGGCATGAAGAGCTTAAGTAAATTGTTGACATTCATGTAACTAATCAGTGGCATACCTGGGAGTTGAACCAAAGTCTCCAGAGTCTTTGTTATGTATCTGTGTGCCACACTGTCTCTCTTTCTTTCTTTCAGCTTTATTGAGGTATAATTTACAAATAAAATCTGGATATACTTAAGGTATACAATTTGATGTTTTTATATTATTTCAGTATATTACTTCCTGGGGAAAACAGTCTGCTTTTATGCTTAGGTACAATTAAGAATTAACAGCTACATAGAAATGTAATTGTACAAAAAGTATGATCTAGTGGTAATAGACTGAGGAAGGAAACCCAGCAAGGCCTTTCCAGAATTTTCTTGGACACCCTGTGTGGCATTCCTTTCCTGAGGATATGAGGTAGGACCCCTCTGAAATAAAGGTCTTCAAGGAGAAGGCAGAAGGGAGAGAGTGACCTTTGTAGGTTTTATGGCTTGCTTTGGATATATATACACACACACACACACACACACACACATATGTTTTATAATATTTCACATACATTGTGAAATAATCACCACAAGCAAGCTAGTTAACATATCTATCCTTTTTGTGTGAGGTGAGAACACTTAAGATCTACTCTCTTAGCAAATTTTAAGTATACAATACATTATTATTAACTGTAGTCACAGTTGGAGCTAAAAACACAATACCCTAAAGTGTGGTGCTTTGGCATGCAGAGTACTTTGATGGAAAGGAGGTTGGAAGACTTCAGATGCAGCCTCAGAAACAAGTCTCTCTGACTTTCTCTGCTCTCCTGTCTCCTTCTCCTTTTCTCCTCCCAATCATAATTCCTTTTCTTCAAGGCAGGTCATAGAATCTAGAACTGCTCTCTACCAGAGCAAGACATAAAACCTAGAAAGGTCACTCTCTCCCTTATCCCTTCTCCTTGAAGACCCTTATTTCAGAGGGGTCCTGCCTCATGCCCTCAGGGAAGGAATGCCACACAGGGTGTTCAAGAAAATTTTGGAAAGGCCTTGCTGGGTTTCCTTTCTCAGTCTATTACCACTAGATCGTGCTTTTGTACAATTACATCTCTATGCAGCTGTTAATTCTTCATTGCACCTAAGCATAAAAACGGACAATTTTCCTGGGTCTTTGCATGTTCATCTTGAAGCATGATTTTTCTTGGCCTTTTTACTGGACCCACAACAGGGGCATCCTATCTACTCAGCCAGCCATGCTCAGCCCCTTGCAGGAGGTAGTGCATAAGGAATGAGTGGGTTCAGCTGGCCACACTGAGTACCAACACAGGAGCAACTTCTGTGCCGGGCCCACAGCCAGTCCAGGTGTGTTACCTCAAGGGAAATGCAGCAGCACCTAGGCAGGGGAGCCCATGACACAGAAGCCCCAGAGGGCTATTAGTGTGTTAATTAGCCCTTTTAATTCCACCATCCACAGCCTGATGAATGGCGCATGTTAGCAGCTCGGTTGGCCTCTTGCCCCATTGTGCAGGGATGCTGTCATCTGCCAGAGAGGGTGAAAGGCCAGTACAACAGCCTTTCAGAGTACCTGTGCTCTGTGAGTCCCAAGCTTTTGTCCAGCATCCGAGAAGAATAAGGTCACACTGACAATTGAAGGGTGATGAGAGCAAGAGGATTTTATTGAGTGATGGAACAGCTCTCAGCTGAGAGGAGATGTAGGGGCCGGGGGGTGCTCCCCCACCCCCACAGTTGGGTGGTTTCTTCCTGTGTGGCTGGGTCCCTGGCTTTTTATGGACTCAGAATGGGGAGTGTGTGCTGGCTGGTTTGTGAGTATGCAAAAAAGGTTAAAGTGAAGATACCACTGAAAAGTGGGCACAACAATGTAGAAAACCAATGAGGAAAGGGTAGGCATATGTAAAATAGGTGAAAGGTGGGGATCAATCAGAGGAAAGCATGCCAAACAGGAAGATAGGTTCTCAATCCTGTGGGGATTTAACTTGTAGCTTAGCATTCAGGCTTTAAACTGTCTTCCTCTTGGAGTTGGGGTTTCACTGGGGGACTTGCCCCTATCTGCCTAGGCATTTGACTGCCTCCTGTCACTATCAATTTCTGAGGACTCCTGTGTCATATACAAATTTAATTAAAGAAACTTGTTATACTTTCCTATTGTTAACCTGTCTTTTGTTATAGGAGTGTTGGCCTTGATCCTTATGCCCTGGAAGGAAAAGTATCACATATTTCTCCACCTACAGTCAACATGCTGTTTATTAGGTCTTTAGAACATACCCACTTTATAACTGCAAGTTTGTACACTTTGACCAACATCTTCCCAATTCCCTCTCTTCCCCAGCCCCTAGCCACCACTTTACTACTCACTGCTTCTATAAATATGACTGCTTTAGATTCCAAGTATAAATGAACTCATATAGGTTTGTCTTTCTGTGGACACTTAGATTGTTTCCAACATACCATCTCTTATTAATGTCGAAAGAAATTTAGTGACCATACCACCACAGGAAATGTTAATGTATTATCTAATGTAGATTAATGACTGCTTTTTCCATTTTCTCTTTCTTCTCAGTGTTCTCTTCTTATGTTAGCAGACAAATACGTAGAAGTGATAGCCAGATGATTATACATCCCTTTAAAAATCACTCTCTAACATAATATGGGTATATAGAGTTTTTGGACTTCATTTGTCTCCCACCTTCTCCTAGCTCATTTCATTAGAAAGCCTGGAAGGGTGATGCCAAAAGTTTCACTGAAATCTAATTTGTATTTTGCTAGCTGGCTCCCATCACCAGTGTTGTTTATTGCATAGCTGTAAAAGCATAAAAAGCAATCAGATGCTATTTGTCTTTCAAGACAAGTGTCAGTTGTTACAGACCATTTTATGATCTTTTAGGTGAGAGGCATGGTGTGTAAAATCAGGGTTTTGATCTACTGTGGAGAGAGTAGATTAGGTTTTCTCAGATCCCTTCATGGTCCTCAAAACTCTCCTCTTTGCTTTTATCATCCCTGCTTTCCAAGGTGGCTCTGATGTTTCATTCCAGTTTTAGCTGCCTTCATGTTGTTACCCTCCAGGACTTGTGAGCACTAGACCTTTTCTTTCAGCCACCTGATCCTCAAATCAAGATATGCACTAATTCTAGTCCCAATTCCAATTTAGATGAATGGCTGAACATAAATTCTTTAGTGTTAATAGATCAATGAATCATAACACATACTACATTTTCTGTTATTACATGAAATGATCTGTCCTTTGATTGTCATGCCAGAATTGGACTCCAGACTAACACTTGGCATATAGCAGCAAGTAACCAGCTATTATTAAGACACAATTCATTTCAAAAATAAAATGGTTTCTAAAATATTAAAAACATACTCAGTAGTGCAGTAACAGAAGTATAATAAAATATAAAATATACAAGAACCATCAAGTAAGATTTAGAAACTTGAAGAAAAGTATACAATGGCACACACTCTATCAGGCTGAAGGAAAGACACTCCTACAACTCCAGTATTTTCCATGAGACCCATATCTAATTGGCACACCATTCACATTTAATTCTTGATTATGTACTATAGACATACTTCTCCCTGGGAATATAAGTCAGGCTGTAGATGCTCTGTTGAATATAAATTCAGATTGCTTTAGGAAGAAAGGCTCTAATGGTTAATGAATCCACCTGTAAAAGTCTTTACATTTGAATTCACAACTACTAGGATATATTTTGAATGCATATTGGGAAGATAAAGCTCTTCACATGTGTGCATTTGTGTACTCACGTGTGAGTGTGTGTGCATATGTGTTTGTCTTGCTTGGCAAATCAAAAATAGTTTGTATATGTTGTGAGGGGTTATTTACAGTCAAATAAAAACATGATTTGGTAGGTTTATATATAGTCTTTAGATAAGAATTTAAGATATAGGGATTTGTTATAATAAACTATTTTATTCAAATATCATACATTTTTTAGAATTTCTATTCAACTTCAAATACTCTTCAAAAATGCTTTTCTAATATATGAGGAATAAACCACCCTATTTAAATTTGAAGGATTAGAAGATCCTTCAGCAATTCTAAAACTTTAAAATTGAATGTTTTACATGGAGACTTAGGAAGCCACCTTCAGAATGCAGTACGTCCAATCAGGTGATTACAGTTGCATTTGATACCAGTGAAACATACTTGACTAAAACATATTGATAAAACTAAGAGAGGTTAATGAATGGAGATAGATGATAGATGATAGATAGCCATGTAAAATTTCTCTAATTATTTAAATATAGAGGCTTAATTAATTATTCTGCATTAATTATCTTGCACTTGGCATTGCCATTGCTCAAAAGAAATCTGTAAAAGGTTTTAAGCTCCACTTACACTCCTGTTTGTGCAGTACTTCCAGTGTTGGGAGACAGTTCTCAACTACTGTCATTATGCTGCTGAGAAATGCTTCCCTGGGAATGGTGAGTCCAATCTCTGAAGCATACAGTGATTTGTAGCAGGATTATTGAGTTATAATTGACATATGTTAAATCGCTCCTATTTAAAGTATAAAATATGAGAAGTTTCAACATTTGTATAGCCTCATGCAACTATCAAAACCATCTAAATCAAAGCAACCACTCTGGAAAGTTTCCTTGTGTCCTTATGTAAACCATTCCTTCTGCGCTTCCTTCATAACAATCAACCCTTTCCTCAGGCAATAAATAATCCATTTTCTATCACTACAGTTGAGTATACACTTTCTAGAATTTTATATAAGTGAAAACATACAGTATATACTCTCTCTGGTCTAGCTTCTTTTATCTGACATAATTATTTTGAGATTCAGTCACATGTATCAATAGTTCATTTCTTTTACTGCTGAGTAAAAGTCTATGGTATCAGTTTATTGATCTACCTGTTGCTAGACATTGGAGTGTTTCCAACTTTTTAGAAATTACAAAGAAAGCTGCTATGTACATATGGCTATGAACATACAAATGTCTGTACAGATATATACTTTCATTTCTTTTGGGTAAAATCCTGTGGATGGTATATGTATGTTTAACTTTTAAGGAAGAATATCTTTTAATGTACTTATTTGTTATTCATAGATATCCTTTGATAAAATGTCTACTCGAGTATTTTTCCTATCTTTAACTGAGGTTTTATTTTCTTATTGTTGAGTTTTGATATTTCTTTATATGATTGAGATAAAATTTATTTAGATGACCTATGTTTTGCAAATATTTTCTCTCAGTTCATGGCTTTTTTCATGGTCTTAACTGTTTTTTTGAAGAGGAGTTTTAAATTTTGGTGAAGTTCAATTTATCTTTTCTCTTTATGGATCAGGGAGAAGCATGTAGTTTTAATAGGGACCTGAACTATCACTGCTTTGACATTTTGCTGCAGAAAAAAAAAAGCCTTTGCATTTGTTCCTAAAATGAAAACATTACTGTTTTCTATAATATAATTCTGAATCCTATAGATTGTAATAATCATCTTTTGTTATATATGGTATCTCTGCTATGCTCATTTCATGTTAACAATGTGGTATAGAAAGAACAATGAGTACAACCAATATATTTTAAAAAATAAAAAAAGAAGGAAGAAGAAAATGAACTTACAGAGCAAGAATTATGGTTGCCAATCTTAGGTACTTAGACCTTGGGATTCTAGATAGCCATGAACCTCATGTGCTTCCAAGGATGTAGACAAAGACACCATGAGGTTCTATCCTTGTGAGAAAGCTAAATTAGATGAATTAGTTTTGGTTTGTTAGATGGTTTTAACTATAGGATGCTTAATAAACACCAACCTTAGGAAATAAAACATGCAGCATACAGGTTTTGTTCAGGGGGTGGTAAGAATACTTTGAAGACATACTTTCAAGATTACACTTTTTGGGGGAGAGATTATAAACCTAAAACTAGTGGCGGATGATTGTTGTATTATGCACAGTAAAGGCAGATGTAACCTACAATACACGAGATTACACTATCACTGTTCACCATCAGCCACACAATTAATTTCCTTATCTTCACATTATTTTTGATCTCCTATTGCAGGGTAGATAAAGTATAAAAGCGATTTAGACATAAGGTTAAAATGTAGATGAAAGGAGATAAAGAGAGAAAAGATGAAAGAAAGTAAAAAAAAAATGGTAAGAGTAGAAGTATTAGAGGAGAATTAGGAGGATACTTCAGGCTTTCATCTTTAGTTTCACTACTCAGAGTTTAAAGAGTAGTATGATA
Organism: Ateles fusciceps; assembly: GCA_036589455.1. NCBI lineage: Eukaryota > Metazoa > Chordata > Mammalia > Primates > Atelidae > Ateles > Ateles fusciceps. The sequence goes on along the minus strand of JAZHEH010002603.1, from coordinate 815,646 downwards.
TTACAGAAACAAAACTTAATTAAAATTCATTTGACCCTGTGTAATATAATATGTATAGACCAAATACTCACCAGCAACAACAACGACAACAAAAACTTCTCTACAGAATTAACCTGCTTCCACAAAATTGACAAGTTGATGAAACTGAAGCCATACAGAGGTTTTCCTTAGCAGTAGTCCTCAGTGATAGGGAGAGGAGAAGCATGAATCCAGTGGAAGAAGCAGGGTGGGTGTGACGGGACCAAGTGCAATGACAGCAAAGGCTTTGTCAGATTTTCCTGTTTCAAAGGAAACTGGCTTTTAAAGGTTTTCTAAAAGATGAACTAGTTTAGATGACCAATGAGCACCCTTTGAGCTATTTTGCTTTTTTTTTTTTATTTAACCATTAAAAGCCTATTTATTCTGCAGCAGATTTGGTGATATTTGCACATGACTTAATAGTCTTTTCTAATATTCCATGCCAGCGGAAGATACATGCCTTTGCCACTTACTAAGTGCATGATCTGGGCTCTTAACCAAAACTTCTGTAAGTCCCAGGTTGCTCAACTTTAAAATGGGTCTAATGTGTATGTTTATTGCAGATGTAAAACTAAGCAGGTAAATGGGAAATATTTAGCATATGCTTAGCACAGGACAAGCATTCAATACATATTTTTAAAACTGTATCTAATAGAAAAATCATTATTGTAAAATTATGCTTCTCAGCCTTAATCTTGAGTCTTTATATGTAGATTTTAAGGAATAGTAGAAAAGAAGAGAAAAAACAATCCCTAACTTTAAAAAATGTTTGTTTACTGGGGAATTTTTTTCCTGGTTTAAAAATGTGTATGTTTTAAAAAAATAAACAACTTTAAAAAGTGTTTAGAAAAAAAAAATTCATTTGTCACAATAAAATCTTGTGCTACTGAATATCTTAATACTGACATTTACTATTCCTATTAGATTTTTCCCCAACACTCTCTTGAGACAGACTGAACATCTCCTTTAATTAAAGAAGAGATTTATGTTCTCTTATTACAATTATTTCCATTACACATAAGCCTTTTTCAAATCATTCCAGAATTTTTCCATGACTCTGAAAAACTTAAACACCCTAGCCAACTTTTTATTCTCTGTTTCCTCTTGAATAAGATTCCCATGGTCTGAGTATTAGGGATCGTTTTCCAGGAACATTTTTTCTTCTTATAATCATTACCACAACATTTAGGAAATAAAACATGCAGCATACAGGTTTTGTTCAGGGGTGGTAAGAATACTTTGAAGACATACTTTCAAGATTACACTTTTGGGGGGAGAAATTATAAACCTAAAACTAGTGGGGGATGATTGTTGTATTATGCACAGTAAACTGTGGTTCATTGAGGTTCATTGCAGACAGGTTTCTGGGTTTATTGTTATTCTTTGTAATAATTGTACAAGCAGCAGACTGCTTGTCTCTTTCATAATATTTAATAACCAGTAAAGACCCAATTAAAAGAGAAATTGTTTAGAAATAAAATTAAAATGGCATTGCCAAGAAAAAGGTTTTCATTGGAAGAAATCATGTATAAATTAGTGGCATAGTTTGAAGTAGTGTACATTGCTTTAAAACTTTTTTCAACTGAAACATAAGCTACTAAATATATCTATAATTGCTTCCATAGTTCTCTTTATTCATTTATTTTTTAAAGATAAATGCCTAATTTAATTTCTCATTTAGATTTATAATATATGGTCTTGTTATTCTCATATAAGGCTTTTTAAGTGTTGTACAAATGCTTATCCAGTTTCTATTTCGTAGGGATGATAAAAATGCAATACCGGGGTGGCTGACAAGATGGCTGAATAAGAACAGCTCTAGTCTGCAGCTCCCAGTGAGATCAACGCAGAAGGTTGGTGATTTCTGCATTTCCAACTGAGATACCTGGCTCATCTCACTGAAACTAGACAGTAGGTGCAGCTGACAGAGGGTGAGCTGAAGAAGGGTGGGGCATTGCCTCACCCAGGAAGCACAAGGAGTTGGGGAACGCCCTCCCCTAGCCAAGGTAAGCCAGGAGGGTAAGCCATGAGGAACGGTGCATTCCAGGCCAGACACTATGCTTTTCCCAAGGTCTTCGCAACCTGCAGACCAGGAGATTCCCTTGGGTGCCTACACCACCACGGCCCTGGGTTTCAAGCACAAAACTGGGTGGCTGTTTTGGCAGACACAGATCTAGCTGCAGGAATTTTTTTCATACCTCAGTGATTCCTGGAACACCAGTGAGACAGAACTGTTCACTCCCCTGGAAAGGGAGCTGAAGCCAAGGAGCCACGTGGTCTAGCTGAGTGGATCTCACCCCCACAGAGCCTAGCAAGTTAAGATCCACTGGCTTGAAATTCTCACTGCCAGCACAGCAGTCTGAAGTTGACCTGGGATGCTCAAGCTTGGTAGGGAGAGGGGCATCCTCCATTAGTGAGACTTAAGTAGGTGGACTTCCTCTCACAGTGTAAACAAAGCCACCAGGAAGTCTAAACTGGGCAGAGCCCACTGCAGCTCAGCAAAGCCAGTGTAGCCAGACTGCCTCTCTCAGATTCCTCCTCTCTGGGCAGGACATCTCTGAAAGAAAGGCAGCACCCCCAGTCAGAGGTTTGTAGATAAAACTCCCATTTTCCTGGGACAGAGCATCTGAGGGAAGAGGCAGCTGTGGGTGCCACTTCAGTATACTAAAACATTACTGCCTGCCAGCTCTGAAGAGAGGAGTGAATCTCCCAGCACAGCACTCAAACTCTGCTAAGGGACAGACTGCCTCCTCAAGTGGGTCCCTGACACCCATGCCTCCTGACTGGGAGACACCTACTAGCAGGGGTCAACAGACACCTCATATAGGAGAGCTCTGGCTGTCATCTGGCAGGTGCTTCTCTGGGACAAAGCTTCCAGAAGAAGGAACAGGCAGCAATCTTTGCTGTTCTGCAGCCTTCACTAGTGATAACCCAAGCAAACAGTCTTGAGTGGACGTCCAGCAAACTCCAGCAGACCTACAGCAGACTATTTAAAGGAAAACTAAACAAACAGAAAGGAATAGTATCAACAACAATAAAAGGACGTCCACACAAAAACCTCATCGGAAGGTCACCAACATCAAGACCAAGGATAGATAAATCCATGAAGATGAGGAAAAACCAGTGCAAAAAGGCTGAAAATTCCAAAAACCAGAATGCTTCTTCTCCTCCAAAATATCACACCTCCTCGCCAGCAAGAAAATAAAACTGGACAAAGTATGAGTTTGACGAATTGACAGAAGTAGGCTTCAGAAGGTGGGTAATAACAAACTCCTCTGAGCTAAAGGAGCATGTTCTAATCCAGTGCAAGGAAGCTAAGAATCTTGAACAAAAGTTAGAGGAATTACTAACTAGAATAACCAGTTTAGAGAAGAAGATACATGACCTGATGGAGCTGAAAAACACAGCATGAGGACTTCCTGAAGCATACACAAGTATCAATAGCCTAATCAATCAAGCAGAAGAAAGGATATAAGGATATCAGAGATTGAAGATCAACTTAATAAAATAAAGCATGAAGACAAGATTACAGAAAAAAGAATGAAAAGAAATGAACAAAGCCTCCAAGAAATATGGGAGTATGTGAAAAGACCAAACCTACATTTGATTGGTGTATATGAAAGTGATGGGGAGAATGGAATGAAGTTGAAAAAACACTCTTTAGGATCTTATCCAGAACTTCCCCAACCTAACAAGACAGGCAAACATTCAAAATCAGGAAATACAGAGAACACCCAAAGATACTCAAGAAACCCCAGACAAATAATCGTTAGATTCACCAAACTTGAAATGAAGGAAAAAATATTAAGGGCAGCCAGAGAGAAAAAGGTCGTGTTACCTACAAAGGGAAGCCCATCAGACTAACAGTGGATCTCTCTGCAGAAACCCTACAAGCCAGAAGAGAGTGGGGGCCAAATATTCGACATTCTTAAAGAAAATAATTTTTGACCCAGAATTTGATATCTAGTCAAACTAAGCTTCATAAATGAAGGAGAAATAAAATCCTTTACAGACAAGCAAATGCTGAGAGATTTTGTCACTACCAGGCCTGCCTTATAGACCCCCTGAAAAAAGCACTAAATATGGAAAGAAAAACCGGTACTAGCCACTGCAAAAACATACCAAATTGTAAAGATCATCGACACTATGAAGAAACTGCATCAACTAATGTGCAAAAATAACTAGCTAGCATTATAATTACAGAATCAAATTCACCCATAGCGATACTAACCTTAAATGTAAATGGGCTAAATGCCCCAATTAAAAGACACAAACTGGCAAATTGGATAAAGAGTTAAGACCTACCAATGTCCTGTCTCAGGAGACCCAACTCACACGCAAAGACACATATAGGCCTCAAAATAAAGGGATGAAAGAATATTTACCAAGCAAATGGAAAGCAAAAAAAAAAAAAAAAAAGAAAAGAAAAAAGAAAAAAGAAGATAGGATTACAGTCCTAGTCTCTGATAAAACAGACTTTAAACCAACAAAGATCAAAAGAGACAAAGAAGGGCATTACATAATGGTAAAGGGGAGCAATGCAACAAGAGCTAACTATCCTAAATATATATGCACCCAATACAGGAACACCTCAGATTCCTAAAGCAAGTTCTTAGAGACCTATAAAGAGACTAGACTCCCATACAATAGTGGGAGACTTTTTACACCCTACTGTCATATCAGACAGATCAATAAGACAGAGAATAAACAAGGATATTCAGGACTTGAACTCAGCTCTGGACCAAGCAGACCTAGTAGACATCTACAGAACTCTCCACCCTAAATCAACAGAATATACATTCTTCTCCATACCCCATCACACTTAGTCTAAAATTGATGACATAATTGGAAGTAAAACACTCCTCAGCAAATGCAAAAGAATGAAAATAACAACAAACAAGTCTCTAGACCACAGTGGGCAAATGACATGAACACACTTCTCAAAAGAAGACATTCATGCAGCCAACAAACATTTGAAAAAAAGCTCAACATTGCTGATCATTAGAGAAATGCAAAATCAATCCACAATGAGATATCATCTCATACCAGTAGAAATGGCAATTATTGAAAGGTCAAGAAACAGATCCTGACCAGGTTGTGGAGAAAAAGGAATGTTTTTACACTGTTGGTGTTAATGTAAATTAGTTCAAGCATTATGGAAGACAGTGTGGTGATTCCTCAAAGATCTAGAAGCAGAAATACCATTTGACCCAGCAATCCTATTAGTGGATATATACCCAAAAGATATAAATCATTCTATTATAAAGATACATGTTTATATATGTCCACTGCAGCACTATTCACAATAGCAAACACATAGAATGAATTCAAATGCCCATGAATGATACACTGGATAAATGAAATGTGTATTTTATACACTTCTTAAAGATGAGTCCATCATTGCTGCTGCAGCTGTTTACTAAAGAAAAGCTACAATATTTATTCTCTTTACTTTCTTTTTCTAAATTTGCCATGTATTCTTTAGTGAGAATTATGAAAGACCAAAAACATTTTTGCAAAGTGCTTTTTTAAACATATGATTTGCTTTTAATTAAGTCTGTGCATGACGATGCCTTTAAAACCAATAAACAAAAGAACAAATTGTAAACATAATTTGCCCAAGATATTCTTGTAAAAGGAAAAAAAGCCCAATTTTCAGTATTTATAGCATCTACTTATTCTCTAAGCTTCAAAGAGTAACATCAAAGGTATGACTCATTTGTAGAGAGAAAGAGAGAGAGAACATGTTATGTTTTTAATAAGTTTCATAACTTTTCTGATGTCACCTTTACTTTCTGGAACTCATATCTTCACAAAATAGCTGATTTTAAAATATTGTTAATGAACTGATTAACAGGGAGAAAAGAATATGCATGGAACACATTATAAATTTTACCATAAACAATTATTCATATCAAAAGACACTAACCTTAAAATGGTACAAAAAAAGTGAGGTAGAACCCGAATTACAGAATAGAAAGTCAAATCTATTTAACAAAAAACTGGAGTATAAAAACTAGCAAATTTCACCACCACAAAATACCACATAAGCAGCACTAAGTATTCACTCACAAAGGGGAAAAGCAGTGGTCCATGACCAGCTGGACTTGGCCTTGTTAAAGGAAAAAACAACAACAACAAACCAAACACACACACCCAAAACAAAAACCAGTACAAATGCATCATTTTTCAACAATACGATCTACAACAAACGAAAAACTGAAAATGATTTTATGCTTTCTTAATGCAAAATATGCCCATCTTAAAACATCTTAATGTTACTACACACAACTGTTTCCTGTATCTAACAGCCTTCTTTATTTACTTCCATGTGTTAAGCTTACACCTGTGAAGAGTTCAGGTTGGCAGGCAATAGGTGGCTCTCTTTCTGTGAAATTAAAATTTTTAAACACTGGCCAGAAAATGTTCGATTGCCATTTCAACGCTTGTTAACATTTACTAGACGATGCCTAAATGGCAGTTTCTTCAAAAAGCTCTACATGTCCGCGTCAAAGTTGAAGCAGTCACGATTCTTAATGGCTCTTGCTATATCCTACATACAATAGATAGGAGTCACTTCCCAAGTAGGTCGTCGGCGATAACCCTCTAGCTCAAGTCGGTAAACAAAACCCTCAGCTTCCTGGCGTGTTCCAGTGAGTTGTACAACTGCAAAGAATTCCTACGTGACCATTGCGATTTTCCTGTTTCTGCAAGACTAACATGAAGTGAAAGCCATGACAGAACTTGCATCATTACCCAATCCAAAGCACCAACAAGATTAATGTCTGTAGCAAGAAAAATTACATACTCTCCCTTTAGGGCCATAATGTGGTCATGCTCATTCGTAGATGATGCACTATAGTATCCAGAGTACCATGCCATTTACAGAGAGTACGGGGGCATGGGCAGAGATAAAGCCTAAACTTACAAACTTTTTCGTGATTTACTTTTTCGTTGTATGGCAGAGTTATTTGACATCCAGAGAAGGCATATGTACACGGAAAAAGTACAGAGTTAGCTACTTTCTCCATAGCCAGGTTTCGAATGATCTGCAGGGGCCCCGGCAAGTTGGACAAGAAGTGAGCTTCGAGCGACAGCTGTTACAAACAATATGGCCTCTCACACTGAAGAATTGGTGGTAACGCGTAATCTAAGCAGACTGGACACTCGAAGAGACTTGCCAAGTTGTTGCTGGATCCAGTCGTGCCAGACAAGGCAGGCACCTTCATGGGTGGCGACGAGGTATGTAATGTAGCAGTCCGTTTACTCATTTCTGTGGGCAGAGAGCTCGCCTCAAAAGCCGGTTTCTAGTTACCAACGTATTTAGTCACACCAATTACCTCAGCACTGCTACCGCGGACAGCACCACTGCCTGCCTCCTTGCGGTGAGGAAACAAACGGGACACAGCACTGCCACCGCGGACAGCACCACTGCCTGACTCTGAGGTGAGGAAACAAACGGGACACCCTGGGCCTCTTTTGTCGCGGGACAGCACCACTGCCTGACTCTTTGCGGTGAGGAGACAAACGGGACACCCTGGGCCTCTTCTGTCGCGGGACAGCACCACTGCCTGCCTCTTTGCGGTGAGGAAACAAACGGGACACAGCACTGCCACCGCGGACAGCACCACTGACTGACTCTGAGGTGAGGAAACAAACGGGACACCCTGGGCCTCTTTGGTCGCGGACAGCACCACTGCCTGCCTCTTTGAGGTGAGGAAACAAACGGGACACAGCACTGCCCCACCGCGGACAGCACCACTGCCTGCCTCTTGCGGTGAGGAACAAACGGGACACCCTGGGCCTCCTTTGTCGCGGACAGCACCACTGCCTGCCTCTTTGTGGTGAGGAACAAACGGCACACCCCCGAGCTCCTTTGTCGCGATGTGAGAAGGCGCCTAGCAAGGGCCTCCCCGGATCCTCAGGGGCCGCCGTCATCTCGCGAGTCTTGGGAGCCCAGCACCCCATTGGCTGCCGTTATCTCGCGATTCCTCGAGCCCTAGCACCCCACCGGCCACCGTAATCTCCGCGAGTCCTCGAGCCCGGCTCCCCACCGGCCACCGTAATCTCACGTGTCCTCGAGCCCGGCTCTCCACCTGCCACCGTCATCTCCTGAGTCCTTTACCCCGGCTCCCACCCACCGCCGTCATCTCGCGAGTCCTCGAGCCGGGCTCTCCACCTGCTACTGTCATCTCCTGAGTCCTTTAGCCCGAGCTCCACCTGCCGCCGTTATCTCGTGAGTCCTCGAGCCTGCCACGCTTTCTTTTCTTTTCTTTTCTTTTTTATGAAATGGAGTCTCGCTCCGTTGCCCAGGCTGGAGTGCAATGGCGCGATCTCGGCTCACTCTAACCTTGGCCTGGGTTCAAGCGATTCTCCTGCCTCGGCCTACTGAGTAGCTGGGATTACAGGCACGCGCCACCACGCCGGGCTAATTTTTGTATTTTTAGTAGAGGCGGGGTTTCATCATGTTGGTCAGGCTGGTCTCGAACTCCTGACTTCGTGATCTGCCCGCCTTGGCTTCCCAAAGTATTGGGATTACATGCGCGAGCCACCGCGCCCACCCCCAACGCGTTACTTCTAACGGAAGCTACCACTGTTTGCAAACAAATAGCTTGAGAATTGCTTACTAAGTCTTACAGATCAAACCAGAACTTACTGCTTTAGGTTTTGATGCGTATCATTATGAATAAAACTTTCATTTGAATATTTATAAATGAGGTCAACATTGAGGGATTCTCTCTCAGTAGCAGATGGTTTTACGCCTGTAATCTCAGCTACTCAGGAGGCTGAGGCAGGAGAATTGCTTGAACCCAGGAGGCGGAGGTTGCAGTGAGCTGAGATCACGCCATTGCACTCCAGCTTGGGCAACAACTCACATCTCAAATAATAATAATAATATCCTCAAAATTTTGTTTTAAATGGAATTTATTATATTGAACTTCATTTTATACAGTGGTCTTTGAAAGTCACTCTCTTTTAATCTTTTGGAAGATTGTCTACAGACTTGTTTATTTTAAATTCTTACTCTTTCTAGAGTTGTGTCCTCAATCTTTTCAAAAATGAATATACACAGATGTAGATTTGTATATATATACATACATAGAATGGGCATATATCTACTATAGGCAATATAGTATAAATATTTGCGTCAAATTAGTCTGCTTTATCCCACAAAAGCCAGATGGTAAATTAAGAAAGCATTTCAGAGCACTGAAAATAATAGGTAAATAATTGTCTTCAGATGAATTGAATCAGAAAAAAAGGGAAAAAGAAGTCTAAAGACTGTTAATGAAAAATTGTACTATAACAGTAATGCATTTTTTACTCGTTATTTATTGCGTTAAAAAATCTCAAACTTGGACAGGAGGAAAAAGTAATGTAAATCTTAAGGCATACTGTTACTGCTATTGTTTATAATTCTTTTTTTAATGTTTGTTGATTGTTTATAAATGGCCATAACATTTAAATACATTGATGAAATAATCTCACTTCTTGGAATTTATCTTAAGAAAATATTTCAAACATAAGCAATATAGATTAAGAAAGTTTTGTTGTTGATACTGTTATGGTCCAGACCTTGTCTCATCATATTATTGGTATATGAAAAGCTATTTTCTAAAAATTTATATTATACTTGGCCAATTTTTAAACTGCATATATATGATTTTGGCTTTCAATTTATCCTTTTAGATTTCCTAGATTTGAAATAATATCTGCTTGAAATAACAGACATTTCCATTTTCTTTTCTTTTTATAACTAATTCATTAAGGTGTAAATGATATACAGAATACAGCACATATTTAATTATACAATTCTAAGAGTTTGAACATAGGCATACACCTGTGAAACCATCATCACAATCAAGGTAATAAGCATGTTCATGACTCCCAAAAGCTTCTTTGTGCTCATTTTTTTGTTAGTTTTTGTGGTAAGAACACATTGTAAGATCTTCTCTTAAATGTTTTAAATGCACAGTACAATATTAACTATAGGCAGAATGTTGTGTAATATTAAATAGCTCCCTAGAACTTATTCATCTTGCTTAATTGAAACTTTGCATCCATTGAACAACAGCTCCTCTGTTCTGAGGGGAGCAGGTATATGGAAACCTACCCTCAACAGCCAAGGGAGATGAGAGGTCTAAGAAGGAGGTTGACAAATCCAATTTCTCAGAAAGAAATGTTTAATAGGGACTTATGAAACAGAAGTGATACCTTGGATGGCTGCAACATAGAGAATCACCACACCTACTCTCCAGAAAGTATCCTTTATACAGCAGGCTTTCAGGGTAAAGATAGGTGCAACTGATCACATCTCAGACTTTCTTGGGAAAACTGATGACAACTGAGGAAGTTAGATAAACATCTTTATGAGGTGTTATCTATGCCATAGTCATTGTCTGAAGAACTTGCTGTAAAACACCTTGGTGTGCCAGAGTCAAGTATATGGGTCATCATGGTGGTTTCACTTCAATATGGCATTATACCTGCCATGCCACAGGCTATTTTTTTTTACACTCTCATTTCCCCCTCCGCACAACCCCTGGCAATCACTAGTCTATTCTCTGTTTCTATGAGTTTGATTTTTTTAAGATTTCACTTGTGAGATCATACTATACTTGTGTTATTGTGTCTGGTTTATTTCATTTAGCATAATGTCTGCTAGGTTTATCCATGTTATCACATATGGAAGAACTTTGTTCTTTTGAAGGTTAAATAATATTCTATGATATACATATATATAGAATATTACTAACCTTCATATATATATATTCAAAAAATACATATATATGATACCATATATTCTTTATTCTTTATCCACTTATCCCTTGATAGGCATTTAGTTTATTTCCATATCTTGGCTGTGGTGAAATTTATTCACCATAGCCAAGATACGGGGGTGTGTGTGTGTGTGTGTGTGTGTGTGTGTACATATATATATATATATATACACAAATACTTTTTTAGATTGACTAATATTCCTTGATCTACATATATATGCCATGTATATGATATATAAATTATTCTGTTTTATGTGGCACATATATGCCATATATAATATTCTTATGATATATAATATGAATAATATAATAATATGGAATATTATTCAACCTTCAAATATATATATATTTTTTTAATGTACACACCATATATTCTTTATCAGTTTATCCCTTGGTAGACATTTAGTTTGTTTCCATATCTTGGCTATGGTGAATAAATTTGCAATGGATGTGAGAGTACAGACATGTCTTTAATATCCTAATTTCAAATTTTTGAAAATAGACATAGAGGTGGGATTGATGCATCATATAGTACTTTTAATATTTTTTGGAAAATCTCTATACTGTTTTCCATAACAATCAGCAGCACTTTACATTTCCGCCAACAGGGTACAAGGGTTCAAATGCCTCCATATCCTCACCAACATTTATGATTTTTTTTTACAAAAATAGTTTATTTTTTAATAGCCATCTTAACATGTGTGAGGGGATATTTGATTGTGGTTTTTATTTGCATTTTCCTGATGATTAGTCATGTCGAGCACTTTTTATATACCTTTTGGCTATTTGTATGTCTTCTATAGAAAAGTCTATTCAGGTCCTTTGCCCATTTTTTAATTGGGTTACTTTTTGTTTTCACTGTTTTCTATTCAGTTGTATGAGTTTCTCATATATGAGATATGTGGTTTACAAGTATTTTCTCAAATCTCTAGGTTGCCTTTTTATTCTGTTGATATTTTCCTTTGCTGTGCAAGTGCTTTTTGGTTTGATATAGTCCTACTTGTCTGTTTATACTTTCGTTGTCTCTACTTTTGGTGTCATACCCAGAGAACCATTGCCAAAAATAATCTCAAAAACTTTTTTTTTTTTTTAATTATACTTTGGCCTCTGGGGTATATGTGCACATCCTGCATCCTACAGGATTGTTGCATAGGTACATGCCATGGTGGTTTGCTGTCTCCATCCCCCCCCCATCGCCTACATCAGCATTTCTCCCGGTATTATCCCCTCCCCATCCTCCCCGCCCCTGCTGTCCCTCCTCTCCCCTCCCCTCCACCCCCCACCTACCCCAGTGAGTGTTGTACTCCTCCCTGTGCCCAAGTGTTCTCATTGTTCGTCACCCGCTTATGAGTAAAAATATGTGGTGTTGGTTTTCTGTTCTTGTGTGAGTTTGCTGAGAATTATGGTTTCTAGATTCATCCATGTCTCTACAAAGGACACAAACTCCATAGTTTTAATGGTTACCTAGTATTCCATAGTGTATATGTGCCACATTTTCTTTGTCCAGTCTATCATTGATGGGCATATGGTTTGGTTCCAGGTCTTTGCTATTGTAAACAGTGCTGCAGTGAACATTTGTGTGCATAAAAAACTTTTATATTAAGTTTTCTTCTGGGAATTTTATAGTTTTAGGTTTTATGTTTACATTTTAAATCTATTTCAAGTTGATTTTATTTGTGTATTGTATAAATAAGGGTCTAGGTTCATTCTTTTGCATGTGAATTTCCAGTTTTCCCAAGATCGTTTATTGAGGAGGCTGTCTTTTTCATATTTTATATTCTTGGAACCCCCATCAAAGATCATTTGATCATATATGTGTAGGTTTATTTCTGGGTCCTCTTATTCTGTTTCATTGTAATCTGTATCTGTTTTTATGTCAGTAACATACTATTTTATTACTATAACTCTGTAATATACTTTGAAATCAGGAAAGGTTATGCTTCCAGCTTTGATCTTCTTCCTCAAGATTACTTTGGCTATTTGAAGTATTTTTGTCTCTATATAAATTTTAATTTAATGTCACTACAAATTTTAAGATTTTTTTTTACTGCATCTTTAAAATTTTCTCTTGGGATTTTGATAGTTTTGCATTTAATCTGTAAATTTCCTTGGGAAGTATGGACATTTTTAAAATATTGAGTCTTCCAACTATGACCATGAGAAATCTCTTCATTAGTTAATTAATTTATTTTCATAATTTTATTAATTTATTTTGTCAATGTTTTATAGTTTTAAGAAAAAACTACATAACATTGCATGCCCACACCTGTGATTCTATTTAGCATAGAACTGAAAGTCCTAGCCAGAGCAATTAGTCAATAAAAGAAATAAAAGCCATCCAGAGTCCAAAAGGAAAAAGTAAAATTATCTCTGTTTGTAGAAAACATTATTCTATAAGTTTAAAAACCAGAAAAATATGACCAGGTGTAGTGGCTCATGCCTGTGATCCCAGCACTTTGGGAGGCTGAGGCGGGTGGATCACCAGGTCAGGAGTTCGAGATCAGCCTGACCAACATGGTAAAACCCCATCTCTACTAAAAATACAAAAAATTAGCCTTGTGTGGTGGTAGGTGCCTGTAATCTCAGCTACTGTGGAGGCTGAGGCAAGAGAGTCACTTAAACCCAGGAGGCAGAGGTTGCAGTGAGCTGAGATCGCGCCACTGCACTCCATCCTGGGCGACAGAGCTAGACTCTGTCTCAAAAAAAAAAAAATCCATAAATATTCCACAAAATATTACAGCTAATAAACAAATTTACTAATGTTTCAGGATAAAAAAACCTAATATGTAAAAATCAGTTGTGTTTCTATACAATAACAACAAACTGCCTGAAAAGGAAATTTGGAAAGCAATCTTATTTGCAATAGCATCAGAAAGAATAAAATATTTAAGATTAAAAAATATTTGAACAATACTCCTTTTTTTTTTTTTTTTGAGACAGAGTTTTACTCTTGTCGCCCTACTGGAGTGCAATGGCGCAATCTTGGCTCACCGCAACCTCCGCCTCCTGGGTTCAAGTGATTCTTCTGCCTCAGCCTCCTGAGTAGCTGGGATTACAGGTGCCTGCCACCACACCCAGCTAGTTTTTTTTTTTTTTTTTAATTAGAGATGGGGTTTCGCCATGTTGTCCAGTCTGGTCTCAAACTCCTGACCTCAGGTGATCCACCCACCTCAGCCTCCCAAAGTGCTGGGATTACAGGCATGAGCCATCACGCCCAGCCAATACTCCTTTTCTAAAGTGTCTTCTTACTGTCTCTCTTCCTGGTTTTGAGCCTTTGAAATGAACATATAGAGCAAAGTTTATAAATGGTAGTAAAAGCAGATTCCATTGCTGGCTTTACTGGGAACCCAGTTTGTATTTACCATTACGTTAGTTGTTTTCTACTGTCCTATTATGGATAATTTGTATCTTATAGAAGTATATTTTTATTCCTTATTTAATAAGATTATTTATCAGAATTTTATTTTGAATTTTGCCAAAATGCTTTTTAAAAGTTGATCTACATATTGCTTGTGTTTCTCACATCTTTTGATGATAATTAGGTTAATTGGTTTTCCAAAAAGTTAATTATTCTTGTATTACAGTCAAATCTTACTTGACCACTGGATATCATCCTCTTTTAAAAGTATCTTTAAAGAATGTAAAATAATTTATACTAATTATAGAAAGTAAAACAGTAGAGAGTTGTGAAGTGAAAAGTTAAGGGTTTGCATATTTCAACAACCATAATTTCAGAGATAACTATTACTAAAATTTATTTACTTATTTTTGAATTGACACATTATACTTTTACATATTTATAGGGTAATAATTTTATCGTTTCCTACATATATATATATATATATATATATATGTTATATAATGATCAAATCAGGGCATTTGGCATAACCATCACCTCATGCACTTATTTATTTGTGGTAAAAACATTCAAAAGCCTCTGTTCTAACCATTTTGTAATATAGGATATCTTACTGTTATCCATTTCATACTGTGCAATAGAACACAACTTATTTCTCCTCTCTAATTATAACTTTGACCCATTGATCAACCTCTCCTTCCCATCCTCCCTGCCCTTCTTCTCTTCTCCCCAGTCTCTGGTAACCACTGTTCTACTGTCTACTGTCTATTTTTTTTTTTTGCTATTTATTCTTCTTGGTGTTCTTCTGGGTGTTCTCTGAGATTTTTGAATCTGATTTGGTGTCTGCCATTAATTTGGAATATTCTCAACCATTATTAGTTGAAGTAGTTCTTTTGTTCCTTTCCCTCTTCTTTCTTCTCTAAGATTCTCATTATAGATATTTTATCTTTTGTAACTATCCTGCAGTTATTGCATATTCTATTCCTCTTTAAAATTTCTTTTTCTCTTGACATTTCAGTTTGGGAAGTTTCTGTTGATATGTCTTTAATTTCACAAATTCTGTCCTCAGATATGTCTAGTCTGCTAATGAGCCTATCAAAGACATTCTTTATTTCTGTCACACTGTTTCAGTTTTCTAGCATTTTCTTGTGATTGTTTCATAGAATTTTACTATATTTTGCTTATATTACCCATGTGTTTTTTCATATTGTCTACTTTCAGACATCAGAGCGTATAATATGTGAATTATACTTATTTTAAACTCACAGTATGATAATTCCAAAATCTGCACCATATCTGAGTCTAGTTATGTTGCTTGATTTGTCCTTTTAAACTGTGTTTTTCTTCCTTTAGCATGCTTTGTAATTTTTTTCCCTAAAGTTCGATATGATGTATTGGGTAATAGGGGCTAAGTTTCAGAAAGTGGTTCATATCCTTATATTTTCTCTTCTTAGAGGAGACAGAAAAGCTTTTGGTTGCTGGAGCTGGCTAATAGATGCCCTTACCCAGTTATAAGGTTCAAATAAAGTAGCTTCTTTGGCTAGTAGGCTTTTATTATGGAGGATGCCCTGGAAGTCTTTCAATGTTGTTACTTTCCCTCTCCCTGTCCAAAAGTATCAGAGGATTTTTACTTTGTCTTAATCTGCAGAAAGTGGTGAGGTTGTTGGAAGTAAATCCCATGAAAGTGCCGTAGCACCCCTAAAACTGTAGTTTCTTACTTTCAAGCTAATGCACATTTAGCCTCTAGCAATTTATCAAAATTTCCATTTAAGTTTCTGACTAGTTTATGGCTCCAGAAGCTTCTTCTACAAGTAGGTTTATCTAGGTTGTGATCCTCTGCGTTCGTCTTTTTCTCCAGATTCCAGAGTAGCAATTTGCCCTGTGACCTGAATTATCCGATGTGTCTTAAAAAGGTATCAATTTTC
This sequence comes from Ateles fusciceps, assembly GCA_036589455.1. Taxonomy (NCBI): domain Eukaryota; kingdom Metazoa; phylum Chordata; class Mammalia; order Primates; family Atelidae; genus Ateles; species Ateles fusciceps. The sequence continues at coordinate 799,564 of JAZHEH010002603.1, read as the reverse complement.
AGTTTGTGAAGCTTTTACTTGTTTTAAGGATGGGAGCAATGACTTCCTAGTTGTTTATTTATTTATTTTTTTTACTTTAAGTTGTTTGGTAAATGTGAAGATCATGCAGGATAGTTACATAGGTATACACATGCCATGGTGTTTTGCTGCATCCATCCCCAGTCATCTACATTAGATATTTCTCCTAATGTTATCCCTCCCCTATCCCCCACCCTCTGCTATCCCTCCCCTCCCCTCCTCACCCCCAACAGGCCCCAGTGTGTGATATCCCCTCCCTGTGTCCCTGTGTTCTCATTGTTCAGCACCCACTTATGAATGAGAACATGTGGTGTTTAGTTTTCTGTTCTTGTGTGAGTTTGCTGAGAATGATGGTTTCCAGATTCATCCGTGTCCCTGCAAAGGACATGAAGTCATCCTTTTTTTATGGCTGTGTAGTATCCGTGGTGTATATGTGCCACATTTTCTTTATCCAGTCTATTGTTGATGGGCATTTGGGTTGGTTCCAAGTCTTTGCTATTGTAAACAGTGCCGCAATGAACATATGTGTGCATGTGTATTTATAATAGAACAATTTATAAATCTAGTTTTTTCTAATATGTCCAAGCTGAAACCAGAAGTCCATTATTCACTTCTAAATGAAATAGACACTTTATAGAGCAATCCACATACCTGTGAATAATGCATATACAAATATATGTTATATATATCTGTAAAAATTATATTTTATTACCTCATGGTTAATTTAATGTAACGTACTTTCTGGATCTCTTAATAAAATCTAACAGTTTATAATACTTCAAACTAAAAGCTGACTAGAGTTCAAAAAGAAAAGTGAAAAGCTTTACATATTTTTTTATTGGTTACTCTATAAAAATTTCTGGCTAATAGGCAATAAAATACTAGTGAGTGTCATTACAAGTTTAACATTTTAATATGCTTTTCTTACTTCAATGTTAGCAATCTAACCCACAGGCCAAAACAACTATTTCCTTTTTATATTATAAAACTTTTATGAATGTTGTTAAACACCACATATTTTTATTAAAATATCAAAGAAAACTGAGATGATGGAGAACAGGAAAACTGTGACAACTTTCCTAGAGAATGAGTGAATGAGTTCGTCTTTTATGAGTGAGTAGTAGGGACAAAAGAAGGATGACACAATGGGAGCAAAGATTTAGAAACAAAGTCACATACCCTAGAGAAGTTTTGTACTTTCCAGAAAGTACTCTTTCTAAGAAAGAGTTTGATATGGCAGTGAGATACTTACATGGTAATATTTAGTTGTCGATTGAATCTCTGAAGCTGAGAATAGTTGGAAAAAAATTTTTTAATTTGTATATGTTTAGTAGTTTTCCAGTTAAGTCTGAACTCATGAGTGTGAGGCCAAGGGATAGGTTAACTTTTGTAGAGTGATTATAGTAATAGTTTAAACTTCATCATTGCCTTTATTTTCCTTTGTTATTACAATAATGAAGAAAAATAAAGTAAACCTATTTAGAAGGGTTTTAAAAGATCAAATTACAATGTCATGTGAATGAATAAGTACAGACTAATAAAAAATACTAAACTGCACAACACGTTTAATGATAGATTATGAGTTTAAACAATGCATCCAGTATCATTACAGACATTTTCAATTCCTCAGACAGCCCTCCCCAAATCCCTACATTCAGACAGCATTAACCATTCCATCACATATAATCTGTACATCCTTTGCCCCAGCAATACATTTTCTTAAAAATTGCTCCACTGTGTATTGCTTTTTCTATTGAAATAAGAAGTTTAGAGTTGAAGCAAAATATTAGGACAATTTGAGAGATGTTATCATTGAATTCTTGCAAAAAGTGTGTTGAACAGTAGTCATCTTCCTGGTCCTGTTGTATTTTTAGACATAGTGACAGATTCTCATTTTCCTTACCTCCATTTCAAGTTATCTAGAATTCATGATGATTTTCTTTGTTATATATGTTTTTGCCACTATAATATTTTTTCTCAACATTTCAGTATACTTTCATAAGTTGTTATATTTAATTTGTCTTTTTTTTTTTTTTAATGGAGTCTTGCTCTTTCACCCAGGCTGGAGTGCAGTGGCACAATCTTGGCTCACTGCTGTCTCCACCTCCCGGGTTCAAGCAGTTCTCTGCCTCAGCCTCCTGATTAGCTGGGATTACAGGTACCTGCCACCACACTGGGCTAATTTTTGTATTTTTAGTAGAGATAGGGTTTCACCATCTCGGCCAGGCTGGTCTTGAACTCCTGACATCGTGAGGAGTTCAAAGTGCTTGGCCTCCCAAAGTGCTGGGATTACAGGTGTAAGCTACCTCGCCCAGCTTTAATTTGTCTTTTTACCAGTGACCAGAAGAGAGAAACCTAATGTCAACATTATCTCAATTCACATGTCTATGAAGGATTTCTGCATATGTCCTTGTTGTTACAGAAAATAGTCACAGAAAAAATGTGTTGGAAGGAGAACAGCGAGGCCAGAAATAAGAGCTTCCAGTTAATGAGGAGGAATGACTAGAATTCAAGTAGTTAACTTTAACCAGAAGTAAACTTGTGAAAGGGGAATGAGATGTATTTTTTCCCAATGTTTTATTTTTTATTAACAAATAATTTTATATCTAGTGGGTACATATTTTGATATGTGCAATGTATAGTGATCAGATAATCATTTAAAAATATTTTAGTTAAAAAGCAACATGTTCTCAGTATAATCAGTTAAACAATGTAAAGATGCATAAATACAATAGTAACTATCTTTTTCCTCTTTTTACCTATTAACACCACAAAAACTAATGTGAACATTCTGACGTCCAGTCTTTATTTATATTTATGAACATCTAGGCAACCATAAATACATTTGCATATTGCCTTTTTCAGGTTTAGATAACTTTTTTGACATATGTACGGGTGGTATATACAAGGATACATGTTTAATAATAAGTAAATGTCATACCTGTATACAAAAGGTAACTATGAGAGGTGATAGATACATTAATTGGCTTGATTGTGATAATCATTTCACAATGTACACATATATCAAAACCACATTGTACACCTAAAGTAAATATAATTTTTATTTGTCAATCATACTTTAACAAAGCTGGAAAAATAACTAAATAAGCAGATGCCTATATAGATACATAGGATACTATTTATAATAGCTGCGTAATATTCCATAGCATGGATGTGCTATACTTCATTCATTCAACCCTTGTCCATGCCGCTTCCTTTTTGGTTTCATTTCTTCCAACTAATTGCAAAAAAGCCCTGTTATATATGATGCTTTTATTTGTAATAAAAATATGTTGCTAAATGTATTATTTCCGGTTCAGAAAGTATGTCTTCGATATTTTTTAGTATTTTTAAGTCAATATTAACAGATTACTTTCCAAAAAAGATCGTAGCATTCCTACTCTGAAATACATGAGATTGCCCAATTACTCATATCCTTGGAGCTGGAGTTTTCAAGGAAGAAAGCAACAAAAATTATTTGGAAGCCTCAATACTAAATATGTACCTTCATCATTTCATGACCTGAGGTACATGCAGTGGTAAAAGTGGGAGAGAGAAGAGAGAAAAGAAAAAGTCTTCAATAGAGAAGGCTAAGAGGGAAGTAGTAAACTCAATTGATGGTTAGTTTTCATTAAAGCCAAGATATTACTAAAACCAGACATTTCTAATCATACGTGAAAGACAATTTGATAACTTGTGCTACACTTCTAGGCATTTCTGAGACAATAAATTTTGTTGAGGAATAAAAATTAATAGTAAAAGTGGTAATAATAACCACATGCTTACTATTTGCCAAGCACTATGCATATATTATCGCCAATCCTTTTAACGCCCTTGAAAGTTAAGCATTGTGTTTTCTGTTTTAATTTATCTGTGCATTTATGTTTAAACTGCATTTTCTTGTATAAAACAAAGTTTTTCTTAAAGCGTCTATGAAAACAGCTGTCTTTTGTTTGAACAATTTAATTCTTGAAGTAATTATTGATACATACATATATATGTGTATATATATATTCTATACTTATATTACCCTTATGCTTTCAAATGTTACCCAGTTTTTTAATATATATATATATATATATATATATATATATATATATTATTGCATTTTAGGTCTGGGGGTCATGTGAAGAACATGCAAGATTGTTGCATAGGTACACACATGGCAGTGTGATTTGCTGCCTTCCTCCCCATCACCTATATCTGGCATTTCTCCCCAGTTTTTTATATTAGAGCCCTTAAGATATTAATCATACTTATTTAAAATTCCTAGTCTGATAATTCCAATATTGATACCATGTATGAGGCATGTTAGAATGCTTGGGTTGTCTCTTCAGACTATGTCTGTTGCCTTTTAGCCTGCTTTTTATTTTTTGTTGTTGTTATTGAAAGGAACTGAGGTAATAGAACTTTAATTTGAAGTTTTATGTTTATCTTGCTAGGATTTAAATCATATTTACTGTTTGCCATAATTGTGGTCTCAGAGGCTAACATACCTTCTAGTGTCCTTGTTTTTACCTCTCTGTTGCCTTTGGGTTTCCCTAGAAACTCTTATGAAATAAAACTTGAGGTTTGCAGGTCTTTCAACTGCAATGTACTGCTATTATTTAGGGAACCTGTCAATGGAGTAGTAAATAAGTGGGGGAGAGTGAGAATTCATTCTGTAATCTTATGATTAGGTCTCAGTCTGTTAGTGAGCCTCCTTCCCTGGGCTATAACTTACAAGTGCATCCCTTCTCCCCTACTCCTAACCTTTGTATGATACAGGAAGGCTAAGGGAATTGGAGTTGGGAATTTCTGTTCTCCAGTTTAGATAGCCTCTGACAAAATAGTTTCCTTTTATGTTAGGTTGCTCTTAAGGATAACAGAGCATTCTGGTTGTATAACAAAATGAGTACTTCCTCTTCCCATTGCCTGAAGCAAGAGGGGGATTTTTCTTTGATCTTCACTCTGAGAACCTGTTGGTGCTTCTGGAGACAAAACTCATCAATGTGTAAGAACCCTAGTAAGTCTGGACCTTGGAAATTTTAATTTTTTAGAGTTAGTTCAAGTGCAGTCTCTATCAATAAGGCAATTACCCTTTAAGTTTTTCCTACTAGGTTCCAACATTGGCTTCTGTTTCCAGTAATCTGATCCTCTCTATTCGTCACTCTCTCCAATTTCAGTGTGGCACTTTGCCCAATAACTTGAATTCATTAATATATCTAGAAGAGTTGTTGATTTTCAGTTTGTTACTTTATTTTTCTTGCTGTGGATATGGAAGTGATGGCTTCTAAGCTCTTTACATGTAGGACTAGAAAACAGAGGTCTCTATGTACCATTTTTCATTTGAAAATCTCAGAAAAATCCCTGTACTTTTTCCATTAGGTCACAGTATCTTTATATAAATAGGATTATTTTATTTGGTTCTGTAGTTTATACACAAAGGTTTATAATATTTTATGACTGTTTTAAACAATAATGAATGAGGAGATAAAAATTTAGTAAGCCATGTGAGTTTAAACCAAGGTTATCTGGGTTATCAAATTTGTAGGCATAAAACTGTTCTTTATTATACTTTTAATGTCTATGAAATATATTTGTAGTAATACCTCCTTTTAATTTTCTTATGTTAATAATTTGTATCTCTCTTTTTTCTAAGACCAAATAAAGGCTTATAAATTTCATTGTTCTTTTTCAAGATCAATTTTTGTTGATATTCTTTTGGTTTATTGATTTTCTCTATTAATTTCCTCATTTTAATTTCATGGATTTCTGCTCTGTTTTTGTCATTTCTTTTGTTGTGCTTACTTTTAGAATTAATGTGCTTTTCTTTTCTAGTTCCCAAAGAGGGAAGCTTGAATTATTGATTTTAGATATTATTTCTGATATATACATTCAATGCTGTATTATTTTCAGCATTGAAATAATGTGTGGATGCCCTAGCTGCATCCACAAGTTTCATGGGTTACATTTTAATTTTCATTTAATTCAAAATATTTTAAATTTTTTTGAGTTTTATGTTGTGACCTGTGTGTGTATTAGGAAGTTTATTGTTTCATCTCCAAATGTTTTGAGATTACCATCTATCTTCCCATTATTTGTGTATAGTTTAATTCTACTGTAGTCTAGAGAACAGTCATTGTAAGCTTTCTATTCTTTTAAATATTTAAGCTATATTTGGTGACCCAGAATATAGTCTGTCTTGACGAATATTCTATATGAGAAGATGGGGGTCTGCTGTTGTTGAATAAAGTAGTTAATAGTTGGCTATTATATCCAGTTGATTGATGAGTACATCCTTCTAATTTTCTGCCTGTTGTTTATTTCTGATAGAAAATGTGAAGCCTCCAGCTGTAATAGTGGATTTGTTTATTTCACCTTGTAGTTCTATCCATTTGTACCTAAGGTATTTTGATGCTCTGTTGCTAGGCTTATGCACATTAAGGATTGTTAGGATTTCTTGATAATTAACCATTTCATTCTGGAACACCCTTCTTTTTCTTGGCAACTTCCCTTAATCTGAAGTATGCAGTCTGAAAATTTATATAATTACTGCTTTCTTTTGATTAATGTTAGCATGGTATATTTTTCTCTACCTCTGATGCATGTATCTGGAACAAAGATGTTATATGTGCTCATGAAGGACCTAATCGTCAACCCTCTTATTCCTACTGGAGCCCTAGTACAACTTAATTATGTTGGAACAACCTAATCTTTTTTCTTTCTTTTAAAAAATCATATACCTCTTCTACCAGAATATACATATTTTTGAAAACCATTTTAAAATTTATTTCTTCTAGTGTTCTCTGGGCTTCCTACATTTGTGATTTTTGTATCTAATACCAATTTGGGAAAATTTTAGTCATTATTTCTTAAAATATTTCTTCTTTCCCTTTTTCTCTTTCTCCTTTCAATATTGCTAGTATTTATTTATACTCTTATCGTTGTGCACAGTTCTTGGACATTCTGTTGTTTATATTTTCCAGTCTTGTTTTCTGTTTGCTTTCCTATTTGGATGTTTCTTTGACATGTCCTAAAGTTTAAATATTCTCTCCTCAGCTTGTCCAGTCTCCTAATGAGTCCATCAAAACTTTGAAACTGGGTAACAGGCAGAGACTGGAAGAGTGTGGAGAACTCAGAAAAAGATAGGAGGACGAAGTAAAGCTTAAATTACTTAGAGACTGTTTAAATGGTTGTTACTAAAATGCTGATAATGATGAACAGTAAAATCCAGACTGATGAAATCTCATATGGAAATGGAGAACTTATTGAAAACTAGGAGTGAAAGTCATATGTGTAATATCTAAAAAGAATTGACTGCATTCTGTTTATGCCCTAGGGATCTCTAGAAGTTTGGACTTGAGATTGATGACCTAGGATATTTGGTGAGAGAAACTTATAGCAGAAAAGCATTCAAGAAATGACCTGGCTGCTTGAACAGCCTCTGCTTCCTATGCTCAGACCATAGAGAAGTTTGGAAAATTTGCAGCCTAGTCATGTGGCAAATAAAGGAAAACCTTTTTGGGGAGAGAGATTCAAGCAGTCTGTGAAGCAATCACTTTATAGACATATTTTCGTAACTAAAGCAGAGCCAAGTGCTAATATCAAAACAATGGGGAAAAGGCCTCAAAGGCATTTGAGAGACCTCCATGGCAGCCTTTCCATGGGTGGAACTGAAGGACAAGAGAGGGCTGGAATTGTTTTCCCAAAATTGGTTAGACTTTAATAAAACTCCAATAGGTTAGGCTCTGGTAAGACAGTTTTTCTTGAGGGCAGCCCTTGTTAAGAACATCCTGCCATTTGTGATAACATGAATAAATCTGAACGACATTGTGCAATCTCACTTATATTTGAAATCTAAAAAAGATGAGTACATTGAAGGAGAGAGTAGAGCAGTGGTTCTCAGGGGGCCAGGAGGGTAGGAGAAACGGGGAAATGTTGGTCAAAGCAAAGTTGGAGTTACGTGGGCTAAGTAAGTCTAGAGATCTAATGTATAACATGATGATTATAGTTAAAAATACTTATTGTATGCTGAACATTTGCTAAGAGAATAGATTTCAGGTTTTTCTATTGCACATGCACACACAAAAGTAACTAGGTGAAGAGATGGATATCTTAGCTTGACTGTGGTAATAAATTCACTGTGTATGTCTATCAAGACATAGGTAGTATACCTAAAATGTATTCAAATTTATTTTATAAAAATAAATTAACAGATAAACACAGAAATGTATTTTAAAACAGAAAAAAAGTGTTATTTCTGTATTTATTAGTTTAAATATTTACTGCTGTGGTATGAATGTTGGCATCCCCCTATATAGGTTCTCCAGAGAGACAAACCAATAGGATATATACTTAGAGAGATACATGAGAAGAGATTATTTAAGGGAATTGGCTTATAAGATCATGGAGGCTGAGAAAGCCCACAGTAGGCTGCCTGAAGGCTGAAGAACCAGGAAAGCAAGTAACAAGGCTCAGTCCAAGTCTGAAGGCCTCAGGAACCAGGCCTTGAGTTAATGACGGCTTATAACAGTTTATACTCTTTTAGTTAACGGTTAATAACGTCAGTTTGAGGCAGAAGGCTTATAAAAGTTTAGAGCGGTTTATACCCTTAGTTAACGGTTGATAACTGTCAGTTTGAGGCAGAAGGCTTATAACAGTTTAAGAGCGATTTATACTCTTTCAGTTAACGGTTGATAACTATGAGTTTGAGGCAGAAGGCTTATAACGGTTTAGAGCGGTTTCTACTCTATAGTTAACGGTTGATAACTGTGAGTTGGAGGCAGAAGGCTTATAACGGTTTAGAGCGGTTTCTACTCTATAGTTAACGGTTGATAACTGTCAGTTGGAGGCAGAAGGCTTCTAACGACTTAGAGCGGTTTCTACTCTATAGTTAACAGTTGATAACTGTCAGTTGGAGGCAGAAGGCTTCTAACGGTTTAGAGCGGTTTCTACTCTATAGTTAACGGTAGATAACTGTCAGTTGGAGGCAGAAGGCTTCTAACGGTTTAGAGCGGTTTCTACTCTATAGTTAACGGTTGATAACTGTCAGTTGGAGGCAGAAGGCTTCTAACGGTTTAGAGCGGTTTCTACTCTATAGTTAACGGTTGATAACTGTCAGTTGGAGGCAGAAGGCTTCTAACGGTTTAGAGGCGGTTTCTACTCTATAGTTAACGGTTGATAACTGTGAGTTGGAGGCAGAAGGCTTCTAACGGTTTAAGAGCGGTTTCTACTCTATAGTTAACGGTTGATAACTGTCAGTTGGAGGCACGAAGGCTTCTAACGGTTTAGAGCGGTTTCTACTCTATAGTTAACGGTTGATAACTGTCAGTTGGAGGCAGAAGGCTTCTAACGGTTTAGAGCGGTTTCTACTCTATAGTTAACGGTTGATAACTGTCAGTTGGAGGCAGAAGGCTTCTAACGGTTTAGAGCGGTTTCTACTCTATAGTTAACGGTTGATAACTGTCAGTTGGAGGCAGAAGGCTTCTAACGGTTTATAGTGATTTATACTCTTTTAGTTAATGGTTTATAACTATGAGTTTGAGGCAGAAGGCCTGAGAACCTAGAGGGATACTGATGCAAGTCTTGGAGTGCGAGGTACAAATAACCTGGAGTTTTGATGTATAAGGGCAAGAGAAGAAGGGTGTCACAACCCAGAAGAGAGAAAGGGAGCATTCATTTATTCTCTACCTTTTTATTCTATCTGGGCCTTCAAGCTTATTGGAGGGTGCCATCACATTGGGTGAGGGCAGATCTTCTGTACTCAATCTACTGCTTCAAATACCCGTCTCTTTGGAAATTCCCTCACAAATACACCAGTAACAATGCTTTACTAGTGATCTGGGTCTCCCATAACCCAGCTAAGTTAACACATAAAATTAACCATCAAACCCCAAACCCCAAATGCATGCTGGAACCTAAATACTCAATGTAATAGTATTAATAAATGGGATCTGATGGGAAGTGATTAAGTAATGGGGGCTCCACCTTCGTGAATAAAATTTGTGCTCCTATTAAAGAGATTGAGGAGACCGCCCTAGTCCCTTCCACCACCTTCTGCTATGTGAGAATGCAGCACAGGATGTCAAATATGAGGGAGAAAGAAAGCCTTTGCCAGGCACTGAATCTGTTGACACCTTGATCTTGGGCTTCTAGACTCCAGAATTGTGAGAAATATATTTTTATTGTTTTTAAATTACCCAATGTCAAGTATTTCGTTATAGCAGCAGGAGCTGACTAAGGTATTTACTTACTATCACTTACGGGATCATGTAAGGCCAGATAAATGTTTTTTCCAGAATGTATGTAATATAAAAATTACATAAGCAAATTCAACATTAAAAAATTATTATATTTAGTTGTTGTGGGTTCATAGTAGGTATATATATATATTTATGGAGTACATGAGATATTTTGATACAGGCATATAATGCATAATAATCACATCAGGGTAAATGGGGTGTCTATTACCTGAAATATTTATCCTTTCTTTGTATTACAAACAAGCCAGTTATACTCCTTTAGTTATTTTAAAATGTACAATAAAATATTGTTTAATGTAGTCACCAAGTTGTGCTGTCAAATACAAGATCTTACTCATTCTATCTAACTATATTTTTGTACCCATTAACCATCTATACTCCTTCACCTACTCTCCCATTACCTTTCCAAGACTCTGGTAACCACCCTTCTACTTTCTTTCTTCAGGAGTTCAATTGTTACAATTTTTAGCTCCCACAAATGAGAACATGTGAAGTTTGTGTTCCCCTAGTGTTTATTTCATAGTTTAAGGTCTTAGAGTTAAGTCTTTAATCCATTTTTATTTGATTTTTGTATGTGATGAAGGATAGGGATATAGTTTCATTTTCTGCATATGGTTGCTGTTTCCCCTGGACCATTTATTGAAAAGACTGTTCTTTCTCTAATGTATTTTCTTGGCACATTTGTTGAAAATGAGTCCAATGCAGATGTATAGATTTGTTTCTGGGTTCTCTATTCTGTTCTATTGGTCAATGTGCCTGTTTTTATACCAGCACCATGCTATTTTTGTTACCATAGCTCTGTAATACAATCTGAAGTCAGATAATGAGATTCCTCCAGTTTTGTTCTTTTTGCTGAGGATAGCTATGGCTCTTCTGGGTCTTTTGTGGTTCCATATAAACTTTAGGATTTTGTTTTATTTCTGTGAAGCATGTCATTGATATTTTGATAGAAGTACATCAAATCTGTATATTGCTTTCAGTAGAATGGACATTTTAACAATATCGATTCTTTCAATCCATGAACATATTAATATCTTTCCTTTCTTTGTATCCTCTTCAATATCTTACATCAATGTTGCAAACATTTCATTGTGTAGATCTTTCACTTCTTTTGTTTAGTTATTTCCTGATATTTAATTTTATCTGGGGCTATTGTAAATGAGATTACTTTTATAGTCTTTTTTTCAGATTTTTAACTGTCGGCATATAAAAAATGCTACTGATTTTTGTATGTTTACTTTCTTTATCCCACAACTTTACTGAATTGGTTTATTAGTTCTGAAAGTTTTTTGGTGGCGTCTTTAGGTGTTTCCAAATATAACATCATATCATCTGCAAACAAGGATAATTTCACTTCTTTCTAATTTAAATGCCTTTTATTTCTTTCTCTTATCTGATTTCTCTAGCTAGGACTCCCTTTATTATGTTGAATAACAGTGGTCAAAGTGGGCACTCTGGTCATGTTTTAGACATCAGAAGAAACATTTTCAGTTTTTTCCCATTTAATAAGATACAAGCTGTGGGCCTGTTGTATATGGCTCTTATTTTGTTTAGGTATGTTCCTTCTATCCCTAGTTTTTTTAGGGTTTCTATTATTAAGGGATGTTGAATTTTATCAAATGCTTTTTCAGAATCAATTGAAATAATTACATGGTTTCTTCCATCTTTTAATGTGTCATTGAATTCAGTTTGCTAAGATTTTGTTGAGGAATTTTGCATCAATATTAATCAGTGATATTATGTGGCTTTTTCTTTTTGTGTGTCTTTGTCTCGTTTCGCTGTCAGGGTAATACTCACTTCATACAATAAGTTTAGAAATATTCCTCCTCCTTCATTTTTTCAGAATAGTTGGAGTAGAGTTGGTATTAGTCTCTTTCTTAAATGTTTGGTAAAATTCAGCAATTAAGTAATTGGGTCTCAAGCTTTTCATTGCTGGAAGTTTTTATTATGGCTTTGGTCTCATTACCTGTTATTGTCTGTTCTGATTTTTTATTTCTTCATAGTCCAATATTGGCATGTTTGTTTCTGGAAATTTACGCATTTCTTCTAGGCTTTCCAATTTGTTGGCACATAGTTGCTCATGGTAGCCTCTACTCGACCACTGAGTTTCTTCACTATCAGTTATAATGGCTCCTTTTCCATATCTTATTTTATTTGGGTATTCACTTCCGTTTTCATAATTAGTCTGGCTGAAGATTTGTGTAATTTATCTTTTCAAAAAACCAACTCTTTGTTTCATTGATCTTTTCTAATGTTCTCTTTGTTTCAGTTTTATTGATTGCTGCTCTGATCTATTTCATTTATTTTCTTCCACTAATTTGAGGTTTGGTTTGCCTTTGCTTTTTTATTTCTTTAAAATGCATTGTTAGGATTTTTATTAGAGATTTTTCTTCTCTTTTTTCATCTGTGCACGTATAGCTATAAACTTTACTCTTAGAATTGCTTTCACTGGATTCCATAGATTTTTATGTGTTCTGTTTTCATTATTGTCTGTTTCAAGAGATTTTTAAAATTTCTTCTTGATTTCTTCATTGACATACTGGTCAATAAAGAACATATTGTTTAATTTCCATGTGTTTGTATAGTTTTCAAAATTTATCTTGTTACTGATTTTTAGATTTATTTCATTGTGTTCAGAGATGATACTTGATATAATTTCAACTTTTTGGAATTTTTAATAATTTATTTTGTGGCCTAACATGCAGTCTATCCTTGAGAATAATCCATGTGCTGTGGAGAATAATGTATATTCTGCAGCCATTAGGTGAAATGTTCTGTAAATATCTATTACTTCCATTTAGTCTACAGTACAGATTAAGTCCAATGTTTCTTTGTTAAATTACTGACTGGATAATCAGTCCAATGCTGAAAGTGGGATGTTGAAGTTTTCAGCTTAAAGAACATTTCAAACTCTTCCATAAATGAAAGAAGTATGAAATACAGACACCTAATTTGGATGTATATGAAAGTTACCTTCTGTTGTTATCTTTATTAAATATCTTTATTGAAGAACTTAGAAAACTAGATTATTTTATTCACTATAGTTTTCATGTTGTACATTAGACATTCAGACTTGTTCATCCTACATACTACAACTTTGTATCCTTTAACATAAACCTCCACCACTCCTGGTATCCATTTGTATCCATTCCCGACCTCCACCACTCCTGGTATCCATTGGTATCCATTCCCAAGCTCTACCACTCCTGGTATCCATTTGTATCCATTCCCAACCTCCACCACTCCTGGTATCCATTTATATCCATTCCCCCACCTCCCACTCCTGGTAACCACCGTTTTTTTTCCATTTATCTTCTCTTGTCATTTACTACAACATGAATGAACTTTGATGACATTATTCTAAGTGAAATAAGCCAGAAACCGAAAAGAAAAATACTATGTAATGTCACTAATATGTGGAATTTAAAAAATAACAGTTAAAAATAAAATAATTAATGAACTATAGCATGTTATAAAAGTACATGTTAAAAATCAATAGAAATTATTATAACATCAAAAAGCAAGTTGTGGCTAGGCATGATGGCTCACAACTGAAATACCAGCACTTTGGAAGGCCTAGGTGGGAGATCACTTGAGGCTAGGAGTTCAACACTAGCTTGGGCAACAGAGAGAGAAACATATCTCTACAAAGCTTAAAAAAAAAAAGTTGTAATTTTTTTCAGAAAACAACTAAAACAGTAATTCATGAAGAAGAGATACATTTTGAATAGAAATATCAAATAATCCTTTTTATCATTTTATAATACAATTAATAAAGATGAATGAATCATATAAATACACTAACTTTTTAAATTTCTAGCTGTTTTGAAAGGAAATAGTGTTATTGATGAAAGAGTTCAAAACTCATATGATGGCACTAAAACAAAGACATAAAAAGACTGTATGATCAAGCCAAATATTATTTTAAGATTAGAAACTGCATAAGAAAATTGTAGGTGCCCTGACATTTTACAACTCACCTATAAAGTAACTTTAAAAGAGGCATCACAAACATGACAGTCTTTTTAAGAATGTGTATATTAATAAATTGTAAAGCTGAAATATATATTTAAAAATTCAATCAGCTATGCATGTAAAATGATAGCATTATCTATAGAAAATAATACTTCCTATAGAAAATGATGATACAAAAATCATTGTCACATGAAGAGGGAATAAAAAATTATATAGACAAGAAATATGGGGGCTAAATGCATTTTAGAAATGTGTCAGACAGTTAAGTAAGTTATTCTTTTTCTGAATTTTGTGGATTTGTTTTGATCTCTTTTCCCATTCTAAATAAATATTCCCTTTCATACTTTTTTTTTTTTTTTTTTAGTTTTAGTTTTATATTCTCCTCTGTTAAAGAGGCTGTGCAAATCAAACAAGCTCCAACCACCACAAAACCAGGATTTATCTCTGGATGCACTTGCTGACAAGTTTGAAAATAATCTAATCTTTGTTTCAACAACCACTGCGTAGTTAATCCTCCTAACTAGAATTGTCAATTTTCTCGATACAGCCTATGTTTTTTTATTGGGTGGCTATTCACCACCACTGCTGGGAGAAGGATGGATCTAGGCTTAAAGTGATGAAAGATGGTGTGGTTAAGTCTCTGATTCAGGTAAATGACTTGTGAATAATGTAAATATCTTGTAGAAAAGCTCAAAAATATTGCACTTTGTTTTATTTTTTGTTTTCATTCACTTTATATGTTTATAGTAGTATTAAATTTGTAGATTTTAGAGCTGTTTACGTTATTTTATTTTTATTTATTTATTTATTTTTGAGGCAGAGTCCCTCTGTCACCCAAGCTAGAATTCACTGGTGAGATCTTGGCTCACCGCAACCTTTGCCTCCCCAGCTCAAGTGATCCTCCTGCCTCAGCCTCCCAAGTAGCTGGGACTACAGGCACGAGCCACCATGCCCAGGTAATTTTTGCATTTCTTTGTAGAGACCAAGTTTTGCTATGTTGCCCAGGCTGTTTTCAAACTCCTGAGCTCAAGCAATCTGCCCATCTTGCCTCCCAAAGTGCTGGGATTACAGGCATGAGCCACCACGCCCAGCCTATTTTTTATAAGCAACAAGAATTTACAGTGCTCTTATCACTACAGTGACAAAAGTGGAGTAGTGTGTATATTAATAGGGGGATAGAATGATCTGAATTCTAATTCTGCCTCTTACTTGGGTTGGGAATTTTAAAAGATTTTTTTTTTTTTTTTTAAGTTACTCTTTTTTTTTTTTTTTTTTATTGCATTTTAGGTTTGGGGGTACATGTGAAGAACAAGGAAGATTGTTGCATAGGTACACACATGGCAGTGTGATTTGCTGCCTTCCTCCCCATTTTATAAATGATTTCAGTATGGGTCTCTGGCACATGATAGGCACTGATTTCTATAGTATGTAATAAATTCTGGATGTGATTACTGAGGGACAGTGTGGGTCCATGAGGGGCATGGTTTCTAAGGCAGGACTTTCCCAGCACCATGCCTCCATCCACGCCCCCATCCAGGAACCTAGAGTTCTTTGTCTGACTTTTCCCATGCATGGGCTAGGTGGAATATCCAGGTGTGCTTCTTTGTTCAAAAAGTCTGCAAAAAGCTCTGGGGGGGGAAGGGCCTCTGTTACAGACCTAGCAGCCAATCCAGTATCAGAGTCAAAGATCAGTCACTCCAGCAGAAGTTTGAAAGAACTCCTCTCATTGGATGAGAACATGAATGGGGCGGGAATAACTCCAAGGTTAAAAACCCACTGCTCCTTACCTATATGGGTATCCCCTCTGGATTCCCCTCCCACAGCAGTGTGGGAGCTCTGTCTCTCCTTGTCTCTTTCTAGTAAATCTCTGCCTAGTAAATCCTCTGCAAAACTCTTTGGGTCCACAATATTTATTTGAATGGTAAGCTCACTGCGCATCCGAGGCCCTTTTCCCCATTCCTGGGGCAACAGAAGACAAGGACCTGGGCACATCAGATCGGGGGAACTGAAAGCATCTTTGGGATGACCCCATAGCTTTGCTCCCATCCCCCAGTTACATTTTTGGTGAGTACAGGGAGGGAGCTGAGCCCCTGCACCTCGCCTCGGTCACATCTTTGGTGAGCCAGCCAGGAGCAAACGTCAGAGTGGTGAGTGTATCAGACCACTTTTGCTTGCAAAAATCTGTCCTATTCACTTCTTTTAAATTTGCTAAGTTAAAAGTGGGCAGCTGGGCCATGCACAGTGGCTGCACGCAGCCAGCAGCTCAGCCAGGCAGCACGTGCAGCCGCCTATGCAAACCCTGCCCAGTCTTTCAATAGCATGGTGGCTGAACTTAAAGACATGGTGCCAGGCTTTCTGCGAACCAGTTTGCTTTTCATGCTGTTCTCTGCTTCTAGGGCCAAGTCAAGGGCTGGGTGGCAGGCATGGATGAGCAAGGAGGGGGGTGGGGTGCGGCCAGGTCAGGCCCGGGGACTCTGCATGCTGCAGTTTTCCCCTGGGTGCCCCCGCCACTGCCCTTGCCGTGGAACTGCATGGAGCAGAGCAGGCAAGCTAATCCAAGACAGCTGGCAGGTGTCCCAGAGGCAGCAGCGCAGGGAGGGGGCCCGACGTGTGCATGTGGCCCCAGTGGCCACCATGGCAGACAGTGGCACCATGCAGGGTGTGGCATTGGTGGCCCCAGCCCCCAGGCCAGGCAGTGGCAGCCCAGAGACCCATGCCTGTGGTGCCCTCAAGCTTATGCCTATGAGGACTTCCTGCAATATAAATGTACAAGGCCAGTTCCCTTAGTCCACAGTGCTAGGTTATGTCCTTATGGAGCCAGAGTCTATCAGTGGGTACTGGAGGCTATAGGACATTGTGTTTTTGTTACCTGCACATTTCCCAATCCAAATGAATGGTGCCAGAATCTGATGATGTACAATTTGTCTTGCCTAGGATCAGCTCTTTATGTGGCAGAACTTCTCCATCTAGAATACCATAGTGAGACCGGGTCCAAGGCTAAAATAGTTAATTACAGGCCCCACAACCCTAGGGCTTATTCCTATAATTGAAAGTGGGGGTGGGGAGGAGGCTCAGGTCGTGAGGGCATTGTTCCAGCCTTGGCCATGTGGCCAGCCTTCTTTAAGATTGTTGTGCTTAAAGGTCCCTGTCAAGGAATTTATACTCCTAGGACAGTTTTATGGTCAGGCCTATGTTAATTGAAGTCTTGCTAGGGAATATTGGTACCCCATCGCCCAAGCCTCACTGGCCTAGTTCTTCAAGGATGTGCCAGTACAGGGCCACTAATCCTGGCAGTCCTAATGTCCTTAAGGTGGCCATAAGGACATTTAGACAGTGAGGGTATGCCCATGACACCAGTAAGCATGATTACACCTGGCACATGGGGGGGCCCAGAAGATGATCACGCATCTAGGGCACAAGGAAATTACAGGGTGCTGTAACTAGGGGATGCCCCAGGGCTAGCACTATAATCAGGGGACACCCCATGCCTAGCAGTTGCAAGGAATAACCAGGGAAGCAGGCATCCTTGTGTTTGATTTCAGATGGGTGCTACTCTTCCCAAGGCAAAATTGCCCTTAAAGTGTATCCTGGATAATTGGGACCAATTTGACACACAGTCTTTGAAGAAGCAGCTCATTTTTCTCTGCCAAGAGCATGGCCACGATACCCTCTGTTGAGTGGAGAAACCTGGCCTCCTAAGGGAAGTATAAATTATAAGACCATTCTATAATTAGACCTGTTCTGTAAGAGTGAAGGTAAATGGATTGAGGTCCCCTGTGTGCAAGTTTTCTTTTCTCTAAGGAATAATTCTCAGCTATGTAAAGCCTGTAACCTATACCCTAGTAGCCCCTCCCTCAACACTACCCCCACATTTAGGACTCCCTGCGGCTTCTCCTTCCACTTATGCTGACCAGGTCTCCTCAGCTCCTACAACCCAAGAGGAGTCAGGGGAAGGCCAAAACGACCAAGACACCTCAGGATACTAGAATGCCCCAACTCTGCCCCTACAGGCAGTTGGAGGAGATTTTGGTCCAAGCAAGGTACATGCCCGCTTTTTACTTTCTGACTTAAAGCAAATCAAGGTGGACTTAGGAAAATTTTCAGATGACCCCAGATAAGTACATCTATGTTCTGCAGGGCCTGAGTCAGTCCTTCGAATTAGATTGAAAAGATATGTTATTGCTTAGTCAAACCCTAACCAGCAACGAGGGCTGCTCTAGCAATGGCTCAAGAGTTTGGGGACACCTGGTACCTTAGTCAAGTACATGACCAAATGACTCCAGAGGAAAAGGATAGATTCCCTACAGGCAGACAAGCAGTCCCTAGCATGGACCCTCACTGGGACCCTGACTTAGAACAGGGGACTGGAGTCGTAGGCACCTATTAACCTGCATATTTGAGGGATTAAGGTGAACTAGGAAAAAGCCCGTAAACTATGCAGTGTTATCCGCCATAACTCAGGGAAAGGAAGAAAGCCCAACAGCCTTCCTTCAGTGGTTACGGGAGGCCTTAAGAAAGTATACTCCCCTGTCACCAGACTCCATCGAGGGTCAGTTAATACTAAAAGATAAATTTATTATGCAATCAGCAGCAGGCATTAGGAGGAAGCTCCAGAAGCTGGCCCTGGGGCCAGAACAGAGCCTAGAATCATTACTTAATCTAGCAATCTCAGTATTCTATAATAGAGACCAGGAGGAACAGGCTGAAAGAAACAGGAGGGACCAGAGAAAAGCTGCAGCCCTAGTCATGGTCTTCAGGCAAGCAGACTCAAGGAGCTCAAAAGAGGGAAAGTCTTGGGTTAGCTGCCAGTCTGGCAGAGCTTGCTACTACTGTGGCCTACCGGGACACTTTAAGAGAGATTGTCCCCAGAGGAATGGACCACCTCCTCGTCCTTGCCCACTATGCCAAGGGAATCACTGGAAGGCACACTGTCCCAGGAGATGAAGGTCCCCAGGGCCTGAGGTGGCTAACCAGATGACCCAATAGCAGGACTGAGGGTGCCCGGGGCAAGCTCAGCACAAGCCATCACCCTCACGGAGCCCCTGGGTAAAGCTAACCATAGAGGGCCAGGAGGTCAATCTCCTCCTGGACACTGGTGCGGCCTTCTCAGTTTTACTTTCCGGTCCGGGATGGTTGTCCTCCAAGTCTGTAACTGTCCAAGGAGTCCTAGGACAAGCAGTCTCCTGATATTTCTCCCAGCCTGTAAGCTGTAATTGGGGAGATATACTCTTCTCCATGCCTTCCTCATCATGCCAGAAAGTCCCACTCCCTTACTAGGATGCGACCTGTTAGCCAGAGCAGGAGCCATTATCTATATGAACCTCATCAGGGAGGAAATCCCTCTCTACTGCCTGTTATTTAAAGAAGGGATTAATCCCCAAGGTTTGGGCAATGCACGGACAATTTGGACAGGCAAGAAATGCATGATCAATTTGAATAAGGCTAAAGGATCCCACCTCTTTTTCTTAGCAAAGATAGTACCCCCTAGACCGGAAGCCATAAAGGGGTTACAGGATATTGTAAAAAACTTAAAAGCTCAGGGTTTAGTAAAGTCCTGTAACAGCCCTTGTAATACTCCAATTTGGGGAGTACAAAAACCTAATGGACAATGGAGGCTGGTGCAAGATCTCAGGTTTATTAATGAAGCTGTGATTCCTTTATACCCAGCTGTACCCAACCCATACACTTTGCTCTCTGAAATACCAGGAGAGGCACAGTGGTTTACAGTCCTAAACCTTCAGGATAGTTTTTCTGTGTTCTATTACATCCTGCCTCCCAGTTTTTGTTCGCCTTTGAAGACCCATTAGACCAGAATTCTCAGCTCACCTGGACAGTGTTACCCCAGGGCTTTCGAGATAGCCCCCCACCTGTTCAGCCAGGCTCCAGCTCAGGACCTTAGTCATTTTTCACATCCAAGCACCCTAGTTCTTCAGTATATGGATGACTTGCTTTTAACTGCTAACTCAGAAACCCCGTGTCAGCAGGTCACACAGGACCTCCTAAACTTCCTTGCCGCCTGTGGATATAAGGTTTCCAAACCGAAAGCCCAACTTTGTAGGCAAGAGGTAAAATACCTAGGGCTTGTCTTGTCCAAGGGCACTTGGGCCCTTGATGGAGAACATCTCCAACCCATACTGCCCTTCCCCGTCCAAAGACCTTAAAACAGTTGCAGGGATTCTTAGGAATAACTGGTTTCTGCTGATTGTGGATTCCCAGATATGGTGAAATAGCCAAAACCCCTATATACTCTGATTAAGGAAACCCAAAAAGCTAACACTGTCTAATACAATGGGACCCTATAGCTGAGGCAGCCTTTCAGACCCTGAAGCAGGCACTACTGCAGGCTCCAGCTCTAAGCCTTCCTACAGGGGAACAACTTCTCCCTATATGTTATGGAAAAGTCAGGAGTGGCACTAGGGATTCTCACCCAGACTCGGGGGACCATGCCACAACCGGTGGCATACCTAAGTAAGGAAATTGATGCAGTAGCAAAAGGCTGGCCCCACTGCTTGCAGGTCATAGCTGTGGTGGCTATAATAGTCTCAGAAGCTGTTAAAATAGTGCAAGGGAAAGATCTAACTGTATGGACCTCACAATTCTGGCCTCTAAATGAGGCTACGGCTGTCCGACAAGTGCTTACTCAAATATCAGGCCCTAATGCTTGAAGGACCTGTACTTCAGCTCACACATGTGCAGCCCTCAATCCAACTATTTTTCTTCCTGAGGAAGGAGCAGACAAAGAACATGACTGTCAGCAGATTGTAGCCCAGAACTATGTGGCTCGAGAGGATCTCTTAGAAACTCTAGCCAATACTGACCTTAATCTATACACTGATGGAAGTTCACCTATGGAAAATAGAGTTCATAAGGCAGGATATGCAGTAGTCAGTGACCAAGCAGTGCTTGAAAGTAATTCCCTTCCTCCTGGAACTAGTGCTCAGCTGGCAGAACTAGTAGCCCTCACTCGAGCTCTAAAATTAGGAAAAGGAAAGAGAATAAACATAGACACAGATTCCAAATATGCTTACCTGGTTCTGCATGCTCATGCTGCCATATGGAAGGAAACAGAGTTCCTAACCTCGGCAGGAACTGCCATTAAATATCATAAGGAAATTTTAGACTTACTACAAGCTGTCCAGGAACCCAAAAAGTTAGCAGTCTTACACTGCCGAGGTCACCAAAAAGGAGATAAAAAGGAATCAGTGGGCAATCATGGAGCTGACCTAGAAGCAAAATGGCAGCTAGACAAGAATTTATAGAAGTACCTTTAATATGGGAAAACCCTCTCCAGGGAACTAGACCCCAATACTCATCAGAAGAGGTAGAGTGGGCAATCTCCCAGGAACATAATCTTCTTCCTTCAGGATGGCTAGCTACTGAGGAGGGGGAAAAGTACTACCTGCTGCCATCCGGTGGAAAGTACTTAAAACCCTACATCAAACCTTCCATATGGGTATAGAGAATACATATTGGATGGCCAAATCTATATTTACAGAAAAAGGTCTCTTCATGGTTGTTCAACAAATTGTTAAAGGATGTGAAATATGCCAGAAAAATAATCATTTGGCACATCGCAAAGCTCCTCCTGGGGAACAGCGAACTGGTCGTTACCCAAGTGAGGACTGGCAAATGGACTTTACCCATATGCCTAAGTCTTGAGGATATCAATATCTGTTAGTATGTGTAGATACCTACACAAACTGGGTTGAGGCTTTCCCCTGTAGAAGAGACAAAGCCCAAGAGGTAATAAAAGTCCTGATTAATGAAATAATCCCTAGATTCGGACTCCCTCGCTGTCTTCAAAGCAATAACGGCCCTGCCTTGAAAGCTTCAGTGACCCAAGGGATTTCCAAAGCGTTAGGAATACAGTATCATCTCCACTGTGCTTGGAGGTCTCAGTCCTCAGGGAAAGTGGAAAAGATGAATGAAATTCTTAAGAGACACCTAAAGAACCTGGCACAGGAAACCCACTTTGGGACGTCCCCCGCAGCTCTGCTCTTGTTCCCCAGTTACATCTTTGGTGAGCACGGGGAGGAGCTGAGCCCCTGTGCCCCACCGCGGTTACATTATTATTAAAGATCGTATGCACTAAAGAGGATAATTATTTTTCTTCTTTTAAAAAAATTTACCAGTTTATTATAAAGGATACAGATGAAGATAAACACAGAGATGTGGAAACGGGTGTGGAACTTCTGTGCCCACCCTGGGCATGCCACCCTCCAGGATCCTCCGCATGTTCAGCTATCCAGAAGCTCTCCAAACCCAGTTTCCATGTTTTTTTATAGAAGCTTCATGCTGCCAGAATTCCTTTCCCCTTGGTATAGGACAGAATCCTCTCTGGTGAGGGTCTTAAGAGTGACAACCAGAAAGATAGGGAAAGGGTAGAGTCTTATTTTGGGCAGATGAAAGGAGAGCAGAAAAATGTCAGAGATTCTATTTCCTGAGGCCTGCCCCTGTAGCCTAATGCACCCATCGTTATAACAGAAAACTGTAACAAGGGCTATGGGTGTCATAAGCAAGAAACCCTGGATGGAAAATTATATATAGATTATGATAATATATATATATATTATATATGTGTATGTGTATACAATATATATAATATACACATTATATATATTATATAATATATAGTGTGTACATACATCTAGTGTTATTGTGTGCATATATATACATACATATATGTACACATACACATATATATACATATACACTGTGTGTGTATGTGTGTGTGTGTGTGTGTGTGTGTGTGTGTGTAATAACACCACAGGCCAGCCCCTGGTTTTCTACCATGGATCCTTTACATCAATAAATAAATATACACAATCATTAATAATTAGTTCAGTCCATCATGTTGTATGACTGTTTCCCAGAGTGAGACTCCTTAGGTTTGTAGACTTTCTTTCAATTTTTTCAGGTTCCAAAAGCAAGAGTCATTTTGGCAAATCTATAGCTTCATCCATTCAGGCATTTGGAATAAATGATCTAAGAGACAATGTCATCTCTTGCTCTGAGACTCTGTCAAGTTGTTAATGTAATGTTAGATTTCCCTAAATTTGTTACCCATTTTATTCATTTCTTTACCCTCAGCTGTTCTCTTTTCATACGTTTGTCATTTATTTTTATTCACACTTTTCTATCTTTGGAAGGGACATTAGGCTTAGCAACTGTGCTGGGCCAGATTGCTAGTAGCAATACTAGTCCAGCAAGTGCCTTCCTCTCAGTCCACTCACATTAGTTAGGATAAGGTTACATAGGCACAGAACTAGTAGGCTGTTTCTGCCACCAGACAATATAGTTGTATTCACTGTTAGCCCTAATTTTGACAGATGGGGTAAGGCACAATCCACTCTCATCAGGCTCATAGAAATTCTGACGTAAGTTTTAAAAAAGTTAGTTCTTACTTAGAAATCATCCCTTTTACCACTTGTAGCTGTAGCCCTGATGTTGGGACCACTGCATGAGATAAGGGAGAAAAAAAATGTTTTTTAGGTGATTTGAGGAAGAAAGGAAAAAATTATTATACCAGTGTACTGGAAGAATAATATTAAGTTATCATTAATCCGTATCTGCAGAGCAGGGGATGTTCCTATTTTAGAGACAGAAACAGAGGTTTGGCTTTCTGTAAGCTACCAAATGATTCTTTTAACTCTGTCTTGGAAAATAGTTTTATTTTTTAGTTTATTTATAAGAAGACATTTTGACAAAATCATCTAATTAGAATGGCTTGTACTATGATAAAGTAATTAAAGTTTCTGCACTATTTTGATGTTTAGCTTCCATACTGAAATGTTTGTGGTACTGCCATCTTATTCTTCAAAGGTCAGTAATAATAGTCTTGGTACACTTTAAAACATTGATTTTTAAAAAATATTATTCCAGCTTAGGGTCCATTTTTATGTTAAGATTGATGAAGTTAGCTGCCAATCAGTAACACAGTACATGTTGTATATGTATGTCACAATGTAAATATGTTTATAACATATCTACATCTCAAATTTTTGCCATTGTCTCTACTCTCAGTAACTCTTCATGAAAGAATCTGCCTTCAATTTAGGATAGGCCCAGGGGGCCATATTTGGGGGCAAATGATTTTATTCCTTTGGTGTTATAGGTGCCTGGACCATGGGTGGACACTTGATTAACTATAATACTGCTCTGGGGAATTTGAAATAAGGACAATTTAGGCTGTATTGAAGATAACAGACCGGAAACAATATATAAAGTCTAGACTGAGTACTATAACAGGTTAAAGTTCTATACAAACCAAAGTTATGGGTAGAAAGTCTTAAGTATTTTCAGGAGAAGGCATTGTTCAGAAAGGAGGCTGGAGCAGGCCCCCAGAATAAAAACAAAGTCACCTGTGGATGAAAGAGAGGGAGACTGGGAAGAGAGAGCAAGAACAAAAGCCAAGGAATAAAAAGAGCAAGAGTAAGAGACTATCTGCCTGATTTTCTAGTTTCTGCAGGTTAAGTTCTACTTCTAAATATTGGGACCTATAAGGTTCTCCTCTTAAAACAAAGTAAATAAATTCCCTACTTATTTTAGCTATCTTGAGTGAGTCTCTGTTTCTTGTAGTCATGTGATTGCTAACTTGAATTATAACAATTACACATTTTGTATTTAGGTGTCTGATTTAAGCTAAGCAAGACATCTTTAGAAATATAAAAGCATGCTATTATAATATGGAAAGTTTAAATTTTACATACCTGTATTTCCCATTGCAGCTCTAACAAATTACAACAAATTTTATATTTCAAAACCAACAGAAATGTATTATCTTACAGGTTTGGAGGTCAGAAGTCAAAATGGGTCTTACAGGATTGAGATCAATTTGTCATCAGGGCTATCTTTTTTTCTGGAGACTCTAAGAGGGAATCAATTATTTGCCTCTCACAGCTGCTAGAGATCATCTGCACTCCTTGGCATTGGCAGCATCATTCCAATTTCTACTTCAATCATCACATCTCCTTCTCTAAGTCTGACTCTTCTTTCTCTTATAAAGACCTTTGTGATTGGATTGGATTTAACTAAATAATCAGGAATAGCCTCTTCATCGCAAAATCCTTAACTTAATTACATCTGAAAAGTCCTTTATCATTTAAAGTAATACATTCACAGGTTTTGGAGATTAGGTCACGTACATATTCAGGGAAATATTATTCTACCTGCCACATCATCCATGATAATAATATGTTAATGGTTTCATAATTTACGTTTTCACTCTATGTTTATATGCTTAGTATTATTAAAATGGTTAGAATTCATAGTAATACATTTAAACTTTATAATGTTTACAAATTTTACATAACTCTTAGAAGTGATGTTGGTATAAAAAAGATAAAGACTTACCTCTAGCTATATTTTGATAATAAATCTTTATTAAATATTTGATAATTATTCAAAGAAAAAAATAGTGGTTGGATGCAGTTAACACTGTGATCTCAATCATATGTCCTAAAGTCACTTTTAAAATGTGACATTTATTGCTTCAAATAAATTAATATTTGATTTCCAGGTAAAAATTTAGAATGTTGGTCACAAAGTGTTTCACATATCTGCAACAACTTGAAATGTACAGTATGAATACTGACATTAGCCCAAAAAGACATACACTTTAAGCATCATCCAGGCATCTCTTATCTTTAATAAATACATAAATTAGTATCCCTATTTTAACTTAAAGATCCATTAATAATTTAAACTGAATTTTATTTGGTAATTTTCTAACTTTTAATTATATCCATAATTTACTTGTGTTTTATAACTTTAGAATAATTATCATGCCTTTTTAAATAAGAGTATTGTCCTATGAAAATATTAAAGGAAAGAAAATATTTCTTCTTGCTAAAGATCTGCAGATACTTATTTAAAGTAATGAAGTTGTTAGCTGCGGATTTCAGTTAGAAAATTATTAAATAAAATTCAGTTTAAATTATTAATTGATCTTTAAGTTAAGATAGGGATACTAATTTATGTATAAGAGCAACTCTGAGGTTTCATTAATTTCAAATGTGCTACTTCAGGAAAAAATAAAGGATAAAAAATCAAAGAGTATCTAAGGGATATATATGTGTGTATATGTGTGTGTGCGTATGTGTGTGTATGTATGTACATATATACAAGCTATATATATGTATTTCTACATATATAGATATATACATATCTATATGCATACACACAAACATACACACAGTTATTTAGAGTGTCTTAGATATTTTCATTTCACCAAATGAAAACAGAACAATAGAGGATTATATCTCATTGGAATTTAAAATAGACTTTTTATATATTCTGAAGGTAGCAGAAATGTAATTATTTGCATTTAAAATTAATTTATATTTATTTTTATTAGTTCATAGTCTAACGTGGATCGAAGTAGAAAGAAAAGGTGGAAATTCAAATATCCTTCTAAAGCTGAATATGCTAAATATCATGAAAACAGGGGAAAGCTAGTTGTCTTGGTTCGTTTTCTGTTGCTATCATAGAATATTTGAGACTGGATAGTTTATAAAGGAAATAGATTTATTTCTCGGAGTTCTGAAGGCTGAGGAGTCCAAGAGCATGGCACTGACATCTGATGAGAGCCTCCTTGCTGTGTTAGCCGATGGTCAAGTGAGAGGGCAAGCCAGAGCATGCAAAGAAAGAGAAAACATGAGGGGCTGTACTTGCTTTATAACAACCCACTCTCATAGCACCTAACCCATCTCTTCTATAACTTCATTAACCCATTAATGAGAGTGGGGGACCTTATGACCTAATTACTTCTTAAAGGCCCTACCTCATGAGTTTTGGCAGGGGCATTCATAGTACAGCAATAGGTATTTTATATATATAAAATAAATTTTTGATAAATCTTTATTAAATATTTGATAATTATTCAAAGAAAAAATAGTGGTTGGATGCAGTTAACACTGTGATCTCAATCATACATCCTAAAGGCACTTTTAAAATGTGACATTTGTTGCTTCAAAGGCTGTATGTATATAACATTTTTCAAGAAAACATTTCTTCTTGCTAAAGATCTACAGGTACTTCTTTATTTAAAGTAATGAAGTTGTTAGCTGGGTATTTCAGCCAATGTATAATATATATAAATATAATATATATTATATAGATATGTTTATATGTATGTATAATATATATCTATACTATACACGTTTATGTTATACAGTATATGTATATGTTATACATACATATATACACACACACACACACACACACACACACACACACACACACACTGCAAAAACCGGTTTTAGTAATGATGGCCAGAGCAAATCTAACAGGCAAGGACATGCTAAATTCTATTCTCTACATGTATAGGTAGAGAAATCTGTCTAGGGAAAATAACGGGAATTTAAGGACCTTGGCAGGTTGATGAGAAATGGTGAGGCTTGCTGTAAAGAATAGAATGAGTAAGCACTTCATTGCAGCACAACCCAACAAATGAAAAGTCATTGATAGACCACAGTGAATTATTACTTCCTATGCAATACTACAAACTTAATTCTACTCACATATAGCTGATGCTGTTATTGTCTGTGCTGCACCTTGTCAGTTTACTTCTGGTCTCACCTATAGCAATATTCAACGGTAGCCTGCACACTCTTGTAATGCCAAGGCAAAAGCAAACTGGCCTCTTTGATTTTCTGCCTCAGGCCTTCTTTCTGCCTTCTTGCAGGTCCAATCAGGAGTTATAATGTCATCAAAGAAAAACTTTAACTGGTGGGGATGGGGGTCTATATTAAAAAGTGCCGGCCACCTATCCCATGAGAGAAGCCAATTCTTTAGTTCACTCTACATTGTCAATCGTAGGGTTTACAGGGGAGTCTGAGCCTATCTGTCCACAGGAAAAATCAGCTCCTTATTAGTTTTCCTCTTTTTCACTATTATACTCCCTTCTCTCTTCTTTATGTTTCCATAGATAACCTGTCAATAAATCTCCTCTTCCCAAATAATTGTCTCATGATCTGCTCTCAGGGACATTCAAATCAAGAATACACACTAGTTTTATCTACATATCTCTACTGTTTACTCTTATATTTATAATTGCCCTGTGAGGAATGTGGGATGACATGGAGTTTGAGAGATAGGCTATGGAATTTTTGTCAACTCTATTTTACTGACAAGAAAAAACCTTTAGGTAATCTGAGTGATTTTCCCAAAATCACACAACTAATAAATGGCAAAGTCTTCTTCGATTTGCTAAAGAGGACTTTGGAAGCATAAAATAGAATGAATAGTTTCCCCAAATGAGTTCTGTATATTTTAATTTCATCTATAACCTCAATTTAACATGTCAGATCTTGCTAGCTTAAAACATCCTTGCTAAACCCCATTAATTTTGGTTCCATTAACTTATGCTTTGTGATAACTTGAAAGTGTAAGAATAAAGCTTATTTTCTCCGTAAAAATATTATCTAAGAGTATACATTTTTAATCAGACCAAATCATTTCCTCAATCTCCTTCTTGCCTTTTCTTCAGCCATCATCCTTTAATGTTCTATGATACACAATAAAAGACAACATTAGGCACACTAAATCTTAGGATGTTTTATTGATCTCATAATGCCATTCAACATCATAAAATTAAACTCTGGCCCATGCTAAGTTATATTATGAGAAGAAAATGTTTATACATTTTTTTCTGATATTTAATTTTTATTTAATATACACAGGCAGCACTAACTATATGACAAGATTATTCTAAATGTTTTACAAATAACTCATTTAATTCTTTTTAAAAATATTTTTTCATTTATTAAAAAGAATTACAAATTTATTACATGTTAGTATAAGCATTTTAATAAAAGATAAATATATTTTCAAACTTCCTCCAAAGATGAAAAGATTGGCATTGGTTTTTTAAAGCAAAAATTGTATTTTATTTTTTATTTCAATAGGCTTTTGGGAAACAGGTGGTGTTTGGTTACATGAATAAGTTCTTTGGTAGTGATTTCTTTAATTTTGGTATACCCATGACCTGAGCAGAATGCTTTTGCCTCATAGTTCTTAAAATTCTTTCCTTTATCTTGACTATAGATAACTTGATGACTGTGTGTCTACATGATAATCTTTTTGCAATGAATTTCCCAGGTGTTCTCTGAGCTTCTTATATTTGGATGTCTAGATCTCTAGCAAGGCCAGGGAAGTTTTCCTCAATTATTCCCTGAAATATGTTTTCTAACCCTTTAGATTTCTTTCTCTGGGACCCCAATTATTCTTGTGTTTGGACATTTAACATAATCCCAGACTTCTTGGAGGCTTTGTTCTTTTTTTAATTCCTTTTTCTTTGTCTTGGACAGATTAGGTTAATTCAAAAGCCTTGTCTTAAAGCTCTGAAGTTATTTCTTCTGCTCGTTTGTTTGCTGAGACTTTCTAGTGCATTTTGCATTTCTCTAAGGGTGTCCTTGAATTCCAGAAGTGGCGATCATTTCTTATTTGTACTCTCTATTTCACTGAAGAATTTTTCTTTGATATCCTGTATCATGTTTTTTATTTCTTTAAGTTGGATTTCACCTTTCTCTCGTGCATTCTTGATTAGCTTAATAATTGACCTTCTGAATTATTTTTCTGGCAATTCAGAGCTTTCATCCTGGTTTGGATGCATTGCTGGTGAGCTGGTATGATCTTTGGAGATGTTAAAGAACCTTGTCTTGTCATGTTACCAGAGTGGTTTTTCTGGTTCTTTTTCATTTGGGTAGACTATGTTAGAAGAATGATTTGGAATTCAAGGACTGCTGTTCAGATTCTTTTGTCCTATAGGGTTCTCCCTTGATGTTGTGTTCTCCCACTTGCCCTAGAATGGGGCTTCCTGAGAGCTGAACTGTAGTGATTGCTTTTGCTCTTCTGGGTCTAGCCACCAAGTGGAGTGACTGAGCTCCAGACTGGTACTGAGGAGTGTCTGCAGAGAGTCCTGTGTTGTGATCTGTCTTGAGGTCTTGCAGCCGTGGATTCCAGCACCTGCTCCTGTGGAGATAGCAGGGGAGTGAAGTTGACTCTGTGAGGGTCCTTGGTTGTGCTTTTGTGTGTGTGTGTGTGTGTGTGTGTGTGTGTGTGTGTGTGCTGATTTTTTGTTGGTTGGCCTCCAGCTAGAAGGTGGTGCTTTGAGAGAGTGCATCAGCTCTGTTTCCATAGGGAGGATGCAAACTTGTCCTGGGGATACCTGGTTAAGAATTAGGATTCTCAAGTGGTAGGCAGGACCATAGAATACTTAAGAGATTATGACCTTTGTGTTTGACTACCAGGCCAGGTAGAGAAAGACCATCAGGTGGGGGCAGAGATAGGCTTGTCTGAGCTCAGCTTCTCCTTGGGTGGGGCTTGCTGTGGCTGCTTTAAGGCATGAAGGTGTGGTTCCCAGGCCAATAGAGTTATATTTCCAGGGGGATTATGGCTGCCTCTGCTGAGTCATACAGGTCACCAGGGAAGTGGGGGAAAGCTGGCAGTCACAGGCCTTACCTCACTCTCATGCCACCTGCAGTCTTAGAGGCCAGTCTCACTCCCACTTTTCCCCCTCAACGGCACCAACTCTATTTCCAGGCAACCATTGACAACCAGGGCTGAGGACTTTCCCAGACCACGAGCCTCGCCATTGATAAAGCAAGCCGACTAACCATTTTCCAGCATCTCAGGGGCCTACAGTGGTGATCCAGTTGCTTCAGAGGGTTTGTGTATTTTTTCAGCTTTCCTGGTATGTTCCTGCAGTAGTTCTTTGAGCAAAAGTTCATGATGTGAGTCTCCACACACTGCTCTGTTCGTCCAAGTGGGAGTTGCAAGCTAGTCCTGTCTCCTATCTGCCATCTTAATCCTGGCCTCATATAATTTATAATAATCTTCTGAGGGGTACACTGCTATTATACTCATTTTAAAGATGAGAAAACTAAGGCACAGAGAGATTAAGAAGTTCGGCCAGTGTCACACAGCTGGTAAATAACTGAGAATCAAAATCAAACTCAGGAAACTTAACTCCAAAGTTAGAAGTCAATACTCTTTTCTTCTAAATGTTCCCTCAAAACCTAAAAATCCCACCTAATTCAGTCACTGTAACAACACATATACCCTAATAACTAGTCAAAAATAAGAAAGACTGAAGAGGAGCATTATCGAGTATGTTTCCCAAGAGGGTTCTTATTCCTAATTCTATGCAAATAATTAAGTTATTAAGTTTCAGAAACCTCTTAATGCCTTCATTGACATTTTATGACTCCTTAAGTCCATGTCACAGCTTTTTAAAAATATGAATAATAATTTTTCCCCAGTATTTATATTTTTTTAAAAATAAATCTTGCTATGTATATTTAACATATACAACAGGATGTTTTGTGAGACACAGAGAAAAATTGGTACTATTATAAAACAAGGTAACATATTCATATTACCACATAGTTATCAACTTTTTTCCACCATGGCAAGAGCAGCTGAAAATATGAAACACTTCATGAATTTGCCTGTCATCCTTGTTAGGGGCCATGCTGATCTTTTTTTAAAACACTTTTGAGGGTATACAGTAGATGTATATGTTTATAAGGACATGAGATATTTTTGAGACTGGCATGTAATGTGAAATAAGCGCATCAAAGAGGATGGGAGTATCCACCCCATCAACCATTTAACTCCTTTCAGTTACATACAATCAAATACACTCTTTAAGTTATTTTAAAGGGTAAAATTAAGTTATTAATGACTGTAGTCACCCTGTTATGCTATCAAACATGGGCCTATTCATTATTTCTAACTACTTTTTGTACCCATTAACCATCCCTACACCTCACTACTCTTTGCAGCCTCTGGTAACTATTCTTCTACTTTCTGTGTCCATAAGTTCAACTGTTTTGATTTTAGATCCCACAGTAAGTAAGAACATGCAGTGTTTGTCTTTCTGTGCCTAGATTATCTCACTTAGCATAATGATCTCTAGTTCCATCCATGTGGTTGCAAAATGACTGGATCTCATTGTTTTTATGGCTGAATAGTGCTCCATTGTGTATATGTACCATTTATCTTTTGATGGGCACTTAGGTTGCTTCAAAATCTCAGCTATTGTAAACAGTGCTTCAACAAACATAGGACAGCAGATATCTCTTCAATATACTGGTTTCCTTTCTTTGGGGTATTTTTCGTACCTTGGTTACAATGTACACTATTTGGTTGATGATTATACTAAAAGCCCAGAATTCATCATGAAACAGTATATTCATGTACATACGAATAGCCAAAAAACACATTAAAGAAAAGTTCCACATCACTAATCATCAGAGAAGTATATATCAAATCCACAATGAGATACCATCTCATACCACTCAGAATACCTATTGTTAAAAAGTCAGAAAATATCAGGTGCTGGCAAGGCTGTGGAGAGAAAGGAATGCTTATACCCCGTTTATGGAAATGTAAATCATTTCAGGAACTGTGTGAAGCAGTTTGGAGAGTTCTCAAAGACCTTAAAACAAAAACTATTATTTGACCCAGCAATCCCATCACTAAGTATATATTTAGAGAGAAAATAAATTATGCTACCAAAAAGACAGTTGCACTTATATGCTCATTACATCACTATTCACAATAGCAGACATGAGAATCAACCTAGGTGCCCAGCACTGGTGGATTGGATAAAGAATATGTGGTAAATATACACCACAGAATACTATGTAGCCTTAAAAAGAACTAAGTCATGTCCTTTGCAGAAACATGCATGTAGTGAGAAGCCATTATCCTAAGCAAATTTACACAGGAAGAGAAAACCAAACACTACAATGTTCTCACTTATAAGTGGGAGCTAAACACCGAGTAATCATGGACATAAAGATGGCAACAATTGACACCGTAGACTACTAGAGTGGGGAAGGAGTGAAGGGGACAAGAGTTGAAAA
Organism: Ateles fusciceps; assembly: GCA_036589455.1. NCBI lineage: Eukaryota > Metazoa > Chordata > Mammalia > Primates > Atelidae > Ateles > Ateles fusciceps. The sequence continues at coordinate 766,455 of JAZHEH010002603.1, read as the reverse complement.
ACTAGTTATTTGATACTAGGTTCATTACCTGGGTGACTGGATCACTTATACTGTAAACGTCAGCATCATGCAGTATGCCCATTTAACATGTTGAGAGAAGCAGCAAAGAAGAAAGGACTTACAGAGTGCCTACATAAATTGGTTATGAGTAACATATAAACAAGGAACAACAAACCACTGCAAACTGGGGGAGGCCTCTGGGGAGGCAAACTTCCCCATGCTTCATGTTCCAGTGCAGGGTGACCTAGGCTCTGTTACCATAAACATTGTGTGCAAGAACCTAAAACCCCTTCGTAGTACTAAGATGTAACCAGACTTGTAGGCTCCTTGTGAGGTCCAAGGTCCACCAGCTGCACATAAATAATAGGCTAAAAATAACCACATGTTCTTGTTTTGTTAAACTCCCAAACCGCCATTGTTAACAATCTTTAGAATGACACACCCAGTTCCAGCTCACTGATTCAGTTTTCAGCTCACTGATTCACTCCATCATCACGTCACCCTTTCCTCACCATCACTCCACCCCTACCCTATAAATCAAAGTGATTGTAACCAATGAATACTGTGGTGAACCTAAGCTCGGGGCCTTCACTGCCTCCAGTAATAAGTGATGGCCCCCTGGTCCCATTTTCACTCTTAATCTGTCTTTTCTCAATCCTTTGTCGCCATGGGACTCAGAATACCCATGGGTGAAGTGGGGGCTGGTTCTCTACATAACAACCTTGTACATGTAACCCATTAATCTAAAATAAAAATTGAAATTATAAAAAAGGTAACAAAACTTCCCTTTCTAAATATAAAGGTAAAAATTATTGAAACAAAATAAGAAGAGAAAGGAAAAGAGGCTGCCCATCTAACTGGTACCAATCAATTGAGAGTATCTTAAGTCACCTGTAAAGGTAAAAATTATTGAAACAAAATAAGAAGAAGAGAAAGGAGAACAGGCTGCCCGTCTAACTGGTACCAATCAAGTGAGAGTATCTTAAGTCACCCATAAAGGTAAAAATTATTGAAACAAAATAAGAAGAAGAGAAAGGAGAACAGGCTGCCCATCTAACTGGTACCAATCAATTGAGAGTATCTTAAGTCACCCTTTAATCCTTTGTAAATTGCAAATACAGTTTATATTATACATTTTAAACTACCAAAATGAATTGGTGCGCTGGTAGCTTGATGCAGTATTATGACTTTTTAGTTCTTTGATCATTTAACAGGCATGTATTGAGAGTAAGACATTGTGTTAGATGCCAGATGTAGAATGTCAAGGAAGAGATCAATATCCTACTTTTAAGGATGTTATTGTTTAGCGAAGGAGACAGTCATTAACTAACGAGAAAACCCAAACTAAATCTAAAAATACAAGGAACAGTGTATCTTTTAAATTAATATAAAATGATGCAATTGGAGAGAATATCAGTGGGAAAATAGTTAATATTGAGGGGCTCAGAATAGATCAATTTAAAAAGAGACAATTAGGCTGAGATTTGAAAAATGAAAAGAGGTTTGTCTGGGCAAGAGTAAAAGTGATTAAAGATTCCAGAGAGAAGAAAACAACAATGTAATAATAAGAGTTATTTAAAAGCATTATGTAAGCATTGTTCATCATAAAATATTAAGAATTGTTTTAAATAATGGAAGTCAGTAGTTTTTCCAAGAATTGCCAAGCTTTATATTGATTATTAAACCATCGTGCTAATTATCCAGTGTATTTTCATTAAATCTTTCAAGATTTAGGGGCTTTTATTGTAATGTTTCAATTGCATCATTCATTCAATTTTTAGTTATGATCATTTTTATATTAAAATCTTATCTTCTAATTATATCCTTGTTATTAGACCAGTAGAATGTTTTCTTAGCTATGAGTTCAAAATATCTTTCATAGAGTTGTGTCCACTTATTAAAATTGACTTACAGTACACAGTCCATCTGGGAGAATCATTCTAATTCCACAAGATATATTTGAAAAAAAGAAAATAGACATTCCAGGCTGGAATAGTGCTGTTCTTTGTGGAGTATCCTTCTGTTTTTTTCAAAGAGTTTTACCTTAGCTGAAATTTTCTTTAAATAAACTTTTCTAGTTTCCAGATATTACATCCAACTCCACTATTTCATGTATGGTGGAATAGGTGACATGACATTGCATAGCACTTTTGTTCCTAGTGACAGATTTGTAGTAGAGTAATATCCAGAAATCATTGTAATTGCAGCCGTATTTTATGCAATTTTTGAAGAATATTCTCTGTTCAAGGATTTCAAAACACTCTTCTAATGGTAAATTACCTTCATAATATCTCTTTTGTTAACTGTAATGAGTGAAGCAAAAGTTATAGTCTACCAGGGTCTTCTGCTGACTTTCTTCGTCAACACGTTTGTTGGCTATCTACTAAATGCTCAACACTTAGATGGATGCAGTGAAGAGATTTAAGGGAAATAAAAGGCAAGGTTCCTGAAGTCAGTTGTTTGATTTTGTAAGGAAGAAAAATGAACCAAAGAAAATAACAAATATATAGAAAACATTTATAGATAAATTAAGGATGTTCCTATTAAGTGGTCTTGTGTTTAGACTGATAAAAAGCCTAGAGAAAGAAGTCTCATTGTATAATTAGAATCATTGACCTTGAAAAAGTTTTTAATCATTGAGGCAGATGATTTGGCACTGTAAAGTAGCAAGAATATTATGAGTAGATTAAATAGCATATGTAGGTATATAGAGGCCAAAAGAGGACACAGTTTCTGTGAGGGTTGGCCTGCAGTTTTGCCAAATACAGGAGAGTTGGATAGTCCAAAATCAAGTAGAATAGAGGCCCTTTAGTAGAGGGAAGAGTTTCTGCCAATAGAAATAACTGGAGTAATTGAAAGGAAAAAAGATCAAAATGACACCAAGGTAAAGCCCTTACTACACTATGGGTCAAAAATTGAATGAGTCACAGTCATACAAGAAACCCTAGAAATTACTCAGTCCATTCACAATCTTTATCAAATTATACATGTAGCAATGAAATCCTAATTTATGTTTTGTTGTATTAATTAGGAGACATTTCTAAGAAATAGAGATAGAAATAGAGACATAAAATGTTAATACATAGTTTCAACTGATTATACAAGGGATCTTCAAAAAGTTTAGAGAAAATATGTATTATGAAAAAGGCATGCATAAATTTCAAAAATTTTGCACCAAAATAAACTCATACTAACTTGTTATGATGTGTCTGAAGAGAAGTTAGAGTGACTAAGAAGGATAGGACATCAGTCTAAAAAGAGCCCTGTCAGAACAACATGAATTCTGTCATAATTGAAGCAAGAAGAATCAAATTTGTAGTGCAGCATGGGTGGAAGAATAGTCAGTCGTCTTCCACTCAATGATTTGGGTGGAAATCACTGATTGTTTATAAAAGGTTTACAAATGGGTAACTTGTTTCAAGAAGGTGCAAGATGATGTTGAAGGTAAAGCCTGCACCAGCAGACTAGTCACATAAATTTGTGAAAAAAAATTAACCTTACTTGAGGTTTAATTGAAGAGTACCAATAATTAACAGCACAAGCAATAGCCACCACCATAGATATCTCAGTTGGTTCATCTTATGCAATTCTGACTGAAAAATTAAAGTTGAGCAAACTTTCCACTTGATGAGCGCCAAAACTGTTGCAGCCAGATCAGCTGCAGAAAACAGCAGAGCTTTCAATGGAATTTTAAATAAGTGTGATCAAAATTTCAAAATAGTTATTTGAAGAATTGTATGAATGAAATGTGGCTTTACCAGTGTGACCCAGGAGACAAAGCACAATTAAAGCAATGGCTACCAACAGGTGTAAGTTGTCCAGTCAAAGCAAAAAATGGACTGGTCAAGAGCAAAAAAAATGCAACAGTTTTGGGGGATGTTTAAGGCATTTTGCCTTTTTACTTTCTGGTAGGTCGAAGAACAGTAACATCTGCTTATTATTAAAGTGATTTGAGAAAGTTAGCTAAAGCTTTAGCAGATACATGGCTGAGATAGCTTCACAAGAGCCCTTCTCCACCATGACAATGCACCTGTGCATTCCTCTCATTAAAAAAAAAAGGAGGGGCCAAGTGTGGTGGCTCACACCTGTAATCCCAGCACTTTGGGAGGCCGATACAGGTGGATCACTTGAGGCCAGGAGTTTCAGACCAGCCTAGCCAACATGGCGAAACCCATCTCTATTGAAAATACAAAAATTAGCTGGGCATGGTGTCACATGCCTGTAGACCCAGCTACAGGCTGATGTACAAGAATCCCTTGAACCCAAGAGGCAGAGGCTGCAGTGAGCTGAGATTGCATCTAGCCTGGTTGACAGAGTGAGATTGTCTCAAAAAAAGGAAAAGAAAAGAAAGGAAAGGAAAGAAAGAGAAAAAGAAAAAAAGGGCACCTTGGCGAGAGTTTCAATGGGTGATCAGTAAGCAAGTCCTGTTTTGGTTCCTTCTGACTTCTTTTTGTTTCCTAATTTTAAAAAATCTTTAAAGGGTACTCATTTCTTTTCAGTTAATAATTTAAAAAAGACTGCTTTGATGTGGTTAAAGTCCAGTGACTCTCAGTTCTTTAGGAATGGACTAAATGGTTGGTAATACCACTTACAAAAGTGTCTCGAACTTGATGGAGCTTAGGTTGAGAAATAAAGTTTATATTTTTAATTTTATCTCTTAATTCCATTTTCGCACAAGTTGTTAGAAATTCTCTCAGAATTGTATAGAACAATGTAGAAAATTTCCAGAAATTTTACTGAGACATAATTGTTCTTGCCTCTGCCCAGTTTACTAAAAGCTCTTTGTCTTATCTCATTAAACAGTCTGGATTTGATGCCAGTACAAAGTCAACCTTGTAAAACAGACCAGGGGTCTGATTTCAGGGTGGGAGTATGTGGCTCTGGATGCACCTGGTGGGCAGAAACATGTATTTTTTTAAATATATATATATCGGAAAATCTCCAAACTGCTTTCTACAGTGGCTGAACTAATATAGATTCCCACTGGCAGTGTGTAAGTGTTCCCTTTTCTCTGCAGGCCCAACAGCATCTGTTAATTTTTGACATTTTAATAATGGCCATTCTGACTGGTGGGAGATGGTGTCTCATTTTGCTTTTGATTTGCATTTTTGTAATGATTACTGATGTTGAGCATTTTTGCATATGCTTGTTGGTCACATGTATGTCTTCTTTTGAGAAATGTCTGTTCATGTCCTTTGCTCATTTTTTAATAGCATTCATCGTTTTTTTGTTAATTTGTGTAAGTTCCTCATATATTCTGAGTATTAGACCTTTGTCAGAGGCATACTTTGTAAATATTTTCTTCAGTTGTGTCAGTTGCCTGTTTGCTCTGTAGATAGTGTATTTTACGGTGTGGAAGCTCTTTAGGTTAATTAGATTCCACTTGTTAATTTTTGTTTTGGTTGCAATTGGTTTTAGAGTCTTTGTAATGAAAATTTTGCTGGGGCTTATGTCCGGAATTGTATTACCTAGATTTTCTTCTTGTTTTTGTATTTTTAGGTTTTACATTTAAGTCTTTATCTTGAGTTGATTTTTGTATATGGTAAAGAGAGGAGGCCAAGTTCAGTCTTCTGCATGTGGCTCGCCAGTTATTGCGGCATCATTTATTGAATAGGAAGTCCTTTCTGCATTGCTTGTTTTCGTCAACTTTGTTGAAGATCAGATGGTTTTAAGTGTGCAGCATTGTTTCTGGGCTCTCTATTCTACTCCATTGGTCAATGTCTCTGTTTTTATACCAGTACCATGGTGTTTTGGTTACTGTAGCTTTGTTGCATAGGTTGAATTTGGGTAGTGTAATGCCTCTCAGTTTGTTCTTTTTGCTTAGGATTGCTTTAGCTATTTGACTCTTTTTTGGTTCCATATGAATTTTAAAATAGTTTTTTTCTAACTCTGTAAAAAACGTCATTGGTCGTTTGATAGGTATAGCATGTCATCTATAAATTGCTTTGGGCAATATGACCATTTTAACAATATTGATACTTTCATGAGGATGGAATGTTTTTCCATCTGTGTCATCTCTGATATTTTTCAGCAGTGTTTTGTAATTCTCATTGTAGAGCTCTTTCACTTTTCTGGATAGCTGTAATTTATTTTGTGTATGTGACTACCATGAATAAGATTTCATTCTTGTTTTGGCTTTCGGCTTGGATGTTATTCAACCCAGGAATCCTATTACTGGATATATACCCAAAGGAATATAAACCATTCTACCATAAAGACTCATGCATGTATATGTTAGTCACAATACTATTCACAATGGTAAAGACAGAATCAACCTAAATGCTCATCAAAGGTGGATTGGATAAAGAAAATATGGTACATATTAAACATGGAATACTACACAGTCATATAAAAGAACAAAATTGTGTCCTCTGCAGGAACATGGCTGGAGCTGGAGACCATTATCCTAAGTGAATTAATGCAGGAACAGAAAACTAAATACCGCATGTTCTAACTAATAAATGGGAGCTAAATATTGAGCACACCTAGATACAAAGAAGAGAACAGTAGACACCAGGGCCTACTTGAGGGAGGGAGGTAGAAGGAGCTTGAGAATTAAACAAGTACCTATTGGGTACCATTTTCATTACCTGGGTAATGACATAATTTGTACATCAGACCCCCACAACCCACAATTTACTCATGTAATAAACCTACACATGTGTCCCCTGAACCTGAAATGAAAGTTGAAATGAAAGAAAAAATATTAGTATCCTAGGTGTAAACCTCATATTCTCACTATTTAATAGTTACCCCATTCAGAATTCCCTTGGGCAGAGAGCTTTGCAGAGGGCACTCTGATAATCATACAGGATGATGCTTCTCTTATAATTCACAAACATAGCCTTTTCTTATTGCTCCTGACAAATAAGTTCATTAAAAAAGTTTGAAAATTTTGTGTATTCATGTTTCTTAAATTTGTATGTTAAGTAAGGTATTCTGAAGCCTATATTAAAAGTGCTACTTTTTTTTTTCAGGTGATGGTGTCAGCAGTTTAAGAGTCTGGTATTATCTTGAGATCCATATCTCTGCTGGACCACCCATAAATATTATTGCAATGAAGTGTATTGCTCCGGTAAGAGCCCATTACATGCTCATAATTTCTTTTTGCAAACAGATAGAACTTTTGTTATATACTTACAATGTAATCCGGAAAAAATATATTAAATTATCATATTGAGATAGATTATTTAGTCATAGCTATTGCATTTTAAAATCTAATAATATGTATCACAAATACTTACTGAAAACTTCATTCAGTTATATACTATATTATATTGACTGCATGCATGAGCATGTTTCAAGCATGTTTACTTTGTTAGAGTGAGCTTAACTTTAAATCCTTGCCCTCACTCATATGATAAGAGCTAAAGACTATCAGTATTGATTCTTTCTTGTTTCTACTGCAGGACTTTTACTTGGAAATATATATTTGGAGAAGTTGGTATAGACTTGGGGTTTTAAGTGATAAAGACTAAAAATAGCATTATTTTGTTACTACATCTGTGTCCAGGATTATTGAACAAAGGCAAATTTGATGGTCTTGGTTTAAATAAAAAATGAAGACAATTTTAATTGCTATGAATATTGTTTTAATTACATTTAATTATTTATTATTAATACTCAACATTTTAATTAATAATCAAATAAATATATCATTTTAATTGTCAAATATTCAACTAAAGCACTCTTATAACACATTAAGTATGAGAATAATATTTATTATATTCATGCAACTGGTTTTTCTCTTTCATACCTATTTCTTTAATATTTTTGTGAATATCTCTATGTTCTCAATGATTGGAGTATCTTAATGACATAATAGAATATGTGTTTTAAGAAGAGGAATTTTGCCTTACCCCTTACAAATAGAAATGAATTGTTTCAGCATAGAGTTGTGATGACAATCTATTTTTTTGAAGACAAGAAAACACTTTTCTGAAATTTTTTTAAGTACGTATATAAAGAAGAAGAAACAGATACTATTTCTTAGCTTTGCTAAAGCAGAATTTAGTTCCTATTACTACTTTTCATCAGAACTGATATTTGAATATAATTACAACTCTGAATTACTGAAGCAGATTGTCATTTTTTTATGGGAGAGGGTAGACATCCCAGTCAGGATTATTGGCTAAGAGAGATAAAAACAAACTGTGGTTAAATTAAGCCGAAAAGGATTTATTGAAGGAATGCTCAGAAACTCACAGAGTCAACCCAAAGTCTGGCGATTCTGGCAGGGAAACAGGATTTCTTTAGATAATTCACAGCTAATGCCACTCAATTAAGAAGTGTAAAAATAGCATAATATTTCTGGAAGAAATATTCTTAGAAGGAAGAAGTAAGATATGTTTGCTAATGATAATTCCCCTCAGCCTATAGTGCCATTGTCTGCAGATGGTCCATACGATCCACATCCTTACAACCTTGATTGTTTTCCTGTTGCTTTCCATTGTGGAACCATTCACTAAGGTTACTGCAAAATTATTTGTTTTTCAAGGTGACAGAACTTTTTGAGGCCATGTTGGATACATGACAAATGTACTCTAGTCACCAATCTTCAAATCACCATGACTCTACCCCCTCCATTTCCCCATCTTTTCATCCCACGCCCAATCTCAGCCAATCATTTTTGCTAACAGAACCTTGAGTTACATCATGTTTTATATATCTGTGTGCTCCATGGAGGCTGGAGATGAATCCAGGTTATTCTAACCTCAAATGGCAATTTTATTCCTCATGCTATTAATTGGTTCAGGAATGGGAATGTGAAATAACACTGAAACATCACTGTCTCTTCTGTTCTGTGGATGCTGTGTGAGACCTCGGTGCCTTGGAGCTGCTGCAGCCATCTTGAGACCAAAAGAGAGTAGCCAACATGCTGAGGATAGCAGAACAGAAAATTGGAAAGTACCCAAATCTTTGATGCTGTCAACTCTTTTTTTTTTTCCAAGATGGAGTCTCACTCTGTCGCCTGGGCTGGAGTGCAGTGGCACAATCTAGCTCACCGCAACCTCTGCCTCCTGGGTTCAAGCCATACTCCTGCCTCAGCCTCCCAAGTAGCTGGAATTACAGGCACCCGCCACCACTCCCCAGCTAATTTTTTGTATTTTTAGTAGAGACGGGGTTTCACCATGTTGACGAGGCTGGTCTCAAACTCCTGACCTCATGATTCACTCGCCTTGGCCTCCCGAAGTGCCAGGATTACAGGCGTGAGCCACCGCGCCCGACCCGATGCTGTCAGCTCTTGACAGTGTTTTGTTAGTAGGTTACCTTCAATTCTACTTCATGTCATTATACTCAGATCCTAATTTCTGAAATATATCTAATTCTCTTTGTATAGCAGATAACTTTTGTTAGCACAACTTATCTTTCTCATTCTGCTATCATTTTTTATTTTTTTTGCTTTACATGTCCCTCATCCTTCTCTCCTTTATTAATTGTTTCAGTGGTGGATATGAGACCAAAGTTAAGCCAATAAGCATGCTTTCCTGATACTTTCAGTACTGAACACTAAGAAAGAAAATTTGTTTCTCTTTGCCAATGAGTGTAAGATGTTAGAACTATTGACCACCATACTTTCTACCCTATAAAGGAAACTGAGCTGATTTGAGAAATAATAAAGTTGAAAATGATTAAACAGGGAAGGGCACTAAAAAAGAGCAAAATAGGGAACAGATATAATTGCATAAATGTGTGAAACATTGTCCTGTTGGACTTTGGTTCTCTGATCCTACATATTCCTGAAGCTCAAATGCCACACTGCATTTTTCATGCTGTAGTTATTCAGTCTTTTCTTCTAGATAGAAAATCAGGAGTTCTCTCCACTGAATTTCCTGTGGTCTTCATTGAATTTCCCGAGGCCCAGGAGAGCATCCCCAAGCTTCCCAAATGCCAATGGAAAATTCACTAATAAATGACTAGGCAAGTATCCTTCCAAACTGATTTATCTCATAACATTAGAATTAATATAAAGCAAAACTTATATATATATATATATATATATATATATATATATATATATGTTGAGGCGGAGTCTCACACTGTCGTCAGGGCTGAAGTGCAATGGCATGATCTTGGCTCATTGCAACCTCCACCTCCCAGGTTCACACGATTTTCCTGCCTCAGCTCTCCCTAGTAGCTGGGATTACAGGCACACACCACCACACCCAGCTAATATTTTGTATTTTTAGTAGAGATGGGGTTTCACTATATTGGCCAGACTGGTCTCGAACTTCTAACCTCATGATCCACCCGCCTTGGCCTCCCAAAGTGCTGGGATTACAGACATGAGCCACCGCGCCTGGCCAAAACTTACATTTTTTATAAGATTATGTTGAATGACAAAAGATGAACTTCTTTTGTTTCATTCAGGTTATAGCAACCCTGCCCAGTGTGCATTGAGTTAGAGAAGTTTTGGCTGCAATTTGAAATTTGTGATAGTGTTATTATTTCTCCATGTATTATTCTGTGTTCTCACCCTGCTGTAAAGACATACCTTAAACTGGGTAATTTGTGGAAAAAAGAGGTTTAATTGATTTATACTTCCACAAGCTGTACAGGAGACATGGCTGGGGAGGCCTCAGGAAACTTGCAATTATGGCAGAAGGGTGGAGGGGAGGCAAGCGCGTCTTTAGATGGCAGCAGGAGATAGAGAGAGGGAAGTGCTACACACTTTTAAATAACCAGATCTCATGAGAACTCTTTCACTGTCATGCAAATAGCAAAGAGAAAGCTGCCCCCATGATCCAATTACCTCCCCACCAGATCCCTCCCCCAATATTGGGAATTACAATTCTACATGATATTTGAGTGGGACACAGAGCCAAGCTGTATAACTCTGTATATATGTACATATTTGTGTGTGCATGTGTGTGTGTGTGTGCGCATTCGTGTATGGCTTTATGGGCATGTTCCAATTTACATGATTAAGGTTTGTTAACACACTCCCAGGCCAGGTGCGGTGGCTCACACCTGTAATCGAAGCACTTTGGGAGGCCGAGGCAGGACACATCACAAGGTCAGGAGTTCAAGATCAGCCTGACCAACATGTTGAAACCCCATCTCTATTAAAAATACAAAAATTAGATGGGCACGGTGGCTCGTGCCTGTAATCCCAGCTACTCCAGAGGCTGAGGCAGGAGAATTGCTTGAACCTGGGAGGCGGAGGTTGCAGTGAGCCGAGATCACCCCATTGCACTCTAGCCTGGGCAACAGAGTAAGATCCCGTCTCAGAAAAAAAAAAAGCCTCACACTCACACTTTGGGAAGGTTGAAAGGGAAGTTATGACCATTTTGAATATCTTTATATCCCTGAGTGAAAAAAGTGTTCAGGGAATGGAAAGGAAAGGGGTAGAGTAAGAAATCCCAAGTTTCCCCACTTCTTTTTTAATAGACTTTCAGTTCAGGAGTGTAATATTTAGTCGCAACAACATTGCAAATATACGAAGCACCATTATTCTAATACAAGCTTAGAAAACACACCAAAGCAAAGGTGAATAATTTTTAGATACTTTTTTTAAATTACAAGCTGTTCCTATCTTCTGCCTTCTTCTATAAATGTAGCTGAGGAAGAATTGACTGAATGTGAAATTACATTTATTGTATACACATCCAAACACCTGTCATGCAAAAAAAGGCAAATGCCCACTCGTCGTATCAAGAATTACTGCATGCTGGTTCTTCAAATCATGTATACTGTATTTGAACACTGTTCTTTGTACTTACGAACAAATAATATTCAAAATAACTTACCAAAATGGTAATTAAGAGTCAGAATGAGTATTTCAGTAATGCACACACAGATAAGTATATGCGGATCAACACACACACACACACACATACACACACACACAGTCTTAAGCAGTTAAACAGAAGAGTACTTCCTAGGGATATGCCCTTGCAATTTGAGACATTTCTATTTCTCACAGCTTTACACAATTTTTTTTTTCGCCTCTAGGTTATTGAATATGCTCTAATACTGAATAAGCCCATAGGCTCCTCCAGTGATTTCTAGCTTTTTCACAACTCCCAGGTGCCTGTTAATGCATCCTCAATCTACATCTCTTCCAATGCAGCATAAGCAACTCACCTTGATTACACCCTTTGTATTCTGTATATTTCAGGTCAAATGGTGGAGGATTGCAGATGGGGGTTAGATATAAGGCATAGCTTCTGCAGATATGGTATTGTGCACATGGCAGTAGCAGAGGAATGACAATGGCATTTCTAATCACAGCTACTTACCTGGTGCCTCAGTTATGAACTACTGGCACTGGCTTTTCAATTAGGAAAATTATTGAGACAGATTATAGTTATCACTTACTCTAATTGGATTGTACTTTTCAAAATTCCCTTTGGTGCAATTTGTTTATTGACTTGTTAATATTTTCAAATGGAACAAAATTAAAATCAGCAATTTCCACAATTGTGTATCTTACTTGAAGTAATATTATTGTTTGTTTTGGACCTCAGAAATGATTCTTTTATAATGAACTCATGGTTATCTTCTGAGAGGGGATGTATTGAAGTTGTATTTCCCACTAGTATTATATCAAATTGTTATTGACTCATTGCCTCAATCAAGCTCTTTATGAATAAAAACATAACCTTTATTTATTCTGACCCAGTGAGAGCAGGAAGTGATGAAGTTCAGCTCAGACATTTAGTGAGTGAAGTTATTCCTGTTAGGAGCAGATGTGAACGGAAACTAAGTAACAAAGTTAATTTACTATCTTTCTCCCATCCTGAAGCTGCTTGTCTTCACTGAATAACTTTAGCATGAAAGAAGCCTGATTTAACTGGAGATTTTGAAACTCCCCCTGAGTCAGTTTTCCACATTTTTTAAAATTATTAAGTTAAAAGTTGGTGCTATCCAGAATATCTGTTATATCAATAGTTAGATTTACATGTAAACACTAATGCCTCTTATAAAATGAACATTTTATTTTTTTAACAAATATTTATTGAGTGTCTCTGATACTCCTGGCACTTTTCCAAATGCTGAAGGAACAGTGATTAACAATACAAATAAAGCCCCATTTTCCTAAAGCTAACATTATAGCAGAGTTAGACAGAAAACAGATGATTTAAATGAGGTATTTCATGGATATTTTTTCTTTTATCTTGGATTTTCAAATAAAGTAAAAACCCTGAAAACCATAGATAATCTCATTGCTATGTTATGAAAGGCATTTGGGTATTATTAGAACTAGCTAAATATATGTTTTAGGGTCTATCTAGCTGATACAGCAAATAAACCCTAAATTTGCAATGGCTTAACACAGTAAAAGTTTTTTTAACAATTGTAACCATCTAGTGAATATGTTCCTGGTTGGTGGGTGGCATCCTCCGTATTGTGATTCAAGGAGCCAGGCTCGTTCCATCTTGTGACTCCTCCATCCTTTAGGGGCTCAGAGATTCCTGTGTATAGCTGGAGAAGGAGAAAACAGAGAAGAGAATTTCCACTAGTTTTTAATGGCCTTTTCATAGATGTGACACATCACTTTCACTCACATACAATTGGAGAGAACTAGTGACCCAGCTATGCCCAGGTGAAAGAGGGTCTGGGAAATGATATATCTAGTTGGACAGCTGCTGCTAAGTGACATCTTCATGCTGTGTGCCAGAAACATCATCAAAGACTTCTCCCCTCCGTTATATGCCAAAAACATCAGCTCTCCATTAAAATTTACAGAATAGAGAGATGATGTTTCTGGCACATCAAGGGAGGGGAGGGTTTTAACCCATCATCCACTTCCAGCCCATATATGTGATGGCCACAACACAAAGACAGTCAGGTAGGAGAAAAAGCTGACAGTTTAATGTCCCTGGCCTGCTGCTGAGTCCTGCCAACAGAATGGACCGCAGGGAGGGAAGATGGTTAGACCTAGAGCAAGATGCACTTCCATCGGTACGCAACAAGATGTAGTAGGCCACAGTGAATTCGACTTAATGAAAGAAGGCTAAGCTTGGGCTTATTTGGAAGGGCCCAGCCTAAGAGACGTTCTGCTAGTGTGAGATGACTCCAGGAGAGTCATCTACGTGGGGTAATTCAAGATAGGAGAAGACAAAAGGAACCCATTAAGTCACCTGGAGAAGATCAAGCAGCACCAGTTAAGTACATAGGTATTGTTCTTTTACCTATCATCCCACTTCACTCTGCAACCTGAAGGAGCCACATCAGCACCATGATCACAGGAGAGGAAGTTGAAGCAGGAGGTTGAAAGAGCAGGCTACATTTACCTCCTTCCCCCAGAAGCAGTCTGCTAAATTCCCAACCTTGAGAGTGAGAATGGGTGCCAGAAAGGGAGGATCAGGAGAAGCTTTTATTGCATGTCAGAAGAAAGTGTTGATTTGAAATTTCTGTAATACTGCTAAGAAGACTCTTCTGGCACTTAGAACCATCCTGAGATAACAAAAGGTGTTGGAGAAAGGCGCGCCTTCACGAGTTTGGACAGTAGTGGGAGAGAGAGACTTTTCAGATTGCACTCCACCAATTTTAGTCCATCTGTTTTACCCATTATACATAACCAAGATAAATTTAGATAGTGATAATTCTACAAACAAAAATATTCCATGGTGACACTGAGGGTGGTTTGAAGACTGTGGCAGTGCACCCAGCTAGACAGACTAGCACATGCCCAAGCGCTTGGGACAAATGAGCTGAGTGAAAGGAACCCAGAAGGAAGGCACTCAAGGCAGTCCTGGAGCAGAGAAGAGGCTTAGGAGGCTGGAACTAGAACAGGAAAGCTTGTTGGCAGGAGGTGGGCAGGGACAGGTGACTTGTGATCAGAGGTGTTGACAGGGCCAGATCTCACAGGGCACCAAAGTGCAAGTGAAGAGATTTTAGTCCATAAACATTTAGCCAATAGAAGGTGTAAAGAAAAAAATGAATGATCTGATTTGTGTTTTTAAAACATTCTTATAACTGTTGTGGAGAGAATAAATTGTAGTGGCATGAGTGTAAAGATGGAGACCTGTTAGACACTTTTAAAGTCACCAAAATGAGCATTGATAGTGGTTTGAACTAGGGTGTTAGTGTGGCAATGGAGAGAGTATAGTCTCAAGATCTTCATGGATAAAATGACCATGGGTGAGTGAAGGAGAATAACCAGCATTAACTTCTCACACTGAAACATGCATTTTCTTTTGGATTTCCATATTCCAGAATTATTTCTTTGTCCTATGTTATTTATGACTACCTTGAACTATTAGTAGCCCAAACTTTCTTCTGACACATAAATTGAAAGGAGCCTTTTTATTTTTTTCCAACTCTAAACAAAGGGATATTAGAAAATAAATGGTGAATTCTTGTGATTATTATCATCAGCATTAAAATATATATAATAAAAAATGTCACCAGGCATTAACATAATTCATACAAATGTATTAATTTATGCTTCATGTATGTATGTGAACACTTTAAGAGTGTTAGTGTGAACACCCAACTGGGCCTGAAGTTTGTTGTATAGCACACAGCTTGAAGAAAAGTACAGGGCGCCATGTTTTTGCTGTTGGTTTTTTTTTCTCCCCTCTAGCACTGCATTGCCCAATATAAATATGAGCCACAAATGTCATTTTTAATTTTCTGATAGTTACATATAAAAATTAATAAGCATAATTAATTTCGAAGACATATTTAACCCAACATAACCAAAATATTATTTCAATGTGTAATCTATATAAATAAATATTAATGAGATGTTTTGCATTTCTATTTCCTATTAAGCTTTTAAAATTCATTGGGTATTTGGATTTACAGCCCATCTCAATTCAGTCTATGTAAAGTGCGAAGAGACACATAGCTACAGTATTGGATGGCATACTCTTAGAACTAACAACCTTTATGAGCAATTAGAAAAGACAAGACAGTCCCTTAATGTGTGTTTCTGTTTGTTTACTGAAGAGTCACAGCCTACCAGTCTACTCTCTCATCAATACTCTCATGCAGAACATCAAAGTAATGTTTCTAAGTTGCTCCAATTTCAATCTGTAACTACCTTTCTTGAGAGCTGTACAAGTTTCTGGATGATAATCAGAGTGGGGGAGCAATAGTTCTTTGAGACTTTACTGTTAATGTCAGTAAAGCGAGTAAAATTTTTTTCAATTATTTTGAGCAATAATAAGAAAAAATATTTTTAAAGATCTGTACAGTTTAATATCGGATCCCTGAAAGGTAGATGTTGCATCCAGATAAGGAAATAGCCATCCTATAGACAGTGCAGTCACGTGTTTTCCGTGCTTTCTGACTGTGAGTTTTATGTTTTCTGGTTTTGGTTTTTCATTAGAATAAGGAAATAGCATAATATTAAAGCACATTTGATTCATAGTTTTGTTTATCTAATATTTATAGAGTACCTAAGTGATTACATTAGTGATAACAAACTTATCTGAATATAGATAAGAATTTTTCAGAATACCAAATATTTAAAAAGGGAAATAAACTCACAGAACTGTGAGTGATGTAATATTGGAACATCTATTTTTTAAATGAAAATATTTTGAAGTTACTTAAACTTTCTTTTGACTCCTATTGTGTATTTTTTTTAATCCTGTGATTTTTAATTAGAAGTGACTTTTCCAATAACCTCTAAAGTCATTGTTAAACTCGCAGTGGTTATTAGAGTTTCATATAGCTTTCTTCAATTTCATAACAATAATAGGTATACTTTTATACAAAAATAATTAGGTTCTTTTTTAGAAAAAAAATCTCTCAGTTTAATTAATTGAAGTGAATATTAAGCAAGAAGAAATTTTCAAAGGTAGATTCTCATTTTAGAAACAAGAATATTATGGAAAATAGTTTATTCAGCCTTACAGTATATTTCTTGATTAGAATTTTCATAGCAGAATGAATAAAGGAAAATCAGTTATATATATAAATTGTCTCTTTAATCTGCTTTTGAAATAGTGATTTTCCTATAAGTGTTTACCTGTTTTCTACAAATTGCTCCTCTCTACCATCCCCAATCTCCCTGAAGTGCAGTTATCCACAAAAGTCACCAGCTAGGTCTTGTATTCTGGTAGCCTATGCTCATACCACCACTATTGTTTATTGGTAGTATCTATTGTGATTGGCAGTGCTCATGGACCAATCATTCAATATGGTAAATATAACCCTTGTCCTGACCATGCACATCCACTCAAATTACCATATCTGAAATTCATCTACTTCTTTTCATTTGGGCTGCCACCACTTGAACTCAAGCCAGCCAAATTGGATGCTTGATTTAGAATTGCCAACCTATTTTTTTATTATGAATGGACAAATGTGCACACATGAATATGTAAATACATAAAACAAAGTGAGCCCACCTACCACCTAATATCAACCCCATTTTATAAATAAAATATAATTTTAATCACAGAAAGTAATGGCATAATTTTAGAATGAAGACTCATGCTTTGAATTACATTTGG
Source organism: Ateles fusciceps (assembly GCA_036589455.1). NCBI lineage: Eukaryota > Metazoa > Chordata > Mammalia > Primates > Atelidae > Ateles > Ateles fusciceps. The sequence continues at coordinate 749,038 of JAZHEH010002603.1, read as the reverse complement.
TTAAATGAAAAATATAATATATGGTCCCTTGTTTTCTCTGATTTCACAGCTGACCAGTGAAAAATGTATAATGGGCTTGCACAGGCCAATTTTAGAACTACATCAGTCTTTCTTTCTTCCCCCAATAAAATCTCAATTGCTTACCCCTCACCCTATTCATTTACTTCTCTCTAGGCACTTACATTTCAGTTGGAAGCAAATGAAAATTTCTAAAATTAGAAGTGTTCTCTGATTTCAGGCCTCCTTGATCTGGGATAATAAAAGCAGGAATGGAGTAGGTTCATAGTTGCTTTATGGTGGCCATTTTAAGGAGTCATATCACTGTCTAGTCTATATCTATAACAGGATGATCTCATCTCCCCTTCAAACCTAAATGATTTTCTTTCTGGAATCACCTTTGAGATCTCCGTACTTTTTCCAGTGATATCTGCAGTTCTCTAGTTATTCTTGGAACTGCTTTTTGAGAACTGCTCTTTCAGGAGAAAGTATAACTCTTAACAAATGTACCACATTATTTTATTTTCCCTTTTGCTACAATGAATTAAATCTGAAGGAAGTCAAACATTGACTCTTTATTTATGTTTCCCTAGCACCGATCTCAGAGCCCACTATATAGGATATTATATGTGTGCCTCTAATTAAAATAAACATGGTAAAGTTGTAAACATTTCAAATTATAAAGGAAAACAATAATCCCTGCCTTACACCTCCCTGTCCCATTCTCCACAGACCATTCATTACTTTGAAAACTTCCACATTTTCAATATGTAATAACTTATTTAGTGGTATTTATTGATTTACCTACTATAGATATTATTTTCGAACTATGGAATATGATTATTTAGTTTGGAGACACCACATGCACCGTTTCTTCCTCCTTAATTTTAATAGTTGCATTGTTTTTGTTCATTCATTATGTAAACATTTAGTTAGCACTGACTATGTATCAGGTCCTACACTAAGAATTGTGGATATATAGGTGAATGAGACAAATAACTTCTGTACTCTACAAATTTTCATCAGTGTGCACAGACTAAACACTATAAGTAAAACATAGTAGTTTGAAAGATACTGAGTGCTAAGGAGAAAAATAAAACACGTGAAGAGTTATGGTGTACCAGCCATGGGGGAAGAGTTTTAATTTTTAAAAATAGTATCATCAAAGAAGATATCTCTAGAAAGTAAGATTTGAGCAGAAACTTGAAGCAGGTGGTGGAATGAACCATGTGGACATCTGGAGGAAGAATACAAATAGAGCTTGCTTGACCTGTCAGAACCAAAAAAAAAAAAAAGGGAAGGCAGTATGGGTTAGATGAAATAAGAAAAAGATGTGGGTAGAAGTAGGAATTATTACGCATCCAAATGGAGATATCATATACGTAGCAAGAGTCCAGGATATATTGTATTTTAAATGTTAAAACTTGTTGAGATTACTAGGGGTAGAAAAGTTAAGAGGATCAAGAAGTGAGTTTTGGTCATCCAATGTTCAGACATTTGGGACATGCAAAAAAACAGCAAATAAGTTACCAGGCTGGGAGTGGTATCTCATGCCTGTAATCCCAAAACTTTGGGAGGATCACTTTGAGCTCAGTAGTTTAAGTCCAGCCTGGGCAACGTGGTAAACCCCATCGCTGCAAAAAAAAAAAAAAAAAAAAAATTAGCTGCGTGTTGATGGCTTGTGCCTGCAGCCCCAGCTACACAGGAGGTTGAGGCTGGTGAATCGCTTGAGTCCAGGAAGTGGAGGTTGCAGTGAGCCAAGATTGTGCCACTGCAGTCCAACCTGGGTGACGGAGTGAGACCCTGTTTCAAAAAAAAAAAAAAAAAAAGAAAAGAAAAGCTGCCAGCATATAAGGGGAAAAAGGGAGAAAATGCCACCTTTAAAACTAAAGATGAAAGTGATTCTACAAAATCAAATAATGCTATTGGTTTGAGCGATATGCAAACCAAAAATTGATCATCAGATATAGCAATATAAAAGTAAATGCTGGTCTTTATAAAAGCAGCTTCTGTGTAATCATAAGAGTGAAATTCTAAAAGGAGTTTAAGATAAATTGGAAGGAAAGATACTGGAGACAAGGGGTTCATTCTTTAAAGAAGTTTTACATTAAAGACAATAGAGAAATTAAACCAGTTGGAGGAGGAAGCTGATGTTTTAAGATTGAGTAAATAACAGGGTGTTTTTATGCTGATGAAAGGGATTCAATAAAGGGAGAAAAGTTGGAGCTGCAGCAGAAATAATTTTGGTAGAGAAAATCCTTGGTAGGTGAGCTAGGATGAGATCTACTACACAGTGGCAGTATTGGTATTAGGTAGAGCACTACGTAAGTTCCTTATTGGTTGTCTTTGTGTCTTTTGAACATATGTACTACAACCCTTATTTTTTAATTAACTAGACTTTAGGCAATGTCTCTTGCCTTCCCTCTCTGTAAGATAAAGATATTTCCATCTCTACCCTACTTTTCACCTCTCTTTTCCAGTTTTAATTTCTAACTCCTGCTAGGTATAAATGGAGAACATTTATGTTCTGTTCTGTAACCATAAAGAAGTTTTTCATGATTTCAGTATAAGATCATTTCAAATAATGGGAGAGAATGTAAAATTTCAGCTTCAGGATCCAGCTGATTGTATTTTCTATTTTTTACACACCGTCAGTGGTTAAAAATTGACATCATTTTAATTACTCTTATAATTTGCACCTGTTACCTTCTAGAACTGCTTTTCTTGGTTTACAATTAGGTATCCTTTTATTGTCTTCCTCTGTTAGTTCCCCTCATTTTAGAGAGTCCCCCTAATGTCTTCCTTCACTTCACTGTCATTTTACTTAATTATATTATCAGAAAAATTCTTTAAAATATTCATGTGTGATCAGCTTTTTAAATTCTTGAATATTCCCAGAACTTTTATTATGCCCTCATACCTAAATTTTTGGTGGGTTACATAATTCTCATTCAAATTTATTTTCCACAGGACTTTGAAAGCATTGCTCTATCTTTCCCCAACATCTAGTATTTACTGTTAAGAATTCTGAAGTACCATTTCCTTTGAAGAGATTTTTTTTCTTTCTTCTCAGGAAGCTTTTAAGCTTTTTTCTGTTTATCTGGCAATGTGAAATAATCCAGAAATTATCTTGCATGAAAATTTTATTTATTTTTTCCAAGATGGTGTATTAGAGGCATTGCTAGCATACCTGTCTTACTGGAAAGGACAAAACAGTGTGTAGATATTTACACTGTGAATCTTTTTTCAAGATGTAATGCAGGAACTGAACAGGAATACCGCATGAATCCACAGACCCTCTGAAGGAAGCAGCAGGTGGCAGCCGACACTGAGTTAAGTGAAGGGCTGAGAATCCCCAGAGTGTGAGAGGAGAGAGAATGCCTCTGGGCTCTGCACCCATACCATGGAATCAGAAAGTCCAGGACACATCACCATGGGAAGGCCTTAACACTACCCAGTGCTTCTTCCACAGGATCTCTGCATGGGTACAGCTATTAACAGCCCTTCTGGAGAACTTCTGGGTAACTACCTCCCCTCAGTAGGAGCACACCCCAGGTTCAGGCTTGCACAAGAGACAGTCACGATTTCCCTCTGCTTGAAACATCGACTTTCCTACAGATGAAAAGAGGTGCCTGTCTGACCTGAATAGCCAGACCGCTGGGACAGCAATGTGTTCGAGGGGTGAATAGCTTTCCTGCTGACCTGGCAGGGAGCTTAGATGACTCCAACACTTCCCCTTGATAAGCCCTCAGTATGACTCACTAAGAGCTCCTCCAGCCACCTCTGTCAAGGCTGGAACCTCTGCCCACCATTGGGTATTGTGTTTACCCACTTGCTTTAGCCACAACTAGTTCTTACCCAGGTACACACCCCTACTGGACTGAAGCCTGAACCATCAATCAAGTAAATAAAATGCTTGGGAAAAATAAATAAATGAAAAAGTGCATGCCGTGAAGGAATGAGATAAGCTTCAAGAGCCCTCTACCATTTCAACTCCGCAGGAGACAGTGAACTTGCTCACACACCAAACACATTGCTTCTACAACCAGCATACAGAAAAGCCATTATACAAAGACTCTCTATAACCAAGAAACTCTTACAGATTCTTCACCCCTGAAAGTACCATGAACCAAATTAGGCTATAACTAACTATAAACATTGAAGTCGAATCCTTAAGGGGAAAAAAGAATTATTTCTTATTTCTTATTTTTGTCTGACTGAGTTGATCCAACACACCAGGTTTCAAGCCCTGACATTCTTTCCTCAACTTGATCTATTCTGCTGCTAGCACTTCTGATTGTTTTATGAAATTCTTGTGGTGAATTTTTCAACCTTATCAGATCAGTTTGGTTCTTTTTAAAATGGCTATTTTGTCTTTCAGCTGTTTTACCTTTTTATTGAATTTCTTAAATTCCTTGGCGTAGGTTTTGACTTTCTCCTGAATCTGAATGATCTTTATTACTGTCTAGATTCTGAATATTCTTTTAATCTTTGATGTTGCTGTATTTTGGATTAGGTTTTGCTTTTATAGGCTTTGATGCCTTGAGAGTTTGACTGTGGTATAAGTTGGGTTCAGTCAACTGGCTTCATTTCTGGATTACTTCAATTGACCAAGATTCAGTTCAGCACTCCTGAGCTGCAGGTTTTCACCCTGAGTTTCTGTAACCAGGCCCACAGCTTTGCTCTCTGGCCACTTGAACTAAGCACCTGCTGCACTGGAGGGAACAAGGTGTTCCCTGTCCATTGGTAACAATATTCTGATGGGAGGGTTCCATCTGGGTACCAGCAAATAGGTCTGTATTCACGACCACATGCCAGCAGTGATGGGGCAACAAGGACCTGTGTACCAGCAGGGGTGGGGAAGAGGTGTCGAAATCTATGCATGCGTATGTGCTGGCAAAGCAGTAGAAAGAGACTGCAGGTGGGTGCAGTTCATTGGGGACCCATCTGCTTAAGCTCTCTGATGGTTAGGCAGGGTCTCCCAGTGAAGGAGCTATGACCATAACTGTCAGGGAGAACTCTAGTTGGTCACCTGAGTCTGCGCTGCAAGTGGGCATGGCCAGGTAGTTACCCTGGAAAATACTGGCAGACAGGTTTGTGCTCATATCAGTCTGGCTCTGTGCCACCGGCAAGACTGACTTGCTTTGTTCAGGTCTGACAGTCAACAAAGGCCAAAACCACCTAGAGGAGTGTGGCAAGCCTTGGGGGATGGGCATCCTGGCAGTGATCCACTGCTGCCGTTCCTGTGCCAAACCCTCTAGATTCTGCACATGCTAGAGCTGTGTACCTGCTACCTCTCTAAGAAGCTTTCCCTGTTGGCTCAAATGTCTTTAGTGGTCATGGAATCTCCTGTGCTAGGATTCCTGAGGCCTGTGGTGAGAGTGGTCCACTCTTCACCTATTTAATTCAGCCTTTCCCCAAAAGCTGCGGAGGGCCAGTAATGAGTCCTTAGCTCGGTAGCCCTGTGCTGCATTTCCAGCTTCCACCCTCTTTAGAACAGGGTCCACATTCTCCCTCCATCCACTTCCAAGGCCTTTCTTCCAAGGATCTGCTCTGAGTGTGCCAGTCTTGATGGTCTGGTCTCTTGGTGGGAAATGCTCAACTACCAAAACAAGTGAAATTAAAAGTCACTAAATATTATATGACTAAAATGGTCTGCTTATTTTCATATTAGAAAAACTGTATTAAACTGTACATGTGTGCTGGCATCTCAACACTATATTTTCCTAAATTGTATGGAGCATGGTGTTTAAGGTATAGTTTAAATACAACTGAGAATTCTTAGTTAGCGAGTAGTGTTGCTATAGTTCTTATCATTACTGTTAGAAAAGAGTTTAATCTGTGATCCAAGGGAAAACAAATACAATATACAGCAGATGTCCCTTGTCATGTGATACACTGGCTCCCAGAGCCTTCTTTCATAATTGTAAGCTTCTTAAGGCCCTCACCAGGAACAGATGCAAATACCATGCTTCCTGTACAGTCTAGAACTGTGAGCCAATGAAGCCTCTTTTCTTTATAAATTACTCAATCTCAGGTATTCTTTTATAGTGACACAAAAGGACTAATACAATGTCTCTATCTATCTATCTATCTGTCTGCACACAAATATACTATACTAATGACTTTCATTATATAGTATTCATGTTTACATAAACATTTTAAAATACAGATTTCCCATTAATAGGTAAGCATAGACTTATCAAGGAAAATATAAAATTTATTCCTTTTAACTTTTTATTATGAAAATGTTTAGAGAGATGTGAAAGTTGAAGGAATAATACAAAGAACAAACTCATATTTTCTTCCTAGTGTCAAATTACTAAAGATTAGTCACATTTGTCTTTGTCTTGTTCTTCTCTTTGGTTTTTTTTTTTTTTTTTTTTGAGACAGAGTCTTGCTCTGTTGCACAGGCTGGAGTGCAGTGGCATGATCTCAGCTCACTGCAACCTCTGCCTCCTAGTTCAAACAATTCTTGTGCCTCAGCCTCCTGAGTAGCTGAGAGTACAGGCGTGCACCACCACACCCGGCTATTTTTGGTATTTTCAGTATAGATGGGGTTTCACCACATTGGCCAGGGTGGTCTCGAACTTCTGTACTCAAGTGATCTGCCCACCTCAGCCTCCCAAAGTGCTCAGATTACAGGTATGAGACACTGTGCCCTGCCTCTCTAACATTTTTTATTGTTCAATATTAAATTTAGGCATCATACGTTTTTGAAACTAAATATATTATACTTCTCAAAAGCATATTAATATCTTACATCATCTAGTGTCAAGTCTGAATTCATCTTTACTCAATTGTCATAGTAAGTGTATACTAAATGAAAATCCTGAAACATGGAGATAACAGAGGGAGAGCCAGCTTGAAATAAAAATATAGGCTATAGATAAAACATGCATATACTTTAAGGAGGTGACCCTACTATAAATATAAAATTAATTTTTGTTTGTATTTTATGATTATGAGAATTTATTGAGAACCAAGTGCTATATTTTATGAAGACTGATTGATGCTGCTGAATTGCAATTGTAATTTTTTCAAATATTATCTGGCAAAATCCATTACTAAAAAATTGATTTATTTTTAGATATGTATCACTTATTCTGTAAATGTTGACATTTAATATTATATTGTGCCCATTGTGGCATTTGGATTACAGAAGATATTCTAGTTCTCATTATATTTTTCTGGAGTTGCTGGATTCTTTCAGTTTATAATGTGGAAACTCAGTCTAATACTGGATGGACTCATGTTATTCTGGCTAATCACAGTTGCACCCTGAGTGTGTATTTCGTAGAGGGATAAGGAAAATTTCACTGCACAGTACAAAAGTATGCTTTATCTATGCTTATGTTCAATTTATTTTGTTTGATTTCACCAAGCCTACAATTTAAGTTCCTGATGATTTTATATGTACCATGAGGTAAACAGTATGCCATGGGCTTTAAAATAAAAGCATGTTTCTAACATTGAGGTTCTAACACAGCTTTAAAAATTAATCCTGGCTTCCTTTTATATATCCAGTAACTCCATGCACTCAGTGTCTGAGGAAAAACTATACTGTAAACACCATAAACACTGTTTACCATGATCTGCCTCACAGATTCACAGAGCACGCATGCTGACCATGGAAAATCTGTGCAAGGTGAGACATTAATCACACAAACATCAACCCTGCCTGTTCTCAGTACACAAAGACTCCAGTTCAAGCAAAAATATTGATTTTTGTTTCTCTTTTGTTTTGCTTCTTTGCATATTTGCACAACTGATCATTCCACCTCACTTCATCATAGAGTATCTGCTCAGTCTTACAGTTTTGCTCTCAGGAAGGCCACTTACCAAGCTTCAAACAACTTCTACTCTATTGAAGCATGATGGTGCATTTTTAGAGCAACTCGAATTAATTCAATTTCAAAATCAGTAAATATTTGAATCCTCAGATCACTTGAATCAAACAGAAGCAGCATCACAATTTAAAAGATAGATATTTTAATGCAAATTCCCAATTGCCAGCAGTTATTTTTCTGACTTGGCTTATATTATTCAACTTTTCATGAACGTAAATACAAAAATGTGGAAAGTTTGATTTTGCAAATATTGTATTATCTTTAAACTTAATTTTATCTGTACAGTATGCCTAAATAATTTGTTTTTTTAAGACAGAGTTTCACTCTTGTTACCTGGGTTGGAGAGCAATGGCACGATCTCAGCTCACTGCAACCTCCGCCTCATGGGTTCAAGTGATTCTCCTGCTTCAGCCTCCCAAGTAGCTGGGATTACTGGCACCCGCCACCATGCCCGGCTAGTTTCTGTATTTTTAGTAGAGACAGAGTTTCACCATGTTGGTCAGCCTGGTCTTGAACTCCTGACCTTAGGCAATCCATCCACCTGGGCCTCCCAAAGTGCTGGGATTACAGGTGTGAGCCACCACACCCAACCACCTAAATAATATTTTTTTAAAAATAGCAATAATTTCTTGATGGCATCTCCAGTTATGCTACAGACCAGCCCAAGAATTCTCTCACCGCATTCTCACAACAATCTTATAAGTGAAAATATTGTTATCAATTCCATTTTGCAGATCAGGAAACTGAGACACAGAGAAATCAAGACAAAGCAGCTACTAAGAGGGTGAGCCAAGAATTGAAGCCAGATTGTCTGGCTTCAGCTTGTCTTCATATCTACTTTCACAGCTACCTACAGTTTGCCAAGTGATTGTAACTTTTACTGCCAATAAAAATTTTAGGTAACATTTTACTGTTACTGTTAGTGAAATGAAATAAAATACAGGGGTCCTGGATTCAGTGCAGGGTCTGTGGGTGAATGAAGTGTTGTCTTTTTCAAAAACGTGTAATTTACTGTTAGAATAATTGTTTTGAGACTAATAGATAACTGATTTATACATGACCTAAACCAAACATTTTCAGAAATTAGTGATTGTGTCCAAAAAATTAAAGAAGGAAAGTAATCTTCCTACAGAAAGGAAAATAAACACAGGGTTTTTTTTTGTTTTGTTTTGGTTTTTTAAAACAAGTAATTTTGTCCAGAAAGACCTTTTAAGTGATTGCTTCATGGCAGGGCTAGAATTCCTTTATCTTAATTCTTGAGGAAAATGTAATTGCTTGCATTTATGCTGTAAATATCTAGTCAAGCATAGTCTGACAAGTTACCATTGTGATGATTAGTTCTGAATCCTAAAGCTTTGGAAAATCCTAGCCTACAAATTGAAAGTGAAATTCTCTGCAAAACACAAAAGAAACCAAAGTAAATAAGCAACTCAGGTCTTTTGTGAACTGGTTGAGCACTGATGCTTGATTTTATTCTGAGCATCCTCTTACAAGTTGCAACAAATCTTCAAGAATTTATCTGTGGTTGGACTTAAATCAATAATTCATTATTTCAGTCACCGGTTCCAGACTCCTTCAACCTTTTAACTATATTATTCTAAGTTTGTAAATTTTTCTGCCATTTTCATCCCTGAATCATTTGGATCTTCCTGTTTTATTCAATTTATCCAGGTGTCATCCTTTGCAAACAACAACAACAACCCAGAGCTTATTACAAAGCATTAATTAAGTCTTAAAAATACAGTATATATCATGTGTATGCAGGCATCTCATTTTTTACAAAAAAGGAAACTTGTTTTTTTCTTTTTTTTTTAAGATCTAAGGGTTTGATATAACTTATTTTCTTCTTTCAACTTTTAAGTTCAGGAGTACCTGTGCAGGATGTGCAGGTTTGTTACATAAGTAAATGGTGGTTTGCTGCATAGATCATCCTATCACCTAGGTATTAAGCCCAGCATCCATTATCTATTCTTCCTGATGCTCTCCTTTCCCTACCCCACCCCCAACAGGTCCTCATTTGTTTTGTTTCCCCCCCCCCATGTGTCCATGTGTTCTCATCATTCAGCTCCCACTTATAAGTGAGAACATATGGTATTTGGTTTTCTGTTACTGTGTTAGTTTGTTGAGAATAATGGCTTCCAAATCCATCCATGTCCCTCATTCCTTTTTTTGGATGCATAGTATTTCATGGTGTATATGTATCACAATTTTTTATTCATTCTACCATTGATGGGCATTTAGATTGATTCCATGTCTTTGCTATCATGAATACTGCAATGAACATACACATGCATGTATCTTTATAATAAAATTATTTATATTCCTTTGAGTATATACCTAGTAATGGGATTGTTGGAATCGAATGGTATTTCTGCCTCTAGGTTTTTGAAGAATCGCTACACTGTCTTCCACAATGGTTGAACTAATTTACACTCCTACCAACAGTGTAAAAATGTTCCTTTTTCTCTGCATCCTGTCAGCATCTGTTGTTATATGACTTTTTAATAATAGCGATTCTCACCGGGATGAAATGGCATCTCATTGTGGTTTTGATTTGCATTTCTCTAACGATCAGTGATGTTGAACTTTTCTTGTATATGTTTGTTGGCTGCATGCATGTCTTCTTTTGAAGAGTATCTGTTCACATCATTTGCCACTTTTTAAATAGTATTGTTTGTTTTGTTTTTGTAAATTTGTTTAAGTCCCTTATAGATGCTGGATATTAGACCTTTGTCAGATGGATTGATTGCAAAAGTTTTGTCCCATTCTATAGGTTTTCTACTCACTCTGATGATAGATAGTTCCATTTCCTGTGCAGAAGCTCCTAAGTTTAATTAGATCTCATTTGTTAATTTTTGCTTTTCTGTTAATTGCTTTTGGCGTTTTCATCATGAAATCTTTGCCTGTGCCTATGTCTTGAATGGTATTGCCTAGATTTTCTTCTAGGGTTTTTATAGTTTTTGGCTTTTTATTTAAGTCTTTAATCCATCTTTAGTTAATTTTTGTATAAGATGTAAAGAAGGAGTCCAGTTTCAATTTTCTGCAAATGGCCAGCCACTTCTCTCAATACTATTTATTAAATAGAAAATCTTTTCCCCATTGCTTACTTTTGTCAGATTTTCCAAAGATCAGATGGTTGTAGATGTATGATCTTACTTCTGAGTTCTCTCTTGTGTTCTATTTGTGTCTATTCTTTGGGTCTTTCTGTCTATTCTTGTACCAGTACCATGCTGTTTTGGTTACTGTAGCCTTTTAGCATAATTTGAAGTCAGATGGCATGATACCTCCAGCTTTGTTCTTTTTGCTTAGGATTGTCTTGGCTATTTGGGCTCTCTTTGGTTCCATGTGAATTCTAAAATAGTTCTTTCTAATTCTGTGAAGAACATTAATGATAGTTCAATGGGAATAGCCTTGAATCTGTAAATTACTTTGGGCAGTATGACCATTTTCACGATACTGATTCTTTCTGTCCATGAGCATGGAATGTTTTTCCATTTGTTGGCGTCATCTCCTGATTTCTTTGAGCAGTGGTTTGTAGTTCTCCTTGAAGAGGTTCTTCACGTCCTTTGTTAGCTGTATTCCTAGGTATTTTATTATTTTTGTAGTAATTGTAAATGGGAGTTCATTCATGATTTGGCTCTCTGTTTGCCTGTTGTTGATATATAGGAATGCTAGTGATTTTTGCACACTGATTTTGTATCCTGAGACTTTGCTGAAGGTGCTTATCAGCTTAAAGAAGCATTTGGGCTGAGACAATGGGGTTTTCTAGATATAGGATCATGTTATCTGCAAACAAAGATAATTTGACTTCTTCTCTTCCTATATGAATGCCCTTTATTTCTCTCTCTTGTCTGAATACCCTGGCCAGAACTCCCAAGGCTATGTTGAATAGGGGTGGTAAGAGAGGACATTCTTGTCTTGTGCCGGTTTTCAAGGAGAATTCTTCCAGCTTTTGCCCATTCAGTATGATATTGGCTGTGGGTTTGCATAACTTTCAACCATTAAGAAAATAACTTATATAGATTTTATGTTTTTCCTTGATTTCACTGATTAAATGTATCTGAACTGACACACACAACTGAGTAGCTGACTAATCTAAAATCAGCTAATGGCAGTGCTTATAAGATATGCTTTAACTATTTCTGATTGTGCCTTTTTTCTGAACTAAGGGAAATAGTTATGGATTATTATCCACTTCATTTCCTTCTATTTTGGATCCATGTAAAGAGCTCTGCATTGCAAAAAATCTTTAGGCCAGAGTTGTTTTGTGCAGATTTTGAATCTTGAAATTAATTTGGTTAAGACATCACAATTTCAGATATCATGAACTCATATTATTCTGCTAGAGGCTCTAAATAAGATTGCATTACTGCAAAACAGAGCAAAAGGAAAAAGAGTAAGCAGGGATTTTGGAATTGAGGACTCTCTGGTCTCAAAGATTATATTCTGAGACTTTTTTTCTTTCAACAAAAAGTTGTTCCATTTTTAATTTTCAAAGAATATCCATTGTGTATTTTATTCTCACTTCATTGTTTGACTCTGCAACCAAAGGTCAGACTAACAGAAATGAAGAAAGAAAATGTAAAATCAGAGTGTTTTTATAACCCAGCATGAGTTTGTGATTTTGCAGACTGTCTATGGAATGCTCTATTGATTTCCAGCAGGCTGACACCCTGAAGCTTACCTCACTGTGCAAGCCAGATTTATTCTCTTTACCTCCAATTTGTTTTATCTTTCAGAAACATTGAAATTGGATCTTTAAAGAGTTTACTGCCCCTTCTTTAAAAGAAATCTGCAATTAAGATGGGCTAAAAATGTTTCTTGTTTTTCAAAATGCACATGTTCACTGGGTTACTTTTTAATTTCCCTCTCTGTACTCAAGTGGATAATTTAAGCAATGGCTAGGGCATCTGTTGGATATTAGTGTTCCACTGCTTACAGTGTTCAATAATAGCAGCATGAGTTTTAGCATAGAAGCAGAGAAAAGCTACAGAATTCCAGGACACTTGGGGAAACAAGAAAACATGGCCTTGTTTTTTAGATTGGCTGATTTTCAATGGTTTCAACTTACCTGATTTCTGTCATCCAAGATTTATTTTACAAAGTAGCCAAAAAGTAAACAACCATTTGTTAACTACTTTAGCCTTTACATTATAATGCAGATACTTAGCATGCTTATAAAAATATTTTAACTTTTTGTTATTTAAGTCCCTTAACAAATAGAGGTTTTAGAGACACTGTGTTACTCTCACAATAAAGTAAAAATGTGTTAACTATCTGCAAGGAATGATTCCTCATGCCAGGACTCAACAAACTTTATGTATAAGGGGCCAAGTAGTGAATATATTTGTCTTTGAGGCCCATATAGTCCCTGTTGCAGTTACTCAACTCTGCTGCTGTAGTGCAAAGCAGCCATAGACAATACATAAACAGATGATGATGCCTACATTTCAATAAGACTTCAATTACAAAAACAGGCACAATAGGCCGAATTTGACCAGTGGGTCTGTGTACCAACTCCTTCCTTGTACTCTTGATAATAAATTTTTCATTTATATATGTTGTTCTATAAATGTATTATTAGCCACATACATATAAATAATTTAATCTCTCTGATCATAAATAAAAATGTTTTACTATGTTAAATACTTTACATGTTATTGAGGAAATTTTTTAACAAAGAATTAAATAATAAAACATATGTATAAGAAAGTATTATAAATATACAATTGGATCAATTTTAACAATAGAAATAAGCTGTAAACTAATTTGTGGCTTCTTAATTTCCCACAACTGGTTTAAGCTGCTTTCTGCCACATAGCAGGAAAAAATAGTAAGCTTGACAATAGAAGTTATAGCAGTATTTTTCAGTTCAAAGCAATTTATTTTAAGTAAACTAACTCTCTCTTAGGTAAATCTTTAGACTCTCGGAGTGTCTCCCACTTGTCTTTCATATAATAGTATGAGTAGGAATGAACAGTAGACAACTAGAATGTTTTCCCAGTGAAAACTAGAAGTATCTCTAGATCAGCAGTTGAGTCTTAGTACTTTGTTCTTGGTTCAAGGTAGCTTTCTCTATTTAAATCTAAGGCTGGTAAAAGACTTGGGTGGTTCTCTCGTCATAGATAAATGCTAAGGGCTTGAATCCATCCTCTTGCTGGCCAGGCTTTATCTCAGCTTGAAGATTTCCATGATGTTGATTACAACTCCGATGGAACCACAGAGCAGGCATTTCCAGGCCCTGTAGCCCTCATCGATCAGATGAGCTCTTTGACCCACCTTGTTCTAGGAAAACCTCTAGCCATCAGCTATTTTATGTAACCACAATATGGCAATAAGAAACTCATGGATAAATTCCACACAGTTGTCACAGAGGATCCACTGGTACTACTTCTAACTCTTTCTGCCTAAATTTTACTTTTCACACTTCTAGTTTCATTGCAATGTGGGTGCCATGTGTTCACAAGATGCTCACTTTGAGATGCTCCCTACCCAGATTCCCAAACTTAATGTGGCACAAAATTGCTTCTGAGGTCTGATTTTCCCAGTAATGATTTTGGTTTGCCAATCTACTCCTTCTCTTTCCCTCTCTGCAATTCAAAATAGGGATCTGGGCAAGGAACGACACCAACTCTTAATACCTTTCCTTTTTCTATCTCCCCTCTCATATATGAAAAAGATCCTCCTTCCCTTTACTCTGTGATCAGATCTCTGTCTCTGTTGTAGCCTCCTCCTTCTCTCCTTTGTGTTTTTGTAGGCACCGTCTACATATCTTCTTACACTCATATTCCTTAATGAATAAGCCTTATAATGTAGTCTAAATTGTTGAAGAGCAACATGGAAACATGACTGACAATAAGAGTAAAAATGTTTGCCATATATTCTAAAGCTACTCATTAACATATGGTACTAAATAATACTTTCTCATTTAAAAATTTGTGAATGTCTTAAAATTATTTTATGATAAAACTATGCTGTCATTCAACAGATGATGTGAATTTTTCTTCAGATGTTACAGAATCATCTGCAGAATTCGCAGAATCGTTGTAAGTGGAAAGTTGATAGCAAGACAGCACCAAGAGGGAGATTCCTGGACATAAGTGTGGGCATAAGAGATCTCTCATCTTTTCAAATATTGTATCTCTCTCTCTCTCTCTCTGTCCACACACACACAGACACTCACATATATATGTGTATTTATATGTGTGTGTGTATATATATATATATTATATCTATATATAATTTCACTATGCTTTCAAGAAGACAGAATTTTTAGAATGAAACTCATTATCAAACTTTTAGATTGCTTATTTCTCTAACATCTTTTCTTCTCATGTCATTTTGCATATTTCATTCCATTTGCTATACAAGTTCTTAAGAAACAAACCCCACTCTCAAATATCTCACAATAATGACAAACCTCCACAATAAGCATGAAAAATATTTCAATAAAAGTATGCACAAACTGTCATGCAGTGCCAGTAAGGGAAGTAATCATTCCAGGCTTAGCAAGTGTAGAGAAGACCTGGAAAGAGATAGCATTTGAGCTAGGACCTAAAGAGAGAAGGATGACTAAAAGTGTGGCAGAAAGTGTGAAAGAACATTGAAGGCAAAAAAGGAGCATGAGTAGGTATATGAGAATTATTCACAGGCCATTCAAGGGAGAGGGAGAAGGAAGAGAGAGAGAGAGAGAGAGAGAGAGAGAGAGAGACAGAGACAGAAGAGAGAGAGAACATTCAAGGGGAAGGGATAAATGGTACTGAGACTAAATGATATCCACAGGCAAAAGAGTAAATTTAGAACCCTACCTCTTAGCATATACAAAAGTTAACACAAAATGGATCAATAACCTAAATATAAAAGCTAAAACTAAAAAACTCTTAGAAGAAACCCTCTTGACTTTAGATTTGGTAGTGGATTTTTAGATACAAGCAATAAAAGAAAAAACAGATAAAATTGGACTTCAACAAAATTTTTAAAAACCCTTTGTGTATCACAGGATATTTTCAGGAAACTCACTAGGTAACTTGTAGATTGGGAAAAAATGCTTGCCAAATTATATAGTTGATAATATGTACTTCTTGTTAGGGAAATGCAGATCAAAGTCATAATCAGATATCATTTCACATGTATTTTTAAATGAAAAATAACAAGTATCGGCAAGTACATGGAGAAAGTGAAACACTTGTACATTGCTGGTGGGAATTTTAAATGGTTTGGCTACTGTGGAATACAGTTTGACCATACCATATAAAGTTAAACATATCATTATCACATAACCCAGCAATTCTACACCTAGATTTATGCACAAAAATAATTGAATGTAGGAGATCAATCAGAATGGTGGGAAAAATTATAGGAAATATACAAACCTTCTTTGAAGGCTGGAAGGTTTTGCAAAAGCTTCAGGAAAGGTTTATGGCTGAAGGCAGCCTAATCTTCTTACTTTGAGCTAATATCAGAACAGATAACAAGGGAATGTAGAGGAGTTTATCTAAATAGTCTACCTATTTCCCTGGAAACCAACCTTTGATGACTGCTCTCTACTAGGGGGAGTTGACAATGTTAATTACTCACAAATGATGTTTGCTCCAGACCTTTGTTCTGCTCTAAAATGAATATGAGCCTCTCTGGCACATGGGGGCTACACGGTTGGACTCCCTCTTTGGGGGTCTGTAAGCTATGGGGGCCCCTAGCCGCTCTCTCACAGGAAAAACACCTGTGTCTGTGTACCATTGTCATCTGTCGCTCAGCCAGAGTGTGAGGGCCAGATTCAGCAATTGAAAAACTATGATACTCAAAAAAAATTTGACATAAATATTCATAGTGGCACTATTCACAGTAGTCAAAAAGTGGAAACAACCCAAATTTTCATCAATGGATAGATAAGGAAGTTGTGGCATAAAAAGGGAAAGAAGTATTAATACGTGCTATTATACAGTGTGAATAATCCTTAAAAACTATATTTTAAATGAAAGAAGATACACATAAAAGGTCACATATTGTATAATTCCCTTTATATGAAATACCCAAAATAGGTAAATCCATAGAGACAGAAAGCAAATTGCTGGTTTTCAGAGACTGGAGAAGGGATTAGGGAGTGACTGCTTAAAAGATACAAGCTTTCATTTTTGTGAAAGTGACAATGTTTTGGAAGTAAACAGAGATGGTAGTTGCACAACATTGTAAATGTACTAATGACCACTGAATTGTGCAATTTAAATGAGTAATATTGTGATATGTGGATTTCACTGCAATTGAATGAAGAAGGTACAAACTAAAAATCATTGTCTGTGCCATTTGGAACAGAATTTAGATACCTTGGTCACACACATGTCAATGTATTACAGCAGACTCATCATTATTTTCTAAAGAGATTTTTAGCTACATTAACTACGTTCAGCATAGTGAGGTAGATTGTTTTTTGCTTAAGAACAAATCTTTGCTGTGCTCTTCAGTTTCCTCATTAGGATGTGAGCTCAACATTCACCTTCACAGTTGGTTATGACATATGGTTCACTTCAAACCGAACTGTTGGATTTCAGGTGATACATTATAGTGACTAGTTATTAATATGTAATTTATGACAAGCACAATATATGTTAAACCAAAGTCAACATGAAGTCATCATAGTTATTTGGTTTATAATTATCAAGCCTCTGGAAGTTGATATCACTAAAACTAACACATTATACTTATTGGTATACACTCCTACATCCCTGGTGTTATTCACTTTTATACTTCAGAAAATATAATTAAATCTGAATCAGAATCTACCTGTATTTAAACATCTGAATCAAATCACTAATACTGCATTTAACTTTAGGTTAGGAGAAAAGAATGAATAATCTCCAATCTATAGCTATATTGGTAGAAAAGTAATCAAAATTGCTACTTTATAGGCATCAATTACTACTTTATTCATTTATGAAACTTTAAAAAATATTTAACTGATATTTCACATTTAATCACTCAAAATCAAATACAATGATTAATATATATATATATATATATGAATGGCGTGTGTTGAAACATAATTCAAATATGAACTAATTTTTTTAAATGTACATATGACAGTGTGACAGTAATCAGCAAAAAGTTAATTCTCAAAAATTATTTGGTGTCTGAATATTTAAATCTTGTCTATCAACATATACATGAAAATGAAAATACATTGATAGGAATAAAGCTCTGGGGTGAATTCATTTGTGACATTAATAAGGCACAAATTAGCAGGTTTGGAATCCAGTTATATTAATTACATAAGCCAAGCCACCAAACTAGTCTGTACATTTAATGAATACATGACTTTAAATCTTTAACATTTGCCTGGAAATTAGTCACTTTCTTTTTTCTTTTTTTTTTTTTTTTTTTTTTTGAGACAGAGTCTCGCTCTGTCGCCCAGGCTGGAATGCAATGGCACAATCTCGGCTCACTGCAACCTCGGCCTCCTGGGTTCAAGCGATTCTCTCGCCTAAGCCTCCTGAGTAGCTGGGATTACAGGCGTTTGCCACCACACCCAGCTAATTTTTGTATTTTTAGAAGAGATGAGGTTTCACCATGTTGGCCAGGCTGGTCTTGAATGCCTGACTTCAAGTGATCCGCCCGCCTCAGCTTCCTAAAGTGCTGGGATTACAGGAGTGAGCCACCGTGCCCGGCCCCTTTTAGATATTTTCAATATGGTTAAGATCCATTGCTAGGGAACTATTGCGATCATTTGGAGGTAACAAAACACTGAGAGTTGTTGAATTACTGGAGTTTCTGCACTTATTCCTTCTCATAGGAAGCAGATAGCGTTGATTTTCTTTGTAAATTTGTGGTCGTTTTCGATGCGGCTTGATTTCATATTCTTCTTTCTCTTGAGGGATTGACTATGGTGAATGTTGTATATAATCAATTGGCTTATTTTCTGGGTGCTTTTAGAGGATCAAAGTTGTATATGGTTTTCTAAGCTGTAGATAGTTACCTATAGGATTCAGATAGCTCTCTGTAGGCTTCGGAGGCATTACATAGTGGAGGAATGTTGGTTTGGTAGTATGATTCAGACTGCAGTCCAGTAGATGGTGCTTAAGAGTAGGAGCCGTCAGATATCCTCCTAGTCACTCAGCCTTTTAGGTTTTCAGTGCTTATACAAGTAACGCTCTGAGGAGAGGATGTGAGGGGCAAGAGATAACTCTCTCTCCAAGTCTATTCCCAGGCCTTTGTAACATCTTTTCCATGTATTGGTTCTGTGCCCATCTTACCTAGGATCCCAGAGATCTGCGGCAGAATTTTGGTGCCCTGGTGTTCCTTCACTCATCCCTTCCCTTAGATTTGGTTTGGGGCCAGGAGCCAGTCCTGGTACCCTGCATCTCTGAGCAGACTTTTCAACTTCTGTTTTCCTCTACAGTGTCTGCCCCACCTGTCTATCAATGCATAAGAAAGCATAAGTGAGTTTGAAGACAGGTCATTTGAAACTACACTATCAGAGGCATAAATAGAAAAAAAGAATTAAAATTGGTAAAGAAAACCTACAGAGCTTATGGGACACTCTCAAGAAACCAATATATGTATTATGGGAGTTGAAGAAAAAACAGAGAAAGAAAAGAGGGAAGAAAGCTTATTTAAAGAAATAACAAAAGAAACATTCCCCCAAACTGGAGAGAGACATGAAGCCCAAAAAGCATTAGATGGATTAAACATAAAGAGGTCTTCACTGAGACACATTATAATCAAATTCTCAACAATCACACACAAAATAATTTTGATAACAGCAAGAGAAATGTTTCTTGTCGCATGCAAGAGAACCATCATAAGATTATCAGCCTGTTTCTCAGCAGAAAACCTGCAGGTCAGGAAACTGTGTGATGATATGTAAAAAGTGCTAAAATATACATACTCATAAATACCAACCAACAATACTATACTGCATAAAGCCATCCTTCAGAAATGAGGGAGAAATGAAACCTTTTTAGACAAACAAAAGCTAATAGAGTTTACTACCACTGAACTTGTTCTATAAGAAATCTTAAAGAAAGTTATGCAGGTTGAAACAAAAGAAAGCATGAAAATACTTAAAAGTTTTAAAACTCACTGTAAAGGTAAAAATATAGTCAAATTCATAATGCTCTAATACTCTAAGGGTGGTGCTTAAAAAACATTTAACTCTAGTTTAAAACACAAAAGTGTTAAAGCAATTATAGCTATGATAATTTATTAATATTTGTGTGGCTACTGAATATACAAAAGATGTAAACTGCAATATCAATAATATAAAGTGTGGCGGGAAGAAGTTAAAATATAGATTTTTTTTGTATGCAGTTGAAATTAAGTTGTTATCAGCTCAAAATAAACTGTTATAGCTATAATGCATTTTCTGGAAGCCTTGTGGTAATCACAAAGAAAACAAAACTCTAGTAGATATATAAAAAATAAAGAGAAAGGAATCAAAGCATAACACTACAAAAAATCAAGTCACAAAGGAAGACAGCAAGAGAAAAAAAAGGAACATAAACAACAAACCAGGCAGAAAACAATGAACAAAATGACGATAGTAAGTTCCCACCTATATCAATAATTACTTTAACTGTAAATGCATTAAATTATTCAATAAAAGGACACAGAGTTGCTGAATATCTAAAATTGTGAGGCCTAACTATATACTGCCTCCAAGAGACTCCCTTTAGTTTTAAGAGCACATAGAGTGAAAGTGCAGGAATAGAAAAATATATTACATGCCCATGCAAATGGTAGTTAAAAGGGATCACAAAACACAAAAATCAAGTAAATAACCTAACATAACGTCTCAAGGAACTACAGAAAGAACAATTCAGCCAAACATAGTAGAAGGAAGGAAATTATAATAAAGTTCAGAGAAATAAATGAAATAGGGACTAGAAAAACAATAAAAAATATCAATGAAATGGAGTTGGTTTCATTTAATATTTCAATATTAAAATAAGATGCACAAAATCAAAAATTTTACTTATGCTAAGAGAAAAAGAAAAATGAGTAAAGTAAAAAATGAAAGCGGACCTATCACAACTGATACCACAGAAATAAAAAGGATAAGAGACTATGAACAATTATGTGCCAACAAGTTGGATAACTTAGAAGAAATGGACATATTTCTAGAAATACATAACTTATTAAAACTGTGTCTTGAAGAAATAGAAAATCTGAATAGACCTAATAAAGAGTAAGGAAATTGAATCAGCAATTTTTTAAAATGCCATTAAAAAAGCCCAGAACATGATGGTTTTGTTGTGAACTCTGAAAATTTAAAGAAATAACCCCCATAATTCTCAAACTTTTAAAAAAGTTGAAGGGGGAGAGAATACTTCCAGACTCATTCATGAGGCTGGCATTACCTTAATACCAAAACCATACAAAGACTCTACAAGAAGAAAAGTTGTGTTAACTATAGTCACAGTGTTATAGAGCAGATTTCTGGAACTTAATCAGCTTGCGTAACTGAACCTTTATACTCACTGGATAGCAACTCTCTATTTTCTCCTTCCCCTAACCTCTGGTAGCCATCATTCTACTCTCTGCATCTATGAGTTTGACTATTTTGATTATCTCATATAAATAGAATCATAAAGTACTTGTCTTTCTGTTAAATACTGTCTTATTTCAATTAGCATAGTTTTCTAAAGATTAATCCATGTTGTCACATGTGCCATGATTTTCTTACTTTTTTAGTACTGAAATTTATCTCAGTATGTGAATATACTACATTTTCCTTATCCGTTTATCAGTCAGTGGACACTTAGGTTGTTTCCACATCTTGGGTATTGTGAATAATGCTGGAGAGAACATGAGAGTGTAAATATAACTTTTGATTTCTTGATTTCAGTACCTATGCATATACACACAGAAATGGGAGTGTGGCATTATATGGTAGTTTTATTTTTTATATTTTGAGGAACCTCTATACTGGTTTCATAGTGACTGCACCATTTTACATTCCTATCAACACTGTAAAAGGATTTCAATTTCTCCACATCCTTGAGAAAACTTATTATTTTTGATCATAATACCTGAACAGGTGTGAAGTAATAATTCATTGTGGTTTTGATCTGCATTTCCCTAGTAAGTAGGTATGTTGAACATCTTTTCATATGCCTGTTGGTCATTTGTATGTCTTCTCTTAATAAATGTCTGCTTAATCTTTTGCCCATGTTTAATTGGGTTATTTCCTTTTTCAGTATTGAGTTGCAAGAGATTCTTATATATTTTGGATTATCACCCCTTATCAAATATATGGTTTGTAAATATTTTCTTCCATTCCATAGATTTCCTTTTTAATATGTTGTTTCTCATGCTGTGCAGAAGATTTTTAGGAGACATTACACCTGCTACCACAGAAATAAAAAAAGATCATAAGAGACTAATATGAACAATTATACACCAACACATTAAGTAACCAAAAAAGGATACATTTATTTTTTGAAACATACAACCTACCAAGAAAAAATAATGAAGAAATAGGAAATCTGAACTAACAAATACTGAGTAACAAAATTAAAACAGTAATTTTAAAAATCTACCAACAACAACAAAAAAGCCCAAAACCAAATGGCTTTACTGGTGAATTCTACCAAACATATAAAAAGGAATGCCAACATGTCTCCAATTCTTTCAATGAATTAAAGAAGGAATACTTCCAAACTCATTTTATGGGGCAGCATTACCATGATACTAAAGCCAGACAAAGACACTACAAGAAAGAAAACAGCAGTACAATATCCTTGATGATCATACATGCAAAAACTCTGAACAAAATACTAGCAAATGAATTCAATAGCACATTAATGGACTGTACACCATGAGCAAGTGGAATTTACCCCCCAAAGATGCAAAACTGTGTCACAGTATACACATTAATGAACTACATCTCATTACCGAAAGAAAGGATAAAATTTAAATCAT
This sequence comes from Ateles fusciceps, assembly GCA_036589455.1. NCBI lineage: Eukaryota > Metazoa > Chordata > Mammalia > Primates > Atelidae > Ateles > Ateles fusciceps. Next base: position 726,278 of record JAZHEH010002603.1, on the reverse strand, counting down.
CTCAACAGATGCAGAACTTGCATTTGACAAAATTTAACATAATTATATTATAGAAACTCAACAAATTAGGTATAGAAAGAATTTACCTTAGCATAATAAAAGCCGTATATGACAGGCTTCACAGCTAACCTCATCCTAAACAATGAAAACCTGAAAGCTTTTTCTTTTAAGCTTAGAAATAAGAGCAGGCTGCCAGCGTAGTTAGTTTCTGGTAAGGGTTCTCTTCCTGGCTTGTAGATGGCTGCCTTCTTACCTTATCTTACATGGCAGGGATGAGAGAGAGAAAAAAAACTTTCTTATTTTTTGCAGTATGGAAAAAAGTAAGAATTTTGCAGATCTTCAAGTTCTTTTTTTTTTTATTGCTTAACAATTCTTTCTCCAGTTCATCTCTTCTTTATTTGTTAAAATTTTGCATGAACAATAAAAAGGAACCAAGCCACATCTTCAATATTTTGCTTAGAAATGTCTGCTAAATAGCTAATGTTATCACTCTGTTCTCCACAAAACACTAGAACACAGTTCAGCCAAGTTATTTGTCACTTTACAAGGAGGATCACTTTTCTTCCAGGTTTCAGTAACATGTTCCTCATTTCCTATTGAGACCTCCCCGGAATGGCTTTGATGTTCATATTTCTACCAATATTTTGTTCATGATTATCTATGTATCTCTAAGAAGATGGAAGATTTTTCTCCAGTTCTGCTTTTCTCTTTATGAGTCTTACTAGGATTACCTTTAAGAATCGTATTTCTTCTGTAATCCCAGTACTTTGGGAGGCCAAGGCAGGTGGATCATGGGGTCAGGAGTTCAAGATCAGCCTGGCCAATATGGTGAAACACTGTCTCTACTAAAAAATATAAAAATCAGTCGGGTGTGCTGGCGCGTGCCTGTAGTCCCAACTACTCAGGAGGCTGAGGCAGGAGAATCACTGGAACCTGGGAAGCGGAGGTTGCAGTGAGCTGAGATTGAGCCACTGCACTCCAGCCGGGGTGACAGAGCGAGACTCCATCTCAAAACAAAAACAAGAATCATTATTTCCAGCATGTACCATATGACTCTTCCAGCTTCTACCTATTACCCAGTTTCTAAGCCACTTTTACATTTGTATGTATTTGTTACACCAGTACCCTACTTTTTAGCACCAAAATTTATATTTATCTGCTGAGGATGTCATAACAAAATACCATAGACTGAGTGCCTCAAACAACAAAAAACAATTTTCTTACAGTTCTAGATGCTGGAAATCCAATATCAGGGTATCAGCACAGGTCAGTCCTGGTGAGGGTGCTCTTTCTAGCTTGCATACGGTGGCTTTTTTGCTGTGTCCTCACAGGGCAAACAGAGACAGAGCAAGGTCTCTAGTATCTCTTTTGTATGTATGTGTGTGTCTGTGTGTGTAGGCGTATTTTATTAAATAATTAACTTAAACCTTATTAAAACTTCATTAAATCATTAGAAGCATGATTGCTATATCATATGATAAGACTGTTTAGTTTTGTCAGAAACTACAAAATTTTCTTTTAAAAACCATTTTTAACTTTTATTTTAGAAACAGGAGGTACATGTGCAGGTTTGTTGCATGGGTACATTAAATGATGCTGAGGTTTAGCATATGGATCCCATCACCCAGGTAGTGAGCATAGTAACCAATAGACAGTTTTCAACTTCTTCCCCACTTCCTCTCTCCTCCATAGGATAGTCCACAGTATCTCATTTTCCCATGTATGTGTACCTATGTCCTCAGTGTGTAGCTCCCACTCCTGAGTGAGAGCATGTGGTATTTAGTTTTCTGTTCCCTTGTTAATTTACTTAGGATTATAGCCTCTAGCTACAACCATGTTGCCACAAAGGATATGATTTTCATTCTTTCTTATGGTTGTGAGCACTCCATGTATATATGTACCACATTTTCTTTATGCAGTCTACCACTGATGGACACATAGGTTGATTTAATCTTTGCTATTGTAAATAGCATGTGAATGAGCATATATAAGTACATTTGCCTTTTTGGTAGAATGATTCATTTTATTTAAGTATATACTCAATAATGGGATTGCTGTGTTGAGTGGCAGCTCTGTTATAAGTTCTTTGAGAAATCCCCAGACTGCTTTCCACAGTAACTGAACTAACTTACATTCCCACCAACTGTGTATAAGGATTCTATTTTCTCTGCTGCCTTGCCAGCATCTGTTACTTTTTTACTTTTTAATAATAGCCTTTCTGACTGGTATGAGATGGTTTCTCATTATAATTTCTGCATTTCTTTGATGAACTGTGATGTCGAGCATTTTTTCATATGTTTGTTGGTCACCTATATATCTTCTTTTGAGAAGTGTTTGTTCATGTCCTTTGCCCATTTTTAATGGGATTATTTGTTTTTGCTTGTTGAATTATTTAAGAGCACCAATTTAATTTTGAAGGGTTCACCGTATGTATGAACTCATCTAAACCTAATGGTCTGTCAAAGGCCCTATCTCCAAATACCAACACATTGGTAGTTAAAGCTTTAACACATGAATTTGGAAGATGATGACAAAATTCAGTCCATAGTATTCCCTTACCCTCACATGAACTTACTTCCCAGAGATTTCTCATTCTCAGTAAATGGTACAGATTATTTATCTATTTCATTTTGCCTTAAACCTATGAGTCAAATTATTTATTTTTCATAGCCAATTCCCAGTCCATCAGTAAATTCTGACATTGAAGCCATATAATATATTCCAAGTCTGAACACTTATTACCACCTCCACATTTGTTTACAGTCCATACTACCATTATTTCCAGCCTGGACTAATGAAATAACTTTCTTTATCTCAATACTTATAATTAGACTGGAGATTACAGTCTAATCTGCAGAAGCCAGCGATATTTTTTTAAAACACAACTTGATTCATATTACTATACTATTTTAAACCGCTTTGTTTCCCAAGGTTGACTATAGGAAGTGATGTCAGAAAGGCACTCCAACATAATCTAGTCCCTGCTCATCGTTTTAACCTAACTCCCTCGATTTCTCCCACATCTCATTGTAATGATCCTTCGACATTCTCAGCAGTTTCCTGTTAAAACCCTTTAAATTGATTGTCATTCTGCCTGGAACACTTTACCCCAAATATTTGTGTATTTTATCCTCATATTTTAGGCCTCTATTCTTATCTCACCTCCTTAGAGAAATAGGTCACTCTTGAAAACTAAGTCCCCCACTACTTCTCTCATGCTGAATCACTAACTTAAAATATTTTATGTACTTGTCTAAATCTGTGACTTAAAAAATCTTTTTCATTCCATTAGTAGCTAAGTTCTATTAGGACAAAATAGTTCCTCATTTGCTGTAGTATCTCCAGTAACTGGATCTAGTCCTGGTAGCATATAGCAGTTATTCAAATCACTCATGCAACTAATATATATTAAGAAACATTTGCTAAGGTACTCTCCCAAGTGCTGTGGATACAGCAATAATTCAAGGAGACGAAAGGCTTCGATTTCTTGGAGATTACTTGCTAGTTAAAGAAATGGGTAATAATAAAATATTAATAAAATGGGGGAGAAAAATGAGCAGGCAATGGTCATAGGAAATGTCATAATGTTGAAGGTGCAATTTTGGATAGGATGGTTAAGAAGGTCTTTAATGAGGGGTTGATATTAATAAGTAAATGAATTAAACCTGTAGGAATAGCTCCAAGGGATTGCTGAGATATTCTTACCCGAGATATTAATTTATTGCCTGAGTTACTTACGTCTTTTGTGAAACCACATAATCATTTAGAAAATTTTTGTATCGTAAAAATAAAAGAAAGCCCATATTCTAGATGTCAAATGAAATCCTAGTATTCAGAAATATTGTATCGAAGCCTACAAAAAATTTATTAGAGAAATAATGTGATACCTGGCATGCAATTTCAAAATATCAGTAGCATAAATGGCATATGGTCATTTGTGGTTTGGGGAGCACTTATTTTTATGTTTGCTGATTTTGATCTTAATAACAACACACTGTGCAGTCATGTTAGTTGGAAATGTAAAATGAATTTAAGCAATAGTAGTAAAATTACTTTGCTCAGATCAAAGAATATCAACAATTGCTCCAAATTGCTTTGCACTGATGAGATCATGGAATAGGAGACAGGAAGCAACTGGTTAGGCAGAGGGTTAGAAGAAAGCCCCCAGTAGAAGTCCTTCCAACAAAAGCACAGCCTGGAAGAAGTCAAGCTGCAAGGACAGATTAGGAAGCAAGGTCCAACACCTTTGTCTTTTGTGCAGCCAGCAAGCTCTACCTATTCCCAGTTCATGGTGGGCTTCAGTGAGCACATTCCTTTCCTTTTCAGGCATATTCAGATAAGGGAACTTGCACAAGCGGACTTGCCTAAGACAGGCTTGCAACTGTATAGATAAAAAAAGCAAGTCTACACGTCCGCACGTCCACAGTGGAAAATTCCATCATCTGACACATGCGCAGTAAGGGAAATGAAACAATTTGTAGTAACTCAGGTTAAGTACCCACATGTGCACTAGAAGGATTGGGTGGAGCTAACAAGAATTCACACCTTATGCAAATAAGACATCCAACCCTAACCAGTTTTTTGTGCCCTATGCAGATGAAACACCCCACCCCATTACCTTGTTTATAAAAGCCTTTGCATTCAAGTGTGAAACAGCAACTCTCTCAGGCCCCCTCTTTGCTGCAGAGAGCTTTTCTGTTTCCCTTATTAAACTTTCGCTCCAACCTCACCCTTGGTGTCCACACTCCTTAATTTTCTTGGCTGTGAGGCAAAGAACTCCAGATAATACCACAGATGAGACTGCTCCAGTGACCCAGACTGCTTCAATTAAACCTGGATAATTTAGCTCAGTTAAAATGCCACATATTAAGATACTGAAAATAGAAAGTGCGTCCTTGGTTCCTTGGTTTGTTATTGAGTTATGAGAATTTCTTGTAAAAGTGAATGGATAAAAGTACCTAATAAATCGATAGACACTCTATGTGGTACCAACATACGCAACTAGAGGACTTACTGAGTAGATTTCCGTTGATGATACAGAAAAAAGGTACAGTTATACTGCTGGAAAAGAGTACAATCAGAAATGTGGAAAATCTTATTATACTGATATTGCTTGGTATGATTTGAATATTGGTATTCCTACAGAATTCATATTTTGAAATGTAACCTCCAAGGTGATGGTATTAAGAGGTGGGCATTGGGAGTTAACTAGATCATGAGGGTTCTGCCTTCATAGATGATATTAATGCCCTGAGGAAAGAACCTGAGGGAGCAACTTTATCTCTTTTTCTCTTTCCCACCATGTGAGAAAACAGAGAAGGCACCATCTGTGAGGAACAGGCCCTCACCAGACACTGAATCTGCCACGATCTTGATCTTGGGATCGCCAGCCTCCAGAACTGTGAGAAATAGATTTATATTATTTATAAGTTACCTAATGTAAGGTATTATGTTTTAGCATTCTAAATGGACTAAGATAGAAATTGAGACTGGGAAGTAGGTTGCTGCAGTAACAAATACCTAAAAAATTGTAGAAGCAGCTTTGGAACTGGGTAATGGACAGAGTCTAAAAGAGTTTGGAGAAACAGGCAGTACAAAGCCTAAATTTCAGTAAATGAAACATAAAGGACAATTCTGGTGAGAGCTCAAAATAAGAGGAGAGCTATAGAGAAACTTTAGTCTTCTTAGAGATTACCTAAGTGATTGTGATCAGACTACTGGTAAAAACATGGACAGTAAAGGCCATTTTAATGTAGTCTCAGATGAAAATGAGAAATTGGTGTTGGAAACTGAAGGAAAGGTTATCCTTTTTTTAAAGTGGTAAAGAACTTGGCTAAATTTTGTTCATGTCCTAGGTAGGATTCCATGGATGGTAGAACTTATAAGCAATGAAAGAGAATATTTGGTGGAGGAAATTTCTAAGCAAAGTGTTGAGGGTACAGTATGACTTCTCTTGATTATAGTAAAATACAAGAAGAGGAAAATAATTTATAATTGAAAGTTATAATCAAAAGGGAAGCAGACCTTAAAGATTTGAAAAATTCTCGGCTTAGTCATGTTGTAAAGAATGGAAAAGCATTTTCAGGAAAGAACACCAAAGGTGTGCCTAAACAACTGATAAGGAAATTAGTCTAAATAGGGAGAATCCAGGTGCTATTTGTCAAGACAATAAAATAAATGCCCAAATAGGCCTTTGAGAGATTATCAGTGCTGCCCCTCCCATCACAGACCCAGAATGACCAGGTCTTGGGGACAGAACTGTGTCAAAATATGGGCCTCAGATACTACAGGTCCTTTTTCAATCGCTGCTCCCTGCATTCTGGCATTGCACTCCTTGGCCACCCCAGATTTATTCAAGCAGGCCCACATACAGCAGTGGCCACCCCTCTGGAGAGCATAAGCTGTAAATCTTGGCAGTGTCTACTTGGTGCTTATTTCATAGACATTCAGAGTGCATGAGCTGTGAAACATGGCTACCTCCACCCAGATTTCAAAGGATGCCTCAGAAAGCCTGGAGGCCCACACAGAGAACTGCTATAGTGGAGACTACTTCATAGAGTGTCCCCTAGGGTATACCAGTGGAGCCTGGGAATGACACTATCCCCAACACCGCAGAACTATAGAGCCACCAATGTTCAACTCCAGCCTGGAAAATCCACAGACACCTGACTCAAACCTGAAAGAGTTGCGGCACAGGCATCACCCAACAAAGCCAATGGGTGGGTCTGCCTAAAGACTTGGGGGCCCAATCCCTACCCTACTGTGTTTGGAAGGTGGGACATGGAGTCAAAGAAGATTATTCTAAAGCCTTAAGATTTAACATTGTTTGCTCTGTTGGGTTTTGAACTTGGTTAGGACCTGTTGCTCTTTTCTGCTTTTCTATTTCTCCCTTTTGGAATGAGAATGTCCACCTTATGCCTGTCTAACCATTGTATTTTGGAAGCACATAACCTATTGGATTTCATGGGCTCACGGGGGAAGGAAAATTTGCCTCAGGATGAATTATTCCTTGAGTCTCACCCATATCTGATTTAGATGATATTTACATGAAACTTTTGACCTTTGGACTTAGACTTTAATATTGATGTGAGGTTGTATTAAAACTATTGGGGCTATTGGAATAAAAATTTTTATATGAGAAAGATACGAATTTTGGGAAGCCAGGGGAAGAACACTATAGTCTGAATGTTGGTGTCTCCTTCAAAGTTAGAACTTAACCCCCAGTTGATGATGTTAAGAGATGGGGCTTTTGGAAAATGATTAGGTCATGAAGGCTCTGTCCTCATGGATGGGATTAGTGTTTCGATAAAAGGGCTCGAGAGTGAGTTTTTCCCTTTTACTCTGCCTGCGATGTGAAGACACAGAGAAAGTGGCATCTATGAGAAACAGACTCTCATCAGACAGTGAATTAGCTGGCACTTTGATCTTGTACTTCCCAGCTTCCAGAGCTATGGCAAATACATTTCTATTACTTATAAACCACCCAGTGTAAGATATTTTGTTATAACAGTTCAACAGACTGAAATACTGCAATGATCAATATGTTGTAATCTAGGTAGAAATGGCTGTGAATCAGTGAACAGGTAGTTCATGGAAATAAAAATTCAGGGACCGTATTTGGAGATCCAGGTGATCACTCATCATTGGTAAAATGTAAAAGCAGCTAGCTTACCTTATTCATTTTTGGTCTACTACAAAAGGACCTAGAAAACACAAAATAGGATCTTAAATCCTTGGAGATCTAGTGAACTAGCACAGTATTGGAAAATTCACAGAACTCTGTTCATTGCTTGAGAGAACAAATGATAGTGAACTTGGAAAAGTGTCTTTTTAAGTGTGGAAAAGGAAGATGAATAGTATAGATTGCTCTAAGACTAGAATTTCAGCCAGAGACTGAAAGTTCCAGCCAGTGAGATGTGGAACTAAAACACAAAAAGAATTGTCCAGTTTTACTCCATAAAGGAAAAAGATGTGTTAGGAAATATAAACTCCTCATTAGATAATGTTTTCAAAGAGTTGTTGGAGGACAATCTGTTAAGTATGTCTTAGGATATATTTCTGCATTTGTAAGGTGGTTATACTTGTGGATCAATTAGAATTCAAAAATACTGTTGTCCCTTGGTTTGGTTAATGGTGTCAGTTAATAATTATAGTCTCTATAGGTTTGTTTCCTTTTTTCTAATCTTTATGCTAAGCTTAGAATACTTTTCTGTTTCTTTAAAAATGGAACACTTTTTTTATTAAGTGGTAGAAGTAGCATACACAATAAAAATTTAACATAAAAATGCTCAGATAGTAGAATGAAGGCGAATTATACATATTTTACCAACTTCAGAACAAAAGGAGATGTGAATAAGAGAGTGGGATTTGGTTTTGCAAAATGAAACCTGCTTTTTCAAGTGTTACTTGTCTATCAATATCTTTAATATGTTGAGATTATATTTCAAGTGCCTGTCTTGCAGGAAACAAAATCAAGTGTGCTAAAAATTGGGCGATGATGCACAGGCTTATGAACAAAAGAAATCAGTGAAAGCATAGTCGAGATCACTGGAAAATAATGTCTCCTTTGCCTGTATTTTTCCCCATTGAAATTCTTGGGTATGGTAAAATACTTTCTCAGTTTAGTCTCAAGAGGTGGACAATGTACAATAAAGTTTGGAGAGAAAATAAAGGTTGTGATTGCTTTAACTGAAATGGGTGATTTTTTTAGAAGCTTAATGTGATTTCGTAGACAGCATTTAAAAAAAGACTTATTAGACTCTGATAAACTAAGGGTTGTACTAACCCATTCCTTTTGTATCTGGTACATTCTTAAGAATCTGAAAGTCCTTTATTGTTACATATAAATATTGTTTCTCATTACCTTTGTTTTTTAACATATACAATTAATGTCTTTCAAGTTTCAATTCTAGCATAAATATTACATTCAGAAAAATAAAGTTAAATAAAATCTTCTATTATTTCAAACATTTATTTTAGAGAAAAAAGAAGAATAAAGTTTGCTTGTTAAAAAAGAGAGTATAAAATGAAAATTAAAAAAATCTTTCAAATATAATCAGAACTCTATCTAAAATGTCAAATATCCAATTACACATAACATGAAATGATTGTCTTTTACTTCTTTTAGCTAGTATCACTATTTTTGTAGGTCTAAAAGTAATATCAAATAAATACGAATTGCCATAATCTCTATTAAGAAGAAATAAGTACACAAATAAAAATCTGTCATCATCAGCTCTGTGAGCCAATCATTATTTACTCTTATAGAATGGGTTAGATTTACAATTTTCAAGTTATCTCATATAAGGGAAATGATGAATGCATTTTATTTTTGAAAAGCATTCATTTTTGGATCTTCTTATTTTGGCTAGGTACAATCACTCCTTACCTTTTGTTGCCATCTATTTTTCCTGAGTTGTGGTAGCTAAAATGAATATCCTTTTCTATAGCAACTGGGCAAGTACTAGGGCCCCTGCCATCTTGATAGGAACAGACAGAATAATTACTGAGTTCTGTTTATCTTGTTATCGCCTGTAAATGGTATTGTGATATTTACCACAAGTTCTATCAGGAAAAAAATTGATAGGAAAAAAAAAAGGCAAATGGTGAGACATTCATTTTATACCCAAACACTGAATTCATGAGTATATTAACAAGCTTTCCACATATGACATTGGTTTGTTATTTGTGAGGGCTGAGTTTTGAGAATATTAAGCTCATAGATAAGAAGATCTACATCTACACCTGCACACACACATACACATACACCCCTACATTTAGGAGTTAAGGAGTATTAAATAGTTGGTGGATTATTTTCAAACCATTAGTGGCCCCTTATATGTGGTGTCCATATGCAAAGCTCCTTATTTTTTTCTCATCCCCAAAGGCTCACCCTCCAAAATAATGGGAGGCGATGAGATCTTACTATAACGATCTATCTTTCTTCCATGAGGTAACATTTCCTTATGCATTTATCCCTGTTATATCTGTCACCACAAGGAAACAAGTCTTATTGGTCATCCCTCATTCTCTGTACTCTTTTTCTCAAGGGCAATGTACGTCTACATTTCTGATCACAATTCTCACCTGTTTCCTAATTCTAAAACCCCACAACACCATCTTCTGTAAATTGCAATCTGTCATTGGGAAAATCACCTATATCCCTATATCAACTTTTTTATATGTTCCCTGAACCTTCTTCTCTACCTGAAAAGTGACTCTCACCTATGAGGGCAGTGCTTACTCTGCCCAGCCATTTCATATGATAGCTCTTTTCTCTTCCACAACTTTCCTTTCTCCTAAACACTTCCCAGTTTTGAATTGTAGGCCATCAAATAAAATTATCTGCTACCCCTGAAACAGTTTTTCACTTGCCTTCTAAGACACAATACAGCCCTCATTTTCTTCTTACCTTTCTTCTCACAGTATTAATATATTTTGCTTATTCTTCCTTTTCTTGCATCCTATAAATGTCAAAGTATTCCAGGACTCAGTCTTTCATCTTATCTTCTTTATCTACAAGCATATCTTAGGTGATCTCAACAAGCCTCATGGCTTCAAATAATCATTTATATGCTAGTGACTTTCAGATTTCTTTTTTGAGCCTGTAGAAGTTTCTGAAGTTTGCGATTGAAAATTCAGTGGCCTACAAATTATCTCTATTTGGATAGCTAATAGAAATCTTAATATTCGGGCTGAGTGCAGTGGTTCACACCTGTAATCCCAGCACTTTGGGACGCCGAGGTGAGGCGGGCAGATCACAAGGTTAGGAGACAGAGACCATCGTGGCTAACACGGTGAAACCCCATCTCTACTAAAAATACAAAAAATTAGCTGGGCTCGGCGCCTGTAGTCCCAGGTACTCAGAAGGCTGAGGCAGAATTGCTTGAACCTGGGAGGAGGCGGTTGCGGTGAGCCGAGATCTGCCACTGCACTCCAGCCTGGGCGACAGAGACTTCATCTCAAAATAAATAAATTAATAAATTAAAAAAGAAAGAAATCTTAAAATTTAGCATGTTCTAAACTAACTTCCTGCTCTCCCTCTTTAAATCACCTCTTCCTATTGTCTTTCTCATTAGTGGCAACTTCATCCTTGTCTTTTCCCTCAACCAATCTTTTAACTAATCCTGTTGACTCTATTTGCAACATATATATATCCAGAATCACTGTCTTCTTACTGTTGTAGTGGAGCGAGCATAGAAAGTTAACACCAAGACAAAAGTATGCCAAATTGCAGGGTCTTTATTGCCGGCGGCCACAGAGGACTGGCGTATTTCCAACCCATGGCCCCGAAAGGAGGGTGTCAAGACCTTTTATACCCGTACAGCCACCTCGGGAGTGAGGGTGAGGGGCGGGGGTGGGGGTGAGGGGCTTCAGACATTCCGAGGGCTGGTGGATTCTGTAAATCACCTCCTGGGCAGAGATGACGGTGAGGGGCTCCGGACATTCCGAGGGCCGGGGGACTTTTGACATTCTGATTGGTACTTAAGTGGTTCACAAAAGTCAAGATAAGCATTTGTTTACACATTGTCTGGGTAGGGTGGAAATTACAGTCCTTAATTACTTATTACAAGTCGCAGGGGCCAAGATGGTGTGGGTTTGGACTGCTTGCCTATCACATTTGGGTTATAGAGAGCAGTTTCAACAGAAACCCGAGGTATGGTTGAGGTATGCAGGTTTATGGGGCTTTTTACTATGTCACATTACCACATCTACTTCTACCACACTAGTCCCAGTTTTCATCTTATGACACACCTATATAATCCCAGTATTCTCCTGTCTGCTCTTCCTGCTTTCTCTGTTGTTCTCCGAACAAAGAGAAAAATTTTAAAAACTGAAGTCAAATCAGGTCTCTTCCCTGCTCCATGCTCTCCTACTACTTCTCATATCATTCAAAGTTTATTCCAAAATTAACTTAAAATTCTTTATCATAAACCCGATACTTCATTTGATTTTGAGGACTAAACTCTGATTTTTTTCTCTTGCCCAATTTTCCTATCTAAGGGGTCTGGGGAGTCATGCTCTACAAATCATAAATTATCATCATATGGGTTTTATTTAATCCTATATATCATGACTTACTTTCCAGTCTGACTCTGGCATAATGTTATGAGACAAGGAAGAAAATCAAAATATTTTACCCCACAACGTGTTTCTTTGCCATATCTTGAAATGGCCCTGCAAAGTCCTTCGGGAGGGAATATTTGCATCTGTAAACAATCTCTATTAACATAGAATTTTTTCTAACAGGCTCTCCCAATCCTAAAGAGATTAAAAGTCTAGCACCTTTTAAAGATCTGAATAGGAAGCATTTGTCATTTATTGTCTGTGAAGGCAGTCACTATAAGACTTCAAAAGAACCTTGATCTCTACAGTCTTTTATGGTAACCTGAACATTTCCTTTCTCTGATCCCAAGTCTTTAGATAAACTCAACCAATTGTCAACCAGAAAATGTTTAAATTTACCTATAGCTTGGAAGCCCCTGCTTTGAGTTGTCCCGCCTTTCTGGACAAAAAAATGTATTTCTTAAATGTATTTGATTGATGTCTCATGCCTCCCTAAAATGTATAAAACCAAGCTGTGCCCAACCAGCTGGGCACATGTTCTCAGGACTTCCTGAGGCTGTGTCACAGGCCATGGTCACTTATATTTGGCTCAGAATAAATCACTGAATATTTTACAGAGTTTGACTCTTTTCATTGACAATTTTTCTCTTACTACTCTTTTTCCGCTTATTCCTTGATCTCTCCCCTGTCCAGCTGTCGGAATTTACCTTGAATAATCAACCTCAGGGTTGCTGTAATTTATTTTGTTTCATCTTCCAGTCCTTTTCACCTAGATAGACATACGGCTCATTCTCTTACTTTATTTAGATATTTGCTCAAAGGTTATGTTCTTAGTAAATTATTCCTTAACTTTAAATATTTCCATCCCAGACAAAGTTCATATAATTTTTATCCATTACTATATTTTTGTTCATATCAGTGATCACAATCTGACATAAAATATATTTTAATTATTTGCTCACTGACTTTTTTCCACTACAAAAATTTATATTCTAAAAGATTAGGGTTAGGATAAATATCTGCTAATGCTGTATCTTTGATGCTAACACTAGCATGCATATTGTAAACATTGAATAAAAAATATTTGTTGAATGAATGAACACTCATTTACCTATTTAGTCATTAAAAACTAGAGATGAATACTGTTTTCCACCATAAAGTATTACTTATTTTGTGAATTTTTTTGCCTACACAAAGACAAATATTTATATCTACAGAGTAAAAGATTATTCCAAGATGCATGTTTATTCATTTTAATTCATTTAACCAACATTTTTTTTAGGCATTATTCCAACTTTGGAAGACAATGGAGAAGAAAACAAAACACTTCATGACATTGGGGCATAGAATTGAGACAATAATTATTCCAACACACACAAATAAATGTAAAATTTTTGCAATTGTAAAAAAATGTAAAAATGAAATTTATATTGAAAATATTGTAAAATTGATTCCATTTTGTGACTGTAAGATGTCTAACTGGAAGTTTTACATTTATAAATATATATATTTTTTGTTTTTTTTGCAACTTTACTACAAGTAGTACATAATATATTCAAAACCCCTTTCCAAAGCATGCAGCAGTGATTCTAACTAGTTAGTTGGAATTTATTTCAGTAATTTCACTTATTAGTATATTGGATCTTGACATTTATAACACATAATAATTTCCCTAAATATAATTAACTTAATTACAATATATTTGCTTTAATTTAAATACATGTGTAAATTTTTTTTTTTTTTTGAGATGGAGTTTCACCCTTGTTGCCCAGGCTGGAGTGCGATGGCGTGATCTTGGCTGACTGCAATCTCCACCTCCTGGGTTCAAGTGATTCTCCTGCCTCAGTTTCCCAAGTAGCTGGGATTACAGGCATGTGCCACCACACCTGGTTAATTTTGTATTTTAAGTAGAGGTGGGGTTTCTCCATGTTGGTCGGGCTGTTCTCAAACTCCTGACCTCAGGTGATCCACCCACCTTGGCCTCCCAAAGTGCTGGGATTACAGGCGTGAGCCACTCACTGCACCCGGCCTTACATGTGAATTTTATATGCATTTTATTAATGCAATGAACTAATATCTGTTAGGAAAAAACTTTTTCAGAAATCAAATGTTATGCAAGAAAAACACATTCTAAGAAAATCAGAACTATAGGGCGGGTGCTGTGGCTCATGCCTGTAATTCCAGCACTTTGGGAGGCCGAGGTGGGTGGATCACCTGAGGTCAGGAGTTCAAGACCAGCCTGGTCAACATGGTGAAACCCTGTCTTAAAAAAAAAAAAAAAAAAAGAAAATTAGAACTATCTCAAATATATTGGCTCTTGGAAGGGATATAATAAGCTGAGCAAATAATCAAATGGCTATAAATTAGCAGTGTTTTTGGAAACTCTAACACTCTATTTCTAAAAGGTAAAATATGCATCATTTGTGCTTATATAATTACTGATAATCAGAGACTGAATTGCAGGGCTTTAGTGAGTATTTAGCAAAGAAGAAATTTAATTTATCTTCCTATGAGGAATAATTGTCATCATGTCTCATAATGTTGATTTTGGTTAACATATTATATAGTTTGACAATTGATAAGAAAAATGTTACCTGGAATAATAAGAACTTTTTGAGATAAAATATTGCTATTTTCCAATTGGAAAGTATCTTTAAGAACACAGTGTTTAGTGACATTTAATGATGTGTGCTGTGGCCTGACATAAAGCACATCAGGGTCTAAAGATAATTGCCATGAATGTTTATTAAATACTGAAAGCATCTGAGCATGGGTTTTACATATTTTGTAAAATTTACTTATTACATGTAATGACCAATTCTCCCCAACTGAGCTCAGATTCCAATAATACAGATTTGTAATTATTATTTACAGCATGAAGCAGTTGGATTTTCTACCTAATCAGTGAAATAGCTGATTTTATTTTAAAACATAAAGGTATTGTTCTTGTTACTCAATGGTGCCTGGATGCCTGCCCTTTGGAAAAATCTCTACAGTCTGTAATTTAGACCTTGTTATACCAGTAGAGTATTTGTGTGTGTGTGCACGCAGGAAATGACAAAAAATGGAACCTATTAAAATAGCTTATAAAGGTCTGTGTTGTGAAACAAAGCTTAAGGGGTAATATAGTTTCTCTTTTTTGTTATGTAATGCAGTTTGCTAATCTTCAGTAACATAGGTGTTTATCGTAACAGAGAAGACTAATATCTACCTAGGAAGTTATAGGATATGAGGACATTTCAAGAAGTACGTTGGTAGATGTGGTGGGTAGACTGAGAAAAAAGTAAATAAATACATCTGTAAATTCTGAGTGAGTGATGACCTTTTGATGAGAGATTGTTTTCCTTTAGTAATATTTGCTATAGTAAAGTTTCCTACAGTAATTTGAAACCTGATCACTACTAGTTATATACAGCACCCCCTTCCTTTCTTACTCGTAGCGGATATTCTTCTTTTATGCTTAACTAAGAAGACAGAGAAAAATCAGAGTCAGATTGTCGTTTATTCCCTTACCTTGATCAGCCTAATTTGGTTGGCATATTCTCTATACTAATTTAAAATTTTGACTGGATTATTTCTATCAACAAATACAATCGACATTGACTTTTCCAGAATTATTATTGTGTGGGAGTCTAGGTCTCTTTGTAGGTCTCTAAGAACTTGTTTTATGAATCTGGGTGCTCCTGTATTGGGTGCATATAAAATATATTACGGATAGTTAGCTCTTCTGGTTGAATTGATCCCTTTACCATTATGTAATGCCCTTCTTTGTCTTTTTGGTATTTGTTGGTTTAAAGTCTGTTTTGTCAGAGACTAGGATTGCATCCTGCCCTTCTTTTTTTTTTTTTGCTTTCCATTTGCTTGGTAAATTTTCCTCCATCCCTTTATTTTGAGCCCATGTGCATTTTAACACATGAGATGGGTCTCCTGAATACAGCACACCAATGAATGGGTTTTGATTTTCTCCAATCAATCTTTTAATTGAGGCATTTACCCCATTTACATTTAAGGTTAGTATTACTATGTTATTGTGAATTTGATCCTGTCATCATGATGCTATCTGGTTATTTTGCCCACTGGTTGATGCAAGTTCTTCATAGTGTCATTGGTCTTTATATTTTGATGTGTTTTTGCAGTGGCTGGTACCAGTTTTCCTTTCCATATGCAGTGCTTCCTTCTGGAGCTTTCACAAGGCAGGACTGGTGGTGATGAAATTCCTCAGCATTTGCTTGTCTGGAAAGGATTTTATTTCTCCTTTGCTTATGAAACTTAGTTTGATTGGATATGGATTCTGGGTTGAAAATTCTTTTCTTTAAGAATGTTCAATATTTGCCCCCCAATCTGTTTTGGCTTGTAGGGTTTCTGGTGAAAGGCCGCTACAAAGGGAAGTCTGATGGATTTCCTTTTGTAGGTTACCTGGCCTTTCTCTCTGGCTGCCCTTAACATTTTTCCCTTCATTTTGACATTGGAGAATCTGATGATTATGTGTCTTGGAGATGATCTTCTCATGGAGTATCTTAGTGGCATTCTCTGAATTTCCTGAATTTGAACATTGGCCTGTCTTGCTATGTTGGGGAAGTTCTCTTGGATAATATCCTGAAGTGTGTTTTCCAGCTAATTTCTGCAAGGTTCTTTGAACTGACTGCACCATGGACTATACCATGGTCAAGCCATGGTGACCCCTGTGACCCACACATACACCTCCAGATGGCTTCCAGGAGCAGAAAGTCTGAAGTAACAGAGAAACCACAAAAGAAGAATGGCTGGCTCCTGCCGTACCTGATCAACCAACCTTGCAACATTCTGCCATTTTTCCTGACTCAACCATTCCTGCCTCAACTGATAAGGCAACCTTGTGACCCTGAACCTTGGACCTTGTGACACACCCCTTCCAGAGACACCCCCCTGCGGCTTGCAACTTCTGTAACTTTCCACTGTTTACCCAAACCTATAAAACCAACTCCTATCCCACCTCTCTTTGCTGACTCTTTTCATGGACTCAGCCCACTCGCACCTGGGTGAATAAACAGCCTTGTTGCTCACACAAAGCCTGTTTAGGTGGTCTTTTCATTCACAGTGTTCATAACAGTTTCCATTTTCCTGGTCTTCTTCAGGTACTCCAATCAGTTGTAGGTTTGGTCTTTTTACATAGTCTCATATTTTTTGGAGACTTTGTTAGTTCCTTTTCATTTTTTTTTCTCTAATCTTGTCTGCATGCCTTATTTCAGCAAGGTGGTCTTCAAACTCTGATATCCTTTCTTTCACTTGATCAGTTCCACTATTGAGACTTGTGTATGCTTCATGAAGTTCTCATGATGTGTTTTTCAGCTCCATCAGGTAATTTATGTTCCTCTCTAAACTGATTGTTCTAGTTAGCAGCTCCTCTAACCTTTTATCAAGGTTCTTAGCTTCTTTGCATTGTGTTGGAACATGCTCCTTTAGCTCAGAGGAGTTTTTAATTACCCATCTTCTGAAGTCTACTTCTGTCAATTCGTCTATCTCATCCTCTGTCCAGTTCTGCACCCTTGCTGGAGAGTTGTTGCAATCATTTGGAGAGGAGGCACTCTGGCCTTTTGTGTTTTCAGCATTTTTTCATTGATTCTTTCTCATCTTCATGAGTTTGTCTAGTTTTGATCTTTGAGGCTGTTGACCCTTGGATGGGGTTTTTGTGGGAACTTTTTTTGTTGTTGATGCCATTGTCGTTGCTTTCTGTTTGTTCTTCTTTCAGTGGTCAGGTCCCTCTTCTGTAGGGCTGCTGCGGTTTGCTGGGGGTTCACTTCAGGCCCTGTTAATCTGTTTTTGCTCCTGCACCTGGTGATGTTAATAAAGGAGGATGAAGAACAGCAAAGATGGGTGCCTGCTTCTTTTTCTGGGATCTCTGACCTCGAGGGGGTGCCAACCTGATGACAATAGGATCGCTCCTGTATAGGGTGTCTGACAACCCGAGTTGGAGGGTCTCATCTAATTGGGTGGCACAGGGAACAGGATCCGTTTAATGAAGAACTTTAACTATCTCTTGGTGGAGGGGGGTGTGCTTCGCTAGGGGGAAACTCACTTGTTTGGGCTACCTGGATTCTTCAGAACTACCAGGAGGAAAGGCTAAGTGTGCTGGTCCACAGAAACTGTGGCCACTGTCCCCATAGGGGCTCTGGCCCAGGGAGATCAGGTTCTGTCCCTGAGCCTCTGACTGGAGTTGCTGGATTTCTTGCAGGGAGGTCCCACCCAGTGAGAAAGGATGAGTCAGTGTCAGGTCTGAAGAGGCACTCTGTTCGTGCCATAGCCAGTGTGTTGGTCTGTGGGGGGACACCTCTTGGAACAAAGCCATCTAGCCTCCCTGGCTCTAGCAGGGGAAAAGCATGACCTGGAGCTATGGAGATGAATGCCGCCCTTTCCTAACAAAGGGAACTTAGCCTGTTAGGCAGTTATGATTCCCAGTGCTGGCTGCTGCCCCTCCCCCAATGAGCTCAAGTGGCTTGGACGGCAGACAGCTGCACCTGTGATGCTGGTCGCCCCCTCCCCCTAGGGACAAGGCAGGCTTAAGCAGATTCTAGCTGAGAGGCTGTTGAGTATCTGCGTGGCTCCCAGGTTGGGACCCTAGGCCCTGGTGGCATGGGTTTGTGAGTGGGATCTTTTGATCCGAGGGTTGCACAATTCCATAGATAAAGCACGGTTTCTGTGGCTGAGTAGCACGCTCACTCACTGCCTCCCTTGGCTGGGAGGTGGGCACTCCTCTGCCCCATGTGGCTCTCAGGTGGGCTATCCTACCACATAACAGTGCATTTTTTTTTTTTTTTTTTTTTTAAAGACAGGGTTTCACCATGTTGGTCAGGCTGGTGTTGAACTCCCGACCTCAGGTGATCCTCCCGCCTTGGCCTCCAAAGTGCTTGGATTACAGGCGTGAGCCACCACGCCCGGCCCATAACAGTGCATTCTTAATCAACATATGGATTGGCAAAGAAATCATGAAAGAAAGTAGAAAATACTTTTAATGAATGAAAATAGAAACATAACACACCAAAATTTATGGAATTTAGCGAGGTAGTGCTCAGAGAAAAAAAAATATGGCTATAAAGTCCTATAATAACTTTAAGCCTTAAGGAAATAGAAAAAGAAGAATAAGCTAAATAGAAATCTCACAGAAAGAAAGAAATAATAATGGTTAAAATACAGATAAAAAATGTAGAATGAGTAATCAGTAGAATAAACAAAAGTAGTTATTGATTCTTTGAAGATAAAATCAACAAACCGTAAGTTAAATTGAGAACAAAAAGGATAATATTCAGTTTACCAAAATCAGAAATGAAAGTGGAGATATTACTAGTGACCTTACAGAAAAAAAAAAAATCTATGAGAACACTAATGAATCTTGTAGGTCAACAAATTAGATAATCTAGAAGAAACAGGCGAACTTCTAGAAATACACAAACTACCAAAACCAACTCAAGGAGAAAAGTAAAATCTTAATCCTATAACAAGCATAGAGATGAAATCAGTAAATAAAAATCTGCCAATGAATAAAAGCCCAGGATCAGATATGTTCATGGAGAATTTTCCCAAACATTTAAAGACCAAAGAAATAAAACCACAGACTAATACTTACAATGAATATAGATGCAAAAGTTCTGGGAAATATACTAGTGAACTGAGTTCACCAACCCATTAAAATGATTAAACACTATGACAAACAGAAGTTAATCTCAACAATGTAAATTAGTTAACTATTAAAAATCCATCAATGTAATATGCCACATTAGTGGAATGAAAGTAAACAAGAAAATCAACAAAAACCCAACAACAATAATACTCATCATCACACAATCCACAATTGTGGAATAGAAAGAAACTTTCCAACATGATACACAATAAATCTACAGCTAACATCATCATTAATGGTGAAAGTCTGAATACTTTTTTAAATAAGATTAAGAAATAGAGAAAGATGCCTACTTTCACACATTTGTTAAACATTATACTAGAAGTTTTAGCCAGAGCAATTAGGTAAGAGAAAGAAATAAAAGGCATCTACATTGGAAACAAAGAAGAAAACCTCTTTCTATTCACAGATGACATGTTCTTATAGAAAGAAAACCCTAAAGATTTCACCATAAAGCTATTAGAACTAGTAAATGATTTGAGTAAGGTTGCAGGATACATCATCAATATATAAAAATCAATTGTGTTTCCGTACATGAACAATGAACTATTCAAAAAATGGACTGAAGAAAATGATTTCATTTAGAATAGCACCAAAAAGAATGCAATACTTAGGAATACATTTAATCAAAGTGGTGAAATACCTGTACACTAAAAATTATAAGACATTGATGAAAGAAACTGAATACAAATAAGTGGAAATATATTCCATGCTCATGGATTGTAAAAATTAATATTGTTAAAATGCCCATGCTGCCCAGTGCAATATGTAGATTCAATACAATTTCAATCACATTTTTAATAGCTTTTTTAAACAAAAAACCCACATACCAAGTCTTCTAGTGAATTTAAACTTTCATGATTACAGAATGTTTTCTTTTATTTTCAGTAATCATTTTTCCTTAAAGTCTAATTTGTTTTGTATGAATTTAACTATACAAACGCTGTTTTGCTTTATATTTGCAAATAATGCTTTTTTACCTATACATTTACTTACTTTGAACTCTTCTGTATCCCTATGCTTTAGATGTGTCTCTTGTAAACAGTATATCCATTTAAATCCCATCTGATGATTTTCACTTTAATTGGTTCATCGCTTTCTTTTAATTTCTTCACTTCCATTTCCACAGTTTGAATGAGGCATATAGACAACTTTTTTACCAAATAGTATTTCTTCAATTTACTGAAATCTGATTTCCATACTTGGAATTAGAAAGCCTTGCATACAATATTACTATAGATGGATTAAGTATTTAACAGTTAAAATGTAATTTTGTTGCTAGCTTAATTTCTGTTGCTAAGGATTTTGTCTTAGTCTCTTTTGTGCTGCTATAACAGAATATCATAGATTGGATGATTTAGAAAGAACAGACATTTATTTCTCACATTTGTGGAGTCTGGGAAGTCCAAGATCAAGCTGTCAATAGCCAGTAAGGGCATTCTTGCTGTGTCCTCACATGACAGAAGGCAGAAGAGCAAAAGAAAGCAAACCTATTCCTGCAGGCTTTTTTATAGTTAATATTTTGGAAAATCATAAGAATCTTAAGTAAGATGTACTGCAGAAGGTGAAAATTTATCACTCCTTTTTTTGAAATCATTGATGGTTTAGGAACATGTCTCACCTTTGGCAAAATGTCTGTGAATACTATGTAGTATATAGAAAGTGTCATTCTTTTTTGAAATTCCAGTCATAACAGAAAGTCAAAACTCCTATCTTCTGCAGTCTCTAAATACCTGCCACAAAGATGTTGTTTTTCAAAATATGGCCCCATAATTATCTGATTCTGAACCCCTTACCTTTTAATTAAAGCTCCTGGTTTAAAAAGGAAGTTTTCTGGGCCCCAGCTAGAGTGAATGAATCAGAATTTCAGGAGGCAGGTTCAATTATCTCTCATTCTAAGACGCTCTGTAGGTGATTTTTATACACAGTAAAGTTTGAGAAATTCTAATACAGTATTACATAAGAAAATGCTATCAATAATTATGAATTCTGGCTTTCATAAGAATAAAACACTTTTTCTCTCTTTCTCTCTCTCTTCTTTCTTTCATTCTTTCTTTCTGACAGAGTCTCGCTCTATTACTCAGGCTGGAGTGCAGTGGCTTGGTCTCAGCTCATTGCAACCTCCGCCTCCCGGGTTCAAGTGATTCTTCTGCCTCAGCCTCCCGAGTAACTGGGTATTACAGGCTAATTAATCATGCCTGGCTAATTTTTTGTATTTTTAGTAGAAATGGGTTTTCACTGTGTTAGCCAGGATGGTCTTGATCTCCTGACCTCATGATCTGCCCGCCTCGGCCTCCCAAAGTTCTGGGATTACAGATGTGAGCCACCACACCCTGGCCCATTTCCCCTCTTTACAAATAATCTTTGATACCCATCTTGAATCAGTCAAGGAAATGAAAAGTGACCACTGATAGCAATTTTGAGGCTTCAAATGGAGACTCAAACCTGTTACAGGGTAGCGATAAATACACCAGACATCAAAGGTTTTTTTTTTTTTTTTTTTTTAAGAAAAACACTAAACTAGTGGGTTTTGATATATTCACCATATACCATTAGATAATCTAGAAGAAATAGGCAAACTTCTAGAAATACACAAACTACCAAAACCGACTCAAGGAGAAAAGTAAAATCTTAATCCTTAACAAGCATAGAGATGAAATCTGTAAAATTTGATAAACTTATGAAATTTGTGATTTCTTATCTATATAGAAAACCTTGGCTCTCCCTTTTGACATTTCACAGAAAAATAAGAGTAGGCTTTTTTTTTTTTAAATAGAGTTGATTGATATCTCTTGAGGTAAAATGGTGATAGTACAATTGCAATTTATCATACTATAAATTTTTTAAAAGTGGTTTTGATAAATTGATAATTACTAAAGGATTCTGATTTTTAGTAATGCTGCTAAATTTGTATTTCACAAATATTTACAACATTAAATTAATTTTTATGTTTCACATATATTGTATTCCTTCCAGGAGGAAGCTAAAATTATTATTCAGATGATGAGAGCAAATGCCGATTTGACAATATGGGTGAATTAAATACAGAGATGAAAAGGCAAACTTTAAGAATATTGATAGGAAATTATTTTATTTTGACTAAAACTGATTTATATACTCAGGAAGCAAATATATATGTCATATGGGTACAGCATGTACCGCTGTTGATTTGAACCTTGAAGTGATTAACAAATTCAATTATAAGTATCAGTGACAATAAATCATAGTTGGAGACATGCAAAGAGATTTATTTTTTGACTGGAAAATTGGTGACTACTAGGATAATATAAAATTAACATTCAGAGTACAACCTCAAACATGTCTGTCTGGGCAAAAAGTGCATGTAATAAAGAATTGTTATTTAAAATATACAAATGCATTTTGAAACTAACTGAATGATAAGAAAACACACAACTGGATTAAGAAACAGGCCAAAGATCTTAACAGACACCTCACAAAAGAAGATATAAAGATGACAGATGGACTGGGTGCGGTGACTAATGCCTGTAATCCCAGCACTTTGGGAGGCCGAGGCAGGCAGATCACCGGAGGTCAGGAGTTTGAGACCAGCCTGGCCAACATGGTGAAACCCCATCTCTACTAAAAATGCAAAAATTAGCCGAGTGTGGTGGTGGGTGCCTGTAATCCCAGCACTCTGGAGGCTGAGGCAGCAGAATTGCTTGAACCTGGGAGGAAAACCTGCAGTAAGTCGAGGATCATGCCACTGCACTCCTGCCTGGTGACAGAGCGAGACTGTCTCTCCAAAAAAAAAAAAGACAAATAAGCACAAGAAAAGACACTGTACATCACATGTTATCAGGTAAATGCATATTTAAACAACAATGGGATACAACTACACATATATTACAATGGGCAAAATCTGAAACACTGAGAACACCTAATACTAGTGATAATGTGGAGCAACAGGAGCCCCCAGTCACTGCTAGTGAGAATGCAAAATTGTACCGCTGCTTCAAAAGACAATTTGGGTGTTTCTTACAAAACCAAATATATTGTTACCATACTATCCAGCAGTTAAGTTCCTTGGTAGTTGTGCAAGAAAGTTTAAAACTTATATCCACACAAAAACTTGGACACAAATGTTTATAGCAGCTTTATTCATAATGGCCAGAACTTGGAAGCAATCAAGATGTCCTTCAGTAGGTGGATGGATAAAGTATGGTATATCTAGACAATGAAATATTATTTCATGCTAAAAAGAAATGAGCTATTAAGTCATGAAAAGACATAAAGAAAAGATGTAGAGGAAGCTTAAATGCGTATTAATAAGTAAGAAGAGTAAATCTGAAAAAGTTCCATAATGTATAACTCCAACTATATGACATTCTGATAAAGGGAAAACTATGAAAACAGTAAAAAGATCAGTAATTTCTAGGAGATGAGAGGGGCATGGTTGATCTAGAGCAAAGTTTGTCCCTTAAAGTCTTATTTATGGGCCTTTTTAAAAACAGATTTTTTAGATAATTTTATAATAATAGAAGAGTTTTGAAAATAATGGAGTTCACCCAGCTTTCTCTGTTAACATCTTATATAACAATGGTATTATTCTCAAAACCAATAAATTTATCTTGGTATAATAATATCAACTAATTTACAGAATTTATTTGGATTTCAGCAGTTTTATATTAATCTTTAAAAACTTCTGATCCATGATCCAGTGCAGGATCCCATGATGCACTTACTTGTTATCATTCTGTAGTCTACTCCAATATGTGACCATTCCCCATTTTTTCCTTGTTTTTTATGATCATGATACTTTTGGAGAATACTAGTCGGTTGTTTGCTAGAATGTCCTTCAATTTTTGTTTGTCTGATGTCTTCCGATAATTATATTGGGGTTATGCAATTATTGAGTTAGGATACTACAGAGGTGATGGGCCCTTATAAGTGCTTCATATCAGAGGTACACAATGTCCATATTCATAACTGGTGATGTTAACCTTGGTCACTTGCCTAACGTGGTGACTGTCAGGACACTCCACTATAGGCTTACTATTTTTCCTTTGTATTTTCTAAATAGTTTTGGGGAAAATATGTAATTTATCCTCATCATTTACAGATCTCACATTTGAGAATTTGCCTACTCACTAAAATTTATTTGTAAGCCTAATATCAATCATTATGTCAATTTTATAATCATTTATGGACGTACACAGAACAGCAAAATATTTGTAACCTATCATTCACATTCCCAACTGAGATCAAGCTGATGATCTGCCTTCTTCTTTTAGGTCTCATACTATAAACAAGTGTCTTTATTTTCAGTCTATCTAACGCCATGTTTTTAATACTGTGTTTTTGCTGGTGATTTCACTGTTTTAAATGGCCCACAAATGTAGTGCTGATGTGCTATCTAGCGTTCCTAAGTTCAAGAAGATTGTGATGTGCTTTATGGAGAAAATAACATGTTAGGTAAACTTCATTTAGGTATGAGTTATAGTGCTGTTGTTTTTGAGCTCAATGTTAACAAATCAACAATATATATTAGGTAAAAGATCTTTAAACAGAAGTATATCAAACAAGGTTATGTGTTGATTCATTGACACAATGTGATCAAGATCTTGCAAGAATTTGACCCTGTTTTTTTCTTTGGGAACAATGGTTTAGTGTTTGCTAATTCAGTGTTGCTGGTGATATTATAGGACTATGATATTATTACTATGAATAATGAGAACTGACTGAAATTTGAGACTATGCAAATATCCTATTTGTGCTAAACTCTGACCCACCTACTTTAGAGTCTATCACTGGATACTACCAGCAGCAATTATTACTACACTGTTCCAACAGTAATTTTCTGTTTCTCTCATTTTAAAATTGAAATTCTTCTGAGAGAAAGAGTTGTTGCTTTTTCCCTAATTATCTCTATATCTATCTCTATATCTGTTTCTCTATCTGTCTATCTATATCTGTCTGACTAAACTATCTATCAATCTATCTATCTCATGTAAAACTACTTTGACCTTTGAGTTATAATCTGATATAATAGTTTTTTATTTTGTTGCTTCAGTCCATGGCTATTGGGAACTCTTTCAGGCTGGCTTCTGTGCCCTTTCAGTATTTGATGTGCCTCAATTCCCAACTCTCTTTTTATGCATTTTTTTAACTTCTTACATCACCAGATACTCCAGACTCCTCTTTCTTTTTTTTTTTTCTTTTTTTTTTTGCCCCAACTGTGGAATCAGTCAGTTCTCAAGGTGCACTGGTTCTTCCTATTAGAGCATGATTAGAGAATTTGAAATTCAGATCTGAGTGCTAGGAGTAGCTCATTGCTACTGGGGTATTACTGCATCTCATTCTTCTGAATGAATAGATATGTATCTAGGAAATGAATCTAGGATCTAAAAAATAAATCTAAGAAATGCCTGTGCCCACAGATATGAATTTATTTCTGCATCTATTTTTTCTCAACATTAAACTTTAAAGTAAGCTCATATTGTTGTATCTAGTTCCAATCCAGGAACACATGGTTAATTACAGATTTACCCATCCTAACTTTTAACTTCTTTCTCTGACAGGGAGAAACCTAGATCTCATTATCTACAATGATCAACCTTAGTATACAAATAGTTTAGTAAGTGCTAAACCATACACTGGCAGAAAATAAATTTAACAACTCGAAGGTATTGTCCGTATACAGTTATTTGTCTTTATTCTTGCAGTACCCAGACAAAACAGTTTTTCAGAAGCACTTTTCTTCCTATCCCCTTCAGTGTAATTATGTGATGAATTTGAAATGCATTTAGATTAATTTGCCCAGTGTGCATTCTATGTTTCACTGCACATGCTAGTTGATTTTCCAAAAATTTACTTAGTAAAATTTACATTTTCTGATCTACATTCCTTTGCATTTTGGCAAATTTATATAGCTTTATGTCTGTCACTACATTTCCATAGACAACAGTCCTGTGACCCTAAAAGCCCTAAGCTACACTTTTATAGGTCTGGGGCAATTAATTTTTTCCATGCTTGTTTGCTGAAAAATGCTTTATCTCTTCTATTCTAAAGAGATAAATTTGATGATTTGATGGGTATAGAATTCTGTGTGTGTGTGTGTGTGTGTGTGTGTGTGTGTATCTGTGTGTTTCATTAGCACATAATATTCCACTATCTTTTTGCTTGGTGACTTTCAGATGGGGTCTCTGAGTGGATGTCCAGTTTGTTGATGATGAAGTTATTTCTTTCTGTTTCTTAGTTTTCCTTCTAACAGTCAAGCCCCCCTGCTGTAGGACTTCTGGAGGTCCGCTCCAGACCCTGCTTGCCTGGGGATCACCTGCAGTGGCTGCAGAACAGTAAGGGTTGCTTCCAGTTTCTTCTTCTGTTATCTTTGTCCCAGAAGGATACCCTCCAGATGTCAGCCTGAGCTCTCCTTTATGAAGTGTCTCTTTGGTTATATGGGGGTTGGGGAGCTACTTGAGGAGACAGTCTGTCCCTTATAGGAGCTCAAGGGCTGAGCCGTGAGCTCCGTTTTTCTGTTCAGAGCTGCTGGGCAGGTACGTTTAAGTCTGCTGCAGTGGAACTCATAACCGCCTTTTTTTCCCAGGTGCTCTGTCCCGGGAAGGTGGGGCTTTATTTATAAGTTCCTGTCATTCTGCTGCCTTTTTTCAGAGATGCCCTGCTCAGCGAGGAAGTAGCCTAGTCACAGTCTGCCAGCAGAGGCATTGCTGAGCTGCTGTGGGCTCTGCCCAGCTGCTGTGTGAACTTCCTTGCAGTTTTGTTTATAGAGGTATAGTTAGAACTGCCTCGGTAATGGCAGTCTGCCTCAGTAATGGCAGACTATCTCTGTAATGGCAGGTTGCCTCGGTAATGGCGGACTACCTCGGTAATGGCGGACTGCCTCGGTAGTGGTGGAGTGCCTCAGTAATTGCGGACACCCTGCCACCCACAGAGGTGTACCATCCCGGGTCCAGCTGTGCTTGCTGTGAAACTCTCAATCCAGAGCATTTCAGATTGCTGGTCTTTGTAGGGGTAGGACGAGCCAAGCCAGATCACCTGGCTCCCCTGTTTCAGCCCCCTTTTTTTCAGCTCAACAGGCGACTCTGTCTCCCTGGCGTTCCAGTCACCAGTTGAAACAGCGTCTGGATTTGTGTGAGTTTTTGTGCACAGAGCCGCTGCGCTGACTGAAATAGCCACGCTGGAGACTCGTGGCGCTTTCCGCCCGGGGATCTCCTGGTCTGTGGGCAGTAAAAGTTCGTTTGGAAATGCAGTGCTCACTCACCCTTTGCATTTTCACTGGGAACTGTTATCCAGAGCTGTTCCTATTCGGCCATCTTGGATCCTGATCCGTGAAATAGATTATGTTCTAGGTATTGTATCATTTTGCCGAACAGCACAAGTATATATTACTAATTTTTATGTACAAATTCCCTTAAGAACCATAGATAGATATGTATTATATAAGTTCTATCTATATGTAGTGTACATATTCTATACATACTGTATATTTATTATATACTTTGATATGTGTGTGTGTGTGTGTGTATGTGTGTGTGTGTGTGTATATATGTAAATTTCCATTTGGTCATTCTCCATTATTTGCTTGGTAGTTCACAGGAGATTATATGCTTTGCCTTTTCCATTGGATTACCTGTTAATATTTTCATTTATATATTTTCATTTTCTGTATCTGTCACACAGGCTTTCAAACCCAGAATACTTTTTGTTGTTATTCTGTGAACCATCTTTTCCTTTTGTACATTCTTATCTGCTCTTACCCACTGAGTCAAATAATTGGAAAAGGACTTCACTACCTGTGACAGTGAAAATACAATGAGATGTGAATCCATTGTGATTGAATGATGCTTGCATTGCCAGGACACAATTTCTTAAATGCTTATAGAACAAGATGAGTGACATCATGCTAATTGTAACTTTTACCACACTAATTTCCAATGTAATGCTTTAAGACAAGGAAGGTAGTTATAACCAGAATAGCTTGTAGGCTTTCCTGGTGATCATAAATATCTTATTTTACATCTCACTTTGTATCTCTATGGTGTATTTCACATATTTATTCTAAGCCTCGAGTGTTTAATATCTATCTGTAAATTTTAGAATTAAAAAATAAATTTATTTTAAATATTTTAGTATACTATAAATACACTACATATTGCAAATATACATAAATATGAGGATGACAACCATTTTTTCAGTTTAGGTGAATATATTAATATTCATTTCACAAAAACAGCATACAAAATTCCAAAAGCCGTTATGTATATTCTTCTTCTTCTTTTTTCTTAAATTCAATTTGTATTTTCTGTGCATCTGACTTAGTAAAAGTATAACATGGCCAGACCCATGACTCATGCCTGTAATTCCAAAACTTTGGGAGGCTGAGGTAGAGACCTTGAAGCCAGGAGTTAGAGACAAGGCTAGGCTACACAGGGAGACCCTGTTTCTACAAAAATTAAAAATTAAAAATTAGCCAAGCATGGTGACACACATCTGTGGTCCCAACTACTAGGGAGGCTGAGGTGGGAGGATTGCTTGAGCTTGGGAGGTCAAGACTGCAGTGAGCTATGATGGAGCCACTGTACTCCAGCCTGGACAACAAGGTGAGACCTTTTCTTAAAAATAAAAAAAGTATAACATTTAACATATTTGAGAGATATAATGTTCCTGTGTATTTGACTCTTAGTTAACATGGCTCCAGAATACCCTAAAGCTAGGCCCAGGGAAGATGTTGATATTATGTCTTTGTATAATTGCTCTCTGTACAGATAAATTATATTTTTTCCCACAAGGTCACTAGAAAGTTTTCATTCATTCTACATAGAAAGCTATGCATATGCTACGTAAGTATCCAATCTCATATTTAAACATATTTTTCAGGGAATGTATTCTCTTCCCAGGTCCACAAGGGGCTGTAGTTTCAAAGGCAAGAACTTCCCAGTGCCATACCTCCCCAACCCCTCTCCCATCTGGGGACTATAGGTCTTTGTTTAAACTTTGGCACATGCAGAAAAGAATAAAAGATCAATCACTCCAGTGGAAGTTTAAAGGAACTCCTTTCATAGGCCCAGAAAACCTGAAGGAGGCAGGAATTCCTCCCAGATTCAAAGTCTCCTTCTCCCACATCTGGTGGACTCCATATCTGGATCCCCTTCCATGACCTTGTGGAACCTCTTTCTCTTTCTCCTTTTTCTCTCTCTCTGTCTAAATAAATCACTTTCTGCAAAACTCTTTGGGGTCAGATATTTGCTTAATCACTTACCATGCCTGGCATGCTCCCTTCTCCCATTTTTGGGTGAGTGAGGGACCAAGAGCCTGGAAGAACATCCTCTCGGTGGAGCTGAGCCTCCCCTGCTCCCTGAAATTCGGTCACATTTTGAGATAATTAATTATAATTATAGTTAATTATTTTTCAAATAAAAAAGTAATAATCTATTTTGTAGTTGGAAAAACAATTCAAGAACTATAATTTTAAAATATTTTTTACTAAATATGTTTATATATACATTGTTAAGGTGCATTTGAGTAAGTAGTTTAAGAATTATTTCAATAGAAAAAATGGTGTAAAACACAAACGTATAGAAAATATTTGTTACAGTGTCACATTGATTTTTGCAAAATTCTTACAAAGCTTTTTGTGGCTACAATGAGCAAATTCCCATGTCCCACAGTCACCAGTTGAATCCCATATAATTATATTCATGGAGCAGATTTCCTATGTATCTATTTAGTCTTTTGAAATACAGTCCACATCTTTCTGATGTAGTCTTTGTAGTAGTGTCTTTTTGTGTATTATTTGCTAGTCATACCTCTCATCTTTACATATTCTTTAACAGGTTAGCAATCACTTTTTTGGCAGAGTGTGTGTGTGTGTGTGCGCGCGCACACGCGCATGTGTTTATATATTTATATATACTCATACATTTATTTTCCTTTTTTGATCTTGACATATCAGTATACATTTTAAATATTTGTTTGATTGTTTATTTATTTATAAACACCAGAGGGAATGACAAGATACTGTATGCCAAGGAATTTTTGTATTTCATGACAGTTTATTTTCAGATATATCAAGTAAGATCATATACACTAACAGTCAAACTAACTGGAAGTATTTCTCTCCAGTAATTAGATAGAAGTAAAGTAGATGTCACATTGACTAGTAAATATTTCTGGAGTCCTGTCTCACAATTGACAGATTGTGCAGTATGTCTAAAAAGGAGTTCAGATAATTGTAATGAAGATGCTAAGGGGTAAGAGAACCACTGTCATGAATTCTTATTAAAAATATTAAAAATGAAGTTTTCTTGAGTTGCTGATTGACCATTTATTTTTTTATTCAATGTATTATTTGAGTAGCTCTCAGCAAGTGCTCAGCTCTTACATTTGTTGTCTTTAATCGTTGTTATACTCCCAAATGATGATAATTAAAGTTATTTGTGGATTTATGAAACATAGATTGTGATTCTGTCAACAGTGAAAAGAAAAACCTGTGATAACCACAGTTTCCACTACCAGCTGACTTTAATTTCTTCTTTATTGTCTTTTTGTGATTTTTTTTTTAGTTTAAGCAGTGACTGAGACCATGTGTTGCAGCCTTAATTTTAGAAACAGAACCTTAGATAAAATGCTTTTTATTTAAATAAATAGAAAATTTGAAGTGAATTAGATAAAATGTCCAAATATTTTTTGTAATCAAGCATAAAGAATACATTGTATCTAAATTACAGGATTTTACTTGTAAATTTGGCAGCTAACTCCAGCCTGGCGCCTGGTGACAGAGCAAGACTGTCTCAAAAAAGAAAATTTTTTAAATTTTATTTTTCAAAAATACTGATATTTTTTTCTCTGCTGTCACATCAAAATGACAACAATAAGTAACACAGAAGACTTCTGTAACCCCCAAATATGTGGAGATTTTTTTTCCCCACCAGCAAACAAGAAATCAGTCGCAATGGACATCAGCTGGGTTTCCTCCAATTCAATACTGACACTATCTACCTGGTGATGGTGTCAGATTCCACAGGTTGGGGACTCAGTTCCCAAAACTGCTCTCCTCACATCAGATACCAGTAGTAAGTTCAGGCCTCTGGAATTTCTAACCCACTAGCTTCAAGTTGGGGTTCCCACAACCTCCTCTTTGGGTTTAATTAATTTGCTACAGGGGCTCACACAACTCAGGGAAACACACTTACCAGTTTATTATGAAGAATATTACAAAGGATAGAGAAGAAGAGATGTGTAGGGTAAGGTATGTGGGCAAGGTGTGCAGAGCTTCCTTGTTCTCCCCAGGCCTGCCGCCCTCCAGGAACCTTTGCACATTCAGCTATCGAGATGCTCTCTGAACCCAGTTTTTTGGGAAGTTTCCTGACATCAGCATTCCTTCCCCCAGGAAGGAAATGGGGGTAGGATGCTAAATGGAGTGAGTGTCTTAGGATCCGCAATCAGAAAGGCAAGGGAAGATTAGAGTCCTGCCTTGGGTCAGGTGAAAGGAGGGCAGGAGAAGGTCAGAATTTGTTTTCTGAGGCCTTCCCTTTGAGGCCTAACAAACCCACCATTATACCAAAGACTGTAAAAGGACTATGGGACCACGGACAAAATCTGTCTCTCTATCTATCTATCTATCTATCTATCTATCTATCTATCTATCTATCTGTGTGTGTATGTATGTATGTGGCTGTAATAGGTCCATTGCCTGATGCATAGGGCAAGTCAGTACACTGAGACACTGGGTGACAGCAAAGAAAGATATTTAAAAATGGGGCCACTGTTTGAGGAGACAGGAAGAAACTTCAAAACTGTCTCTTCAGTGAATTTGGGGCTAGAGTTTTTAAGGATTTTGGAGTGGGCTAAAGTGTATAGATCATTGATTGGTTGAACCATGCAGGGTGAAGTCATGGGACAGGGAGATGAAGAAACTGTATTCTCATGCTGATTTTGTTCCTCTGTGGGGGGGTCTTCAAACTGGTTGGCATCAGCTCTTTTGCTGGAAATCAAGATCTGAAAAGCACGTTAACAATTCTTAAACAAAAGCCTTATGATTCTAATGTCAGATATTCTTCCTGTAGGAAAAGAGGATGCAAATGGTCATTACCTAGTGCTTTGTGGCTCACGATTGCAAAGAAATGGGTATAAGTGCAGTCTGGCAGTCTGATTAATGCTTAATTATAACTATATTTCTTTTTTTTTTTTTTTTTTTTGAGATGGAGTTTTACTCTTGTTGCCCAGGAAAGAGTGCAGTGATTCGATCTTGGCTCACCGCAACCTCGCCTCCCAGGTTCAAGCGATTCTCCTGCCTCAGCGTCCCGAGTAGCTGGGATTACAGGCATGCATGGCCACACCCCGCTAATTTTGTATTTTTTAGTTGAGACGGGGTTTTTCTTTGTTGGTCAGGCAGGTCTTGAACTCCCAACCTCAGGTGATCCGCCCACCTCGGCCTTCCAAAGTGCTGGGATTGCAGGCACGAGCCACCGCACCCAGCCAATTATAACTACATTTCTGTCCAGAATTCTTCTTAACCTTGTGTGCATGGCTTAGTGTGTGTGTGTTTATCATAATGCCACATCAGAGTTTTACTTGAAATAAATATGTCACCAGCCAAAAGGAAGCACATTTTGAACAATCCATGGATTGCACACATATGTTTTGTGCATTTGAACATATATATAAATATTGATTTGAGGCATTTTATCTTTTTTAGGCAAGCATTTTGGTAATGAAATGTTTTGACCCTGGTAGTAAAAGAATTATTCATCTTTGTGTCAGTCATTCTTTTTAGATGTATTTGATGCTTACTAGAAAGTCAGGTTTAATATTACAATTCCTGTGTTTTGTACAATACCAGTTACAATGTAAATAAAAGTTAAAACGCTAACATAATGGCAAGGCAATCTCTCTCCCTCTTTTATGTGAAATGATTTTCTGAGATACAGTTCTCAGCAAGCAGTATGTGTTTTTTAGCTATAGATAGATGCTAATAATAATGAAAAAGATTTTATTTAAACAGCTTCAGCTTTAGAATTCAAATTTTTGGACCAAATTTGTCAGAAGATGAATTTGCTAAGGACTGAAATATCCCATGAGTACAGAAAGAAAAAACCATCTTGGTTTGAATTTCATACAGTGCACTTGGGCCCTCATAATTCCTGTGACGTTTAGAGTCTTACGATTTTTCAAAAAGTTAATATGATGGTCTGGCGAAATGAAATCCCAATCATGCAGACTTTGTTTCTCAACTGACTTCCAGATGAACTAAAGGGGGAATGAGACTAACACACATTGAAAGAGAAATTGCTATGGCAGTATTTCATTCAATTTAAGGGAAAACAATGTATATTTGCATATTATTTAAAGACCAAGTTGATGACAAATTTAACCATTCAATTTCTTGCAGGAACAAAATATCTTCCCCAGTTTCTTCATCTATATCTCTGTTTCTATTTAACTTTGATCCCAATTTTAATAGCTTTGTCTCTGATCTAATTATTTCAGTGGTAAAAGAATATAAACAAGATATAACTGAGGGAGTTACAACAGAGTACAGTAAAATAGTTTTAATATAATAGTGGACATTTCTATTGCTTAAAAAATGCACATTTTTAATAATTCAATAAATTATTGAAGTAATATGGATAGTTCTTCCTCTCCCATCATAATCCATTACCACTGAGATGGTGCTACATCATAATCAATTAGGCGTATGAACTCCCATGCTTCCACTCATATTTGAGTGGTGGAAGTAATTTCTAAAGAGAAAACCATCTAGATTCCTTGTACATATTAGTAAGGAATGCACTTCAGCTGTTTTAACAGTGACCAAGTAACAATGACAAACAAGACTGGCTCATTTTTCTTTCACATGAAACCATGTACTTGTAGGTAGTTCAAGAAGTGTAGTGCCTATGTCCCTTTATAGTATCCAAAGACCCAGCTTCTTTACTGTTTGTTGCCCCAGCATCCCCTAAGTTGCCTTCCTCTAAATTTTCGATTCCACAGTGACACCTGCAGTGGAGAGCAAGCTAGTTCCTTTTAAAGCCATGACCTGAAGTTGCACACATAATTTCTACTTACATCCTATTCATCAGAACTCAGTCACATGGCCCACACTGCTAAAAGTAAAGCTCTACCATGCCCTTCCCCCCAGGTTAGAACCTATTGATATCTATGCCAATTTACTGAGGGTGTACTATGTTCCAGGAATTGTAAGAGATTTATCTGTTGTAATAATTAGACCATTATGTCGTTTAATCATTTCAGAAAGCCTTTGTGACAAGTAGCGTACTTAGATTTTGGACAAAAGGAAGGTTATTTGTAAAGATGACCTTGATCAAGGTCAAACAACATGAAAGTAGAAAAGACTGGTTATGGGCCCAGGCTCATCTTTTAGAAAAGGATCCTGTTTTTAACTTTTAACTATCCTATCATCTCTTGCATGGGCCACGGCAATGTCTTTGTAACTGCTAATCTCCTCAATCCATCCTTCCAAGAATATGCAGGTAATAATGGCAAATACACATGCCTTTGGATGGGCT
The DNA here is from genome assembly GCA_036589455.1 of Ateles fusciceps. Taxonomy (NCBI): domain Eukaryota; kingdom Metazoa; phylum Chordata; class Mammalia; order Primates; family Atelidae; genus Ateles; species Ateles fusciceps. Next base: position 691,052 of record JAZHEH010002603.1, on the reverse strand, counting down.
ATCAGGTAGTATAAACATAGAAACAGCATAGGGGTGAGAGTGTAGCAGCTGAGTTTTTCATATTGTAACCCGACCTAACACCTGTCTAGTTGCTTTGTCTTTTAAACATTGTAAGATCAAAAAAAAAAAAAAGCAAAGTGTTAAAACCATAACAGTTGTCAAAGGACTCCTGTTTAAGGTATAATGTCTGTCATAGAGTGGCCAATCAGTTAGCACAAGTTGCTCCCACTTCACTTTTGCCTTTTTGGATATTGTACTCAGTTTCATTCTGTCACTTTTCCCTTTTCCATTACTTCCTGAATGAAGTATTAGGTTGTAATATATTAAGTAGCCAGTTTTAAAGGCAAACATGGTCAACTATTGTGGATTATATGTGGTTCAGCCTATATCCTAGGTCTCTAGCCATAATTTAATTAATTGGAACAACTAGCTACTTCTACACATCTGTCATTTGCTTCTCCAATATGGTAGATATCAATGGGATGAGCTGTCTAGGCTACTTTGTACACCCCCTCCCATTCTATTTTTCTGGACACTACTACCATTAGGCACACGTTCTTAAAATATTCCTTCAATTATCTGTCCCCTTGCTCACTGCTGATTTTTCCAACTGGGTACCTGATCAGGGTTGGGCTATGAGTCCTTTTCCCTCACAGCTTTTGTAGTCAGAATACAGGAACTGAAGCTTTAAAATGTAAAGCTAGGGGGTCTTTAATCACTTTTCTCTGCATGTTTTCTTCATTTTTTTCCCCCTTGCAGGCTGGCTTTATCTGCCTACTCATCAAGTTAAACATCTGGCTCCATCATAATTACTGAACCCTTTCATTCATTTCTTAAAATCCAGACTATCTTCCAATATTGTTCAAAGTGGAGTGCTGTTGCTTGCAAACAGTGGTATTAACAGTACATGTGGTAGATACTCAGGAACTATTAAATATTTCTTAAGTAAATGAATAAAAAATTGCCAGAATAATTCCCCTTTCGCCTTCACTAGATGAGATAAAAGTAATTTTTTTTCTTTTCTTTTTCTTTATTAGAGATGGGGTCTCGCTCTGTTGCCCAGGCTGGAGTGCAGTGGCTATTCACAGGCACAATCCCACTACTGATCAGTATGGGAGTTTTGAGCCTGCTCAGTTTCGGAAATGGACTGGTTCATCCCCTCCTTAGGCAACCTGATGGTCCCCCGCTCCTGGGAGGTCACCATATTGATACTGAACTTAGTGAGGACACCCGATTGGCGTAGTGTACCACAGCCCAGAACTCCTGGACTCAAGCGATCCTCCCACTTCAACCTCCAGAGTAGCTGGGACTACAGGTACCCACCACCCCGCTTGGCTATTTTTTTCTTAAATATGGAGAATTATGAAATAAGTATTGGTTATATGCATTCAACTACATACCACAGATTTTCAGGAATTACACAAAAATGTTTGAGATCTCACACAAATTGCATTCCTCTTATTCATCAGCTGGTTAAGTAATATGCATTTTGCAAGATAATTATTTTTATTCTTACGAAATACAATTAATTTTTAATTATGGTATTTTTAATAGTTGCTATTTCCCTTTGAGTAAATTTTAATTTTTAATTGCAAACTAGATAAAATTAATTACAAAGCTTAAATTTATAAATAAAATTGAAATATATTCACATAGAAAGAGTAGACTGTTTTATTACAAACTCCCTCAATTACTGTTTAAATTATTAAATTATTTGTTCAACTTAAAATTGGACAGATGGAAACCAATTCCATTTCTCTTGGAAATGCTATTATAACCTAGGTACATAATTTGCTTTAGTAAAACCATTAGAGAAAACTTTTAAAATAAAATGTTTATTAAATTAAACCCTGTAAGCCTTTCTTCCATTTATAGCAAAAACTGATTAATAGGCACATCAGTGACAAAGATAATATAGTGGATTAAACTCAGAAATGAAATGTGTAACACTTAGCTGCCAAATTGCAGGACTAAAATAAATTTGTTAAATATTTCATAATAAAACAAAATTTTAATAAGCAAGCAAATGATATTGATGGTACATCAGAAATGTCCAGTCTCATTCAGATATGAAAAGACTGTTTTGTGTAATCTTGCTACACCTCATCGAAGTTTAATGGTTAAGTTTCAATGTAAAAACTTCTGGAGACTGTGTTCAAAATTTATTTCTATTTGAAATCTATCTTGATGAACGAAAATGATTCTACATACAAAGGAAGTTATAATGAAATGTTGTATATGGCCAATATTTTAATATGTTCTCACTACTTTACTACTTGACACTCTTGTCACGTTTTAAACTAAAGAAATTAGAAATGTGTTACTAGGACTTGATTAAAGATATTACCTGAAAAAAAAAAAACCCTTTCCCCTGGATGATCAAGATCTACTTCAAATCTGCCAATATAATTTTGAGAAATTTGAAAGGCATATTAGTAAAAAAAAAAATCTCTCAAATATTTCTTGAAAATATACTTTTTGATATGACTTTTACTGTTTCATTAACTTTTTTCATAAACAATATCTAATATTGAAAATAACTATATGATGGCCAGGCACGGTAGCTCACGCCGGTAATCCCAGCACTCTGGGAGGCTGAGGTGGGCAGATCACGAGGTCAAGAGATCGAGACCATCCTGGTCAACATGGTCAAACCCCGTCTCTAAAAAAAAAAAAAAAAGAAAATAACTGTGGAAGGCTTGCAGGCTTATCATCACCCATTATTCCCACTAAAATACTTTTTTTCTCTGCTTAGTACTACCAAACTCAACAAGCTCATCTATTTTTTGGCTACAGACACTTCAATTTGTAAATGTTATTTTGTGTTCTCCTCAAGTTTTCGCTGCCAGACAGAAGTGGATTTTATCAGTTCCTCTCGACTTCAGCATTTTTCTCTGTCTATATGGTACCTGAATATTTGATTGAATCAGCTGACCTCTCCTTTTCTGGTCTTCTTAAAGGTATTTGATGATAACTTGGTTCTGTTCCTTGACAGGGTGTTACCAACTTGCGTGCACTCTATGTTAATTATCCCTGCCTTCCACTTATGTTTTTATGATGGGACAAGTCTAATCACAATCCCGAGTACAATTTTATTATTTGCTATATGCAAAGGCAACCAGCTGTTTTCCCTTTGTATGTAATTCAATCATAGTTTACACAGCACATTAAAGAGTGCCCAAATGATTTGTGTTGTTCATGCCATTTTGTATTTCCTGTTGTCTCCTAAATCCCTTGTGGTGGAAATTGAAGCACTATTCTCTGTGGCTTGGACTCTGATAGGGATTAAGGAGTGATAATTAATCATACCTCATCTGAATTTAAAATCAACTGAGGGAGAGAGATCCAAGATGGCCAGTTAGCAGCAGCTCAGGATTGTAGCTCCCACTGAAAGCGCAGAGAGTGAGTGGATGCCACATTTTCAGACGAATTTTTATTGCCCACGGACCAAGAGATTCTTGGCGGAGGAGCCCCACGGGTCGCCAGTGCGACTCTTTTGGCCGGTGCGGCCGTTTCGCAGGCCGTTCTCAGTCCGGAGTATACGGGACTGAGTGCCCTTTTGGTTGGCGTTTGGAGCTCCGGGAAGGCAGAGTCTCCCATTCAGCTGATTGAAAAGCAGACTGAAGTGGGGAACCAGACCGGGAGATTCCCGGGCAGAAAAGCGCCACGAAATTTAACGCTGCTGTTTCAGCTGGCGTAGTGGGTCACCCGCAGGGGAAGGCTGGTCCCCCCCGCCACACACACAAAAAAACAGCAGTTGGAACTGCTGAGGATTGAGAGTTTCACAGCAAGTACAGCTGAACCCGGGAGGTCCAGCTCTGTGGGGGAGGGGCGTCCGCCAAAGGAAAATTAAGAAATAGAAAAAACTTTATCACCAACAAGCTGGACGTCCACTCAGAGACCTAATCTGAAAGTCAGCAATTACACAGACGACAGGTGGATAAATCCACAAAGATGGGAAGAAACCAGCGCAAAAAGGCTGAAAACGCCCGAAATTAGAATGCCTTTCCTCATACAGAGGATTGCAGTGCCTCATCACCAATTGAACAAGGCCTGATTGAGAATGAATGTGAGGAATCAATAGAATCAGGCTTCAGAAGGTAGATAATGGGAAACTCCTGTGAGCTAAAAGAACATATTCTAGCCCAATGCAAGGAAACTAAGAACTTTGAAAAAAGGTTTGACGAAATGTTAACGAGAATGGACAATTTAGAAAGGAATATAAGTGAATTAATGGAGCTGAAAAACAATACGAGAACTTCGCGAAGTATGCACAAGTTTTAACAGTCGAATTGATCAGCAGAAGAAAGGATTTCAGAGGTTGAAGACCAACTTAACGAAATAAAACGAGAAGACAAGATTAGAGAAAAAGGGTAAAAGGAATGAGCAAAGTCTCCAAGAAATATGGGACTATGTGAAAAGACCTAATCTATGTTTGATAGGTGTACCTGAATGTGATGAAGAGAATGAATCCAAGCTGGAAAATATTTTTCAGGATATTATCCAGGAAAACTTTCCTAACCTAGCAAGGCAAGACAATACCCAACTCCAGGTAATACAGACACACCACAAAGATACTCCTCAAAAAGAGCAACCCCAAGGCACATAATCATTAGATTCATCAGGGTTGAAACAAAGGAGAAAATACTACGGGCGGGCCAGAGAGAAGGGTCAGGTTACCCACAAGGGGAAGCCTATCAGACTCACAGCAGATCTCTTAGCAGAAACCCTACAAGCCAGAAGAGAGTGGGGTTCAATATTCAACATCCTTAAAGAAAAGAACTTTCAACCCAGAATTTCATATCCAGCCAAACTAAGTTTCATAAGTGAAGGAAAAATACAATTTTTTATGAACAAGCAAGACTCAGAGATTTCATTACCACCAGGCCTGCTTTACAAGAGCTTCTGAAAGAGGCACTATATACAGAAAGGAACAACCAGTATCAGCCATTCCAAAAAACCCATCCGTAAGCTTCATCCAGACCCATCTCACATGCAAGGATATACAGAGACTTAAAACAAAGGGATGGAGGAAGATTTGCCAACCAAATAGAGAGCAAAAAAAAAAAAAAAAAAAGCAGGAGTTGCAATTCTCATCTCTGATAAAATAGACTTTAAAGTAACAGAAACCAAAAGAGATAAGAAGGACATTGTATAATGGTAGAGGGATCAATGTAACGGGAAGAGCTAATGATCCTAAGTCTATGTGCACCCAATATAGGAGCACCCAGATACATAGGGCAACGTCTTGGTGACTTACAAAGAGACTTGGACTCCCACACAATAATAGTGGGAGACTTTAACACTACATTGTCAAAATTGGAGATATTAATGAGACAGAAGGTTAACAAAAATACCCGAGACTTGAACTTAGACCTCCAACAAGTAAACTTAATAAACATTTACAGATCTCTACTCCAAATCCACAAAACATACATTTTTTTTTTCAGTAACACATCACATTTATTCTAAAAGTGACCACATGGTTGGGAGTAAATCACTCCCCAGCAATTACATAGCATTTCATAGGTTTAAATGAAATATTGGTTGGCTGTTTGTTATTTTCCTCCCTTATCCCTTCCTGTCTCCATTGTGTAACACAATTATTAGTATAAAAGAGCTTTTTAATATCTATTTCTAGACTGCATTCTAGCCTGGGCAATAGAGCAAGATTCCCGTTCTCTCCCTCTTTCTTCTTCTCTTTCTCTTTCTTTCAATCTCTTTTTCTTCTTTCTTTCTCTCTTTCTCTCTTTTTTCTTTTCTTTCTAAAAAAAAAAAAAAGAACAGAGCGTGGCACATAGAGAACCATAACAGTAGCTCTTCTTTATGCTGCCCTATACAAATCAAACTAAGGAATCCTTAGGGATTAACAAAAAAAAGTTATTTCAAAATAAAATAAAATAAAAATCAACTGAGAAGTGGACATAGAAATAAGGCAGATGGAAATAAAAATGTCCTGTTAATTATTTCTAAAGATGAAATGGACAGTGGCCTAGACCTCTGGACACAATGAGCCTACTGAATGCAAATTTTTCATGAATATTTAATGCATTCACTCAAACTGGCAAGTTGTAAATTTCCTGCCGGGATAGACAACTTACATATGCAGGAGGAAGAGAAAGTCTGAATCCTGGATTCAAGACTTTGAGGAAGAAAGAAAAGAGTCTGCTTGTCCGCTTCTCTTCTAGCTCTTCACCTAAATTCACTATCAGTTATGTTGGTTTTCCTCCTCTGGCACATCATGAGTGAGGAGAGTGAGGAGGCAGATTGAAACTGGGATTTTTTTTTTCTTTATACTTTTTCCATCTTGTGAATAAATAGGCTCCTCTACATAAACCGAAGGAGGAGATAATAATCTCCACCATTCTCTTCCCATCAGCCTCCCTTTATTGTCATTATCGTCTTGCCCTCAGTCCAATAAAATTATCAAGCCTTATTAAATAAAAATATCAAGACTCCTGGGCTCTCTCTTCACACCCACTCATCTTATACACCACTGAATTAACAAAGATTAATCACTTTAATATCTTTATCATTCAACAAAAATCTAGTATACATTTTTGCTGCCAGACATGCCCAGTCCCAGAGATGCTGGAATTAACAAACCAGACTCTGTTCTAGCTGTTCAAAGGACATCTCTCCAACATGTTTTATTTATGCCTTTATACTATTTAAACATGTTAATATTGCCCTATTAAAATATTATTTTCTTTGTATATTGAGATTCTGTTTTGCCTCGTTGCTTGTACAACATTACAAATAATTGTCTGTAGTCAGAATTTTCCCTATACTTGCATTATTTCTTCCTAAGTAACTCTTGGTCCAGGTGTTCCTTGTGCCTTTCTGGAAATTATTTCAATTGCTTTCTCTATGGGACTTTCTCCATAGGAGTAGTTTATTGTTTAAGGTCACATAAGATTCATTACTCTTCTTTTTTATTTTTCAGGTGCTTTATTGCTCGAGGCCATTGTTCCTTGATTAACCTGTTGTCTTTTTTGTGCCTGATTTGCTGATTAATGTGTCACAGTGATCTCATTTCACTCTAGCCAGTCATCTTGCTGTATTTTGTTTGCATGTTGTATATAAACTCTCATGTTGGCTTTGGTCTGTTACCACAAATAGTTACTGAGGAAACTGTCATTGGTCCTCCTGTGACTCTACATCGGCCTGCTATCCTTGAACCTTTGCTCTGCTCCTTTTCACTTTGTTTTTCTAATCAACTCACTCCATCAAGTCTTCTGTTCTCACTCTAGTAAGACTTCCCTTGACATGGCTTCCAACTTTGTCCAGTAGGCATGATACAGTAGTGAGATTTGTATTCTAAGCTTACTCAACCCATCAGCAACATTTACCACTTGACCAAGTTGAAGCACTTTCTGCTCTTGATTTTCATGACTAGCCTTTATTCATTTGCTATCTCACTGGCTGCTGCTTCTCTATCTCCACCACTGGCTCCTCTTCATCTTACCTCTGACTCTAAGGCCCACCACTTTCCTATGCACAGGTAATGTACTGCATACTTCCAGACCGTGATGCTAATTGTACCTCCTTGTATCATATGACAGGCCTGTTATCCTGGGATGTAAAGTTTAAAGTCAGAAAGCTTGGGTCTCTTTCATTCAGTCTCTGTGGGTCCTTAAGAAAATTACTTTACCTCACTGTAAACTCAGTTTCTTCAACTGTAATGTTGACATGACAATAGTATTCATTTTATAGGATATTTTTGAGGATTACATGTGTAAATGAATATGTAATCCTTATAAAGTGCCCATTTCTCAGTGAGTGTTCTACAAGTGTTAGATATTACCATTATTATAATTTAAAGCTCTAGTTGGATATTATGTAATAGTAATATACTGTAGGGCCCATTTTTCATCTTCAGTCACTGACAATTGATGTTTATAATTTTCTCAATGTCCTTCAGTGGATTTTATCAGAATTACAAAAAGAAAAAAAAAGATGGTGCAAAACCATAGTATCTAAATCTTAGATTCGTCTGAAATTGAATGCTAATTGCCGAAGCTCAGATAAAATGTTTATGTTTCAGAAAGTTACTTTTTAAAAAATTTCTGGCATTTTGTTTAAAAGAAAGCAGATAAGAAGAGCACCAGATGTATACTTGTTTTCCTCCCTCAATTTTCATTTTGTTGCTTACTGTTCTTGCTGTTATATAAGAGTAAAATGAAGTTATTTTAAGCTAATCAAAATGTTGATCTGTTAAATAATCTTATGAAAGTGAAGCAAAAACATGTAAATGAAATACCCCTTCAAAAACATGCCATTTATAAAAATAATGAGGGTGCAGATGGCATTTTTAAAATTAGATGTTTCAAGATAATAGCTTCTGGTAGTTTATGCATCATCTTCTATTTTCCTTGAATACCTTACCAACTTTATTATATTTAAAATTTGTCTTCAGTGACTGCATTAATTTCTTAGGTTTATTAAGTTCTCCTGCCAATCAAATGTATATAATTGTTATTAAATCAGAGAAAACTGCAGCAATTTAGAGAAAGAACATGGATAACAATTTTCATTATATTTTGAAATTCATTTCTTTATCATTGAGACATTTTTCCTGAGTTTGCTATGAAATGTATTTATTGCATATTAAAATATATATTAATTTGTAAATAATTTGTTATAATTTAATGGTTTTTAATTATTTACTATATTTTATCAAACATTCTGTTTTTAAAAGTTATTGATATCTGATATATAAATTAAAACTCAACCATTACCCTGAGGAAATTTACCAAAGTAACAAGAATTCTTGGTCAATATAGCTTTCATTGCATGATTTGTTGGCCCTGTGATTCTGAGATTAAGTTGAATAGTAAGTATGCAAGGATAAACTTTCAATGAAACACATGCTTTTTTTGTTCAATATCATCACTGCCACATCCAAATGATCTTTATCATTATTGTTTTGTGTCATTATTTTCTCTGTGATTCTTTCAGTCTTTCTTACTTTAGACCAAAAAACTCCTCTGCAATTTCCGAAAATTGATTAAAATATTGTGTATATTTGTTAAAGGAATGTATTCAATACTGAAGTGATAAGCTCAGTAATTCTAGTTGACATTCATGACTGTTCATATAGCTTTCAATTTACAGTAGCAAGTCATTTCTTGATCTTAATCTACACTTCCTCTTATCCTTAGGCAAGCCATCACTTGACCTGAAGTACTGCAGAAGTTTCATTAACTTCTTCCTAATCCCCTTTCAATCAATTTACCATTAAAAAAGAACATAACTTCCACTCATAAAACATTGAGTTGTCTCCTGATTATTATAAGTCTCAAATCCTCGGCTGGGCACTGTGGCTAAGGCTTGTAATCCTAGCACTTTAGGAGGCCAAGGCGGGCTCATCACCTGAGTTCGGGAGTATGAAACTAGCCTGACCAACATGGAGAAACCCTGTCTCTACTAAAAATACAAAATTAGCCGGGCATGGTGGCATATGCCTGTAATCCCAGCTACTTGGGAGGCTGAGGCAGGAGTATCATTTGAACCTGGGAGGCAGAGGTTGCAGTGAGTCGAGATTGCGCCATTGCACTCCAGCCTGGTCAACAAGAGCAAAACTCTGGCTCAATAAATAAATAAATAAATAGATCAATCCCAAATCCTCACCATACTTTACATGGTCTCACCCTTGCCTACTTTGCCCATTTTGTTTATTGACAAGTTTCTCCCACTCCCTACACTCCACCCACATACATTCTTCCTCAAATGGGCCCATTTAGTTTTTACCATGAACAATTTCCACCGGCTGCTCTGGTAAGCAGACAAAGCTTTCTGCTTCTCTACATGCAGCTAAACTTTGCTCACCCTTCATTTGCGTGTGTTGTTCTCTTCCTCCTGGAATCCTTAGTAGTCAGGTTCCCAGGACCTATGCTCTCATGGCCTCCTATAGTTTTCCATGGTGGAAGTTAGAACAGTGTAAATTTTAAAACTATTGTGGCGTTGGCAGTTTATTGTCAATTCCTTCCCCTTGATTAAAAGCTCTGTGGGGACAAGAACTGGACCTTTCATTTCAATGAAAGCCCTCGATATTTGCTGAATGAATAAATAAATGAAAATTTAAATATAAATGAAAGAAAAATGTTATGTCCTTAAAGTATGTTTAGATGTTGGCCATGGAAACAAAATCATGTATTCCATATTAATCAGTCTCACCGTAGCTAGAAATTTCAACTGAGGTGGAATCCACAGGTCTTAGAGGTTCATGAAAATCATCAGAGAAAGAGAGACAATGGAAAATGGGAGGTGCTTTGGAAGGCAAGTCAGTGGTAACTATTATATACTGTAAGAAGAAAAAACAAAACAGAGGTTAGTAAATATTGACATACCTGTTCAAATACAACTCAAGTTAAATATATATTGATTTCCTAAAGTCGAGTGGTTTTCTAAGGATTTGCTAAAGAACAGAAAGTTTCACTAATAATATAAAGTTTATTACAGTATTACTAAGAGCTGTCGATTTATAACTTTGAAATTAAAATGTATATTATTAGACACTATATTTATTTAAAAACTTGTCTTAAAAACCTGAATTTATGCTCTTAAAGCTGTCAGCTATATTTATTGTAAAACATTAACAAGTGGATAATAATTGACTGACTTAGCTCTTATGAATCCATTTACTTAAGAAGACTAGTATGGATATCTCCAAGTTAGGAACATAACAAAAAACATATTCTTACTTCGGAGTATAATTTTCCAAATAAAATACCAAGACTCTAACAGATCAGCTTTAAAACACAATGTGGAATGTCAGTTTATAATGATTTTTGTCAAAGCTGATTATGTCCCTCTCACTTAGGTTCTCATATCTGATATATTTGAATTCCAGACAAGGGGGATACATACAGCACATAAAAATACATTCACATAATTCCTATTTGTCTCAACCCCCTTCATACCCAGCTGCTAATTACATCTTTATTTGTACCAGTGGATATTCTTATAATCAAAAGTATTATAGCCATACTGGAAGATCGCTATAGAGGGTTAAAAGCTTCTGAAACTAAAATTAGTTTCTCATTTTTTAAGGTTTATTGAAACACCACCATTTCCATAAAGGCTTTGGTAGTTAAATAGAAATACTGCATATCTCGAACTACATATGGTATTTACATCTGTGAGTATAAATTAGTGTATATGATGAGGATGTTAGGCTGAAGGGGAGTGGAAAGATTAAGAGAGGACGAAGAAAAGGAGGGAATGTTTGACTTTTAAAAATGGAGGTTTTCTTGGCCAGGAGTGGTGGCTCACGCTTGTAATCCCAGAACTTTGGGAAGCTGAGGCGGGTGGATCATTTGAGGTCAGGAGTTCGAGACCAGCCTGGCCAACATGGCGAAACCCCTGTCTCTACTAAAAATACAAAAATTAGCCAGGTATGGTAATGCATGCCTACAATCCCAGCTACTCGGGAGGTTGAGGCAGGAGAATCTCCGAGCCTGGGAGGTGGAGGTTGTGGTGAGCTGAGATTGCACAACTGCACTCCAGTCTAGGTGACAGAGTAAGACCCTGCATTAAAAAAAAAATGGAGGTTTTCTCTATTTCAAACTACTTTTATATGGAGCTGGAAGGGGAACATTCTCTCCTAAAAATAAGCATTTGTACAATCCATTTTGGGAGAAACAGAATCTTAAAAGTTTTTCCAATATAACATGTATGTACATTTTTGAGAAGTAAATGTAAACTTTGTATGATAGTTATCACACTGTAGTTCTTGCGTAAGGCAGCTTGTACTTTTTCTGATTTTTTTTTTTTTTTTTTTTTGATGAAACGCTTGCTCTCTGGCCCATGCTGGAGTGTAATGGCAGGATCTCAGCTCACTGCAACCTCCACCTCCCAGGTTCAGGAGATTCTTCACCTCAGCCTCCCAGGTAGCTGGGATTACAGGCACCTGCCATCATGCCCAACTAATTTTTGTACTTTTGTAGAGACAAGGTTTCACCATGTTGGGCAGGCTGGTCTCGAACTCCTAACCTCAGGTGATCCGCCTGTCTCGGCCTCCCAGAGTGCTGGGATTATAGGCGTGAGCCACCACGGCCAGCCTTTTTCTGATGTTTTATGTGTTGATTGGCTGTTTTTCATAAACATTTGAAAAAATGTTGAGCTCCATGCACAGTGATCACATGCGTAAGTCTTGCAGCTCTCACAATTTTCCAGTGGTGGTTCATAACCTCTTTGCTTCAAGCAGTTGTCACTTTAGGCAGCATTTGTGTTAAAGAACCCTCTAAAAGCAAATTTTAGAATATTTACAGAAGAAAACTATAATTATAGTTTGTGTATCTAATAAAAATATAATTACATTTTGCTGCTTTCAAAGCTCTAAATTAGATTTTCAGGGCAGGGTTATGAAAAGCTAAGTAAGGGACAGCAAAGTATGGTTGCAATTGCTTCTGCTTTAGCAGTTGGACGTGTTTTCTTCCTTGAGATGTTGTAAAAATTCAAATATTTAACCCACTAGATATTTGTACACATCTAAATTCATTGTCATCACTCAGAAATAAAAGAAAAACAAACCTAAACTGTAAAATGCTGACTAGAACTGCAAAAATGTCTCCTAAAATTGAAAGGAAACACAGAAGATACGAATTGAAGAAACTAACATAGTTTATCATATAAATAAAATGATTGATCTGTATCAAGGTTTCTCAAATTCGGAACTGTTGATAAATGGAACCATATAATTTTTTGCTGTGGTGATCTGTACTGTGCATTGTAGGATATACAGAAGCATCCTTGGCAGCTACCCAGTACATGCCGGTAACACCCCTCTCCCCCCTGATTATGACAACCAAAATGTTACCAGTCATTGCCAAATATCTCATGAAGGAAGGCAAGATAAGTCCTCCTCACTCCATGTAGATTCACTGATCTAGCTAAGAACTTATCAATTTGTGCACATGCAGGTGTATTTATGGGTATGTTTTCAGAAGTCTGACTGCTGGATCAATTGGCAGTTTTGGTAAATATTGCCAGAATACCTTACATAAAATGTTCCACACCATTTTTGGGAGGCCAAGGCAGGTGGATCGCCTGAGGTCAGGAGATTGAGACCAGTCTGACAAACATGGTGAAGCCCCATCCCTACTAAAAGTACAAAAATTAGCCAGGTGTGGTGGCGGTGCCTTAATCCCAGCTATTCTGGAGGCTGAGGCAGGAGAATCAGTTGAACCGGGGGAGGCAGAGGATGCTGTGATCCCGAAATCATGCCACTGCATTCCAGCCTGGGAGACAGAGTGAGACTGCGTCTCAAAAAAATAAAAGTACCATTTTGCCCTGCCACTAGCAATATAGGATACTACTTAATGTTTCATAGCCTCACAGAAAGGAGAATGATCAAACTTTGAATTTTTGTCTATGTCATAGGTGAGGGAAATTGGGAAAATGTCTCCATGCTGCTTTAGTCATATTTTCAACTTGTTTTAATTTTTTGTATTATTCTTCTAGGCTCCCTGCTCTCTTCTCCTTCTTTTCAGTCTCCTCAGACCTAAAACTGTCGACCTTCTCTTCAACCTCCTCCTGCTTCATCAGGCTTATAGTAAGAGCTCTAAAATGAGCTCTGCTGAATTTGTTCTTTGTTTATGTACTTCCAGGTAATGTAAAATATGTAGTATTCTCTTAATTTTTTGTTATTTTTATTGATCTGGATGTCTTTTCATAGGATTTGCAGAGAGACTAAGATTTTAGGCAACCACCACTATCTTAGGAAAACCCAGAACACATCTTTATGATAGAGGCAGGTGGCACACCAATCTTAGGCAGACAGGATCGTGTCCCTGGGTGAAACTCCACCTTCAAACCAGAAACAGCCTGATGCCTGAAAACTGGGTTGCTGGTACCAGATGAAGCCTGTGACCCAGAGTGAAAATTTTTACTTCCTGTGTTTACTCGCTCTTTCCTACTGGTCTTCTGAATAACTGTTTAAATTCAATTTAAGCAATTGAATGTTGCCTTTTCTAGTGCTACTTATGGCACACACCACCCCAGTTCTGGGCCTGTAAAAGCCCACACTCAGCCACACTCTGATGGGGAGGCTACCTAGCTTCAGGTAGAGGGCTGCCCCCTTCGGTTCACCTCTCCACTGAAAACTGTTCTGTCACACAATGAACTCTCTGCTCCACTCACCCTCTGGTTGTCAACGTACCCCATTTCTCTTGGATGCAGGACAAGAACTTGAGACCTGTCAAACATGGGTCTACAAAAAGGCTGTAACACTGTAGCCCTTCACCCTCCTCTGGTGCAGGGTCACCACCCCACACAGTGGGAAGCAGCAGCATGCCACCCAGGAGCTGTAGGCCAAGTGGGGCAACAGGGCTGAATGAGCTGTTAACATGCTCCCATCCACCAAGCTGCAGACAGCAGGAATGACCCACTTTGTGGCTCCAAGGTTGCTGGCATCTCCAAGTTTTCAGGCACCACCATGTTCCCCTCGTCCAGACACTGGTGCCCAAGAGACAGAAGCAGGTAGTGGCAACCTCTGCCCAGCAAAAGGTTGAGCGCAGATCCCATGGCAAGCGCAGGAGACCAGGCAGGAGTGCAAGCAAAGCGCAGCCCACCTGGCTGAGTAGGCAGGGTATCTCCTTCGGTGAGCCTGGAGCCCCACAAGGCCCTGGGCAGAGAGCATCACAGGCCAAGGAGGTGCCCCCAGCCTGTCAAAGCGGCATGAAAACTACTTGTTATCACTTCCTTATGTTTTATAATTTCTAGTGTTATCTTAAATATTCAATTTAAATTACTATTTGGCATTGACCACTTAATTCAATGAATTTTAAGTGAAAAAAAAAAAGAAGAATACATGAATTTGGTTTCCCCCTTGTTGTCATTCCAAATTATTTATTCACAATTCACAATTTTTTTTTTTTGAGACGAAGTCTTACTCTGTCACCCAGGCTGGAGTACATGGCGTGATTTTGGCTCACTGCAACCTCTGCCTCTCGGATTCAAGCAATTCTTCTGTCTCAGCCTCCTGAGTATCTGGTATTATAGGCACTCACCAAAACGCCTGGTTAATTTTTCTTTTTAAGTAAGGCGGGGTCTCACCATTTTGGCCAGGCTGGTCTTGAACTCCTGACCTTGTGATCCACCCACCTTAGCCCCCCCAACGTGCTGGGATTACAGGAGTGACCACCGCACCCAGCTCATTCACAATTTTTCCAGAATGTTTTCACAATTTTATAGAACCTTTGCTTTTGCTAATAATAATGCAGATTACGCAGGCATAGTCACTTGCTAATTTGTCAACAGGATGAAAACCTGCAAATTAATGACGTTGAGAGTATTTGTTTTTAATCTAGAGAATAAAGAGTGTATGTGCAACCTCTGCATTTTACACTAGTATAGTTGTGCTACTAATCATGAGCTAAGCTACTTTTCAGAGTTCTTGTAGCAGAAATTAGAATCAACTATTTCTAATAGGGGATATGGTTTCTATTAGGATTTCTTAGAGAAGGATGGGTGTATGGTTCTGAACTGAAAGAATAGAATCTTGAGCAGCCTTTTTTTCGTTTATACAAATAATTTTTGCCTAATTAAGTTAAATATGTATTTCAATATTGTTTCTAAGCTTAATTAAAATAAAATTTAAATCTCTTTATAAATTATGTCTCTTAATTTTAATACATTTATTTTTATAGATCACTTATGTTATGAAAAGAGTCACACTCTAAAATATTAGAAGAGATTTATTGTGAAGCCAAATATGAGTGAGCATGGCTCATGACACAGCCCTCAGGAGGTCCTAAGAACATGTGCCCAAAGGTGGCTAGGGGCACAGCTCGGTTTTATATATTTTAAGGAGGCACGAGATTAAATCAAATACTTTTAGAGAAATGCATTGGTTTGGTTCAGAAGGGTGGGACAACACTCAAAGCAGGAGCTTCCAGGGTATAAGTAAATTCTATAACAGTTTCTGGTTGAAAATTGGTTGAATTTATCTGAAGACCTGAGATCAACAGAAAGGAAATGTTCAAGTTAAGATAAAATATTGTGGAGACCAAGTTTTATGTGCAGAGGAATTCTCTCAGATAGCAGACTTCAGAGAGAGCAGGTTGTAAAATGTTTCTTATTGGACCTAAAAGAGTGCCCTGGCTCTTAGTTGATTATTTCCTGGATCTAGAAAGGAAAAAAGGAAAACAAAAGGAAAAGCGGATTCTCTATAGAATGTGAATCTTTTTCACAAAGGATGGATTTGCAGGGCTATTTCAAGATAAGGCAGAGAAACATGTTTTGTGGTAAAATATTTTGATTTTCTTCCTTGTTGTGCCTAGTCAGGACTGGAAAATAAGTCACGATATACAGGGCAAAATAAGACTCATCTGATGAAAATTTATGGTTTATAGGACATGACTCCCTGGACCCCTTAAGGTAGGAATTTGGGCAAAGATAAAAAAAAAAAAAAATCAAGGCCAGGCAAGGTGGCTCACACCTGTAATCCCAGCACTTTGGGGGTTTGAAGGGTGTGGATCACCTGAGATCAGGAGTTAGAGACAACCTGGCTAACATGGTGAAACCCCATTCTACTAAAAGTACAAAAAATTAGCCAGACATGGTGGCACGTGCCTGTAATCCCAGCTACTCAGGAGGCTGAGGCAGGAGAATAGCTTGAACCCAGGAGGTGGAGGTTGTGGTGAGCCGAGAATGCGCCTCCACTCCAGCCTGGGCAACAAAGAGTTAAACTCCGTGTCAGAAAAAAAAAAAAAAAATCAGAGCTTAGTCCTCATTTACTACATAATTTGTACTTTATAATAAATATTTATTAGTTTCTATTTTTAATTTTTTGACTCTTTATTTTGAATTGTAAGGATTTCTACATAGTAAGAATTTTCTTCTTTTTTTAATATTTTAATATATATTTGTTATTGGGAACCATTTCAGATGGTCCCCAGTGATTTCCAATTACTGTTATTTATAGCCTGTTGAAATCCTTTCCCTTAATGTGGACTGGAGCTACTGGCATGCTTTTACTAATACAATATGGCTATGGTGAAGGGATGTCACTTCTGAAGTTAGCTTACAAAAGATTGTGACTTTCTGTCTTGCTAGCAAACTCTCTGTATTGCATTCCCAAATCTTACACTTTGATAAATCAAGCTGCCAAGTCACAGAGGGTCACGTAGCAAAGAAATGATGGTGATTCCAGCTAAGGCCAGCTGGGAATCCATGCCCTCAGCTCAGCAGGCCCTAAGAAACCCAGTTTTTCTGACAATTGTATAAATTTGCAAGTGGATCCTTTTCCAGCTGAGCCTTTGGAGGAGACCCTCATCCTATACCAACAACTTGATATCAAGGTTGTGAGAGACCCTAAACCAGAGGACTCAGATAAGCCATTTCAGTATTCCTTATCCACAGAAAATATGAGATAATAAACGGTATGTTTTCAGACATTAAGTTTTTGGATTGTTAGTTACACAATAATAGATAACTAATACAATGATCATCTTCTCCCTTTCTTTCAATTCCCATGCATAAAGTCAAACATATAATTGATGTTCAATTATTACATATTTTAACTTAATTTTCCTCCAAATTCATAAAAACATGAACTACAAAATGAAACTCAATTTGAATGTGAAATTATGAAGTCTAATTTGAAGTCCTCTGTGGTTTTAAATGTGGTTAAAACATTTTTATGCCGTAGCTGAAATAATATTAGTCTTCAATATGATATTTGCATCAAAGGAAACACTGAGGTAAATCTGAAGTTCCCCCGCTTTTTATTGAAAAAAATTACACTTTTAAAGTAAATAATTTTTTCTTTTGTCTCTTTCTGTATTAGAATTAGATTAGTTCTTTGCTCTGGTAAATATTTTAGACTAGATTATTTCTGCCTATTATGTTATGGGATATAGTCTATTGAGAAAAAGAAGTATCGCAAAAGGTTGGAAGTTAAGATGTCTTTAAGTAACTCTCTTCTCCCCAAGAATACTACGGTATAATAGACAGAGAGAGAGAGAGATTATTTTGTAGAATCTTAAAAAGCAGTAGCCTCAGGTTATACTGTAAAGAAAGTGATATTGCTTGATGCTACTGTCAGATACAGTGCAAAAATATAAATAGATCTAAATCTCTTTATTGCAGCTGCATGCATTACCCTCATACCACTCAACACCATAATATTTTACACCACTTTGTAAGATGTAGGTGTCTCTTATTTTGAATCTTTGAGAATAGCAATCTTTTCATGTTTGTCCTCAGGGGAGCTTTCATCCAGTCTCTCTCTGTATTTATTTTTTGGTCAAGTGACTTTTAGCAGTTGCAGACACTATATAATAAGTAACATCTGAAATAAAGTTTTATTTGTATTTTAATGCAGGATACTGGTCAAAAACCACTACAGTATCAAATATATACATGACAGTACAAAATACAGTCTGTCACATAGTAATTAAGCAAAAAACTTGTTCTTTGTGCTTTCAATTATGACTATAAATTGACTATTAATATAAAGTATTCACAAATGTGGTTATGATTGCATTTTAAAGGGCCATGGATATGTGTGCACAATTACTAAATGATACCTAGGTAACCTTTACAGAGCAGTAAGAAATAAAACTTTAAGAACAATTATAAGCATTAACATTGTCCCATTTAATCTTTTGTTTGGTCTTCATAATACTCTGTTCTTTAGTATTTGTTTCTATTTAGTCTTTTATTGTGTTAATTTAATGATATAAAAAACCAAAAACAACTAGAAAGGAAAGGAGATAATATTGATGAATATAGGCAAAGCCAATGCAAATTTATACTCAAGTCAAATTTTTGTGGACTTAGATCTTGGCAAGCATATTGAAATGAATTAAGGCTATTTGTGTGCATGAAATTCATAATTTTCTGAGTTTTGCATGATGTGATTGAAACTGTCTTTGCAAATATGATAACTGAAGAAATTATGATAGTGAAAAGGATAGACCTAACTGACTTCATCTTCTAACCTCTAAGCTTTCCTTATTTATTACTGGATGTAGGCCAAACTAGCCTTGGGAAGGAATTTAGTTATAGTGTAAACTCTGAAACAAAAATTGATAATAGCTCTTTCTCTAAAAATCCCCTTCTTGGCTTTTGTAGGACTAACAAATTAGCTGCAAGATAAAAATTACGTTTTAGGAGCCATGAAGCCTCTGGCTGCAAGTCTGAACCTCCCCAAGTTGCTCCTGGGAATAGTACCACTGTTGCAAAACCTAAGATCAGTGCTTGAGATATTTTGCAGATCCTAGAGTTCCAAAGAAACAGATGACACCGCCCAGACTGGTAATCTGGCTCAACCAGTTCTGCAATCCTACCCCAGTAAGAGAAGTCAGCAAGAACTCACTTTGAACCCCTATAATTTCATCTCCAACCTGACTAATCAGCGCTCCCCACTTCCCAAGCCCATACCCACCAAATTATCCTTAAAAACTCTAATCCCTAAGTTTTCCAGGAGACTGATTTGAGTAATAATAAAACTCTAGTCTCCCACACAGCTGGCTCTGTGTGAATTACTCTTTCTCCATTACAGTTCCCTGTGTTGATAAATCGACTCTGTCTAGGCAGCAGGCAAGGTGAACATGTTGGGTGGCTGCATCTGATGTATTTTAACATCTATTTTATGCATATATTAACCTATTTACCTCTGCCTTCCTTGTTTCAAATGCATTTGATTTGGTTCACTGGAAGAGAAACAAATAAGGCATGGAAATATAAAAGTAATAGTTCAAAATTATGAAAAAATAAAAAATAAATAATTAAAAGCTTAGCATAAAGTATTTATATTTGACTATTCTTGGCTAACAATGCAGAAAAGAAAATACTATGCATTAGATATTCTCAAGGTTTGGTAAAAGAAAATGTACCATGGCTTCAAAACAAATGTATCCTTTTGATAAATTCTAGATCCATTTTTTTCGACTTTAAACATTTTGAGGTGCATTGTATGTTCAATAACTTCCAAAGCTCTAAAGTGATGTGTTTCTTCTTAAATGAAAATAGAGCAATATCATCCCATTGCTTACTATTATATCTTAAGTTGTTAGGGGTAGAAGGTTTTCGAGTCTACTAGCCGAGAATCCCTAGAGGTCCCAGTTACAGTGTGTTTAGGAAGTTGTACGCATGCCCATCAGAAGCTTTCCTTCCCTTTACCAGTGGAATACCCACAGAAGGTCATACTCCGCCATTTTGTCTCTTAATGCACATACCCACGCTCACTCGCCCAATACCTGAGATTTTATTGCAAACCGATTTCCAATCTCAAATGTTTTTATCTGTTTGGGAGTTGCCTCTTTCTGGAGCCTGTTTCAAATAACACTTTAGTGTGACAGCTGTGGACCATCAGGAGATTGTCCCTCCCTGGCACTGGCTGCCAAATTACCATTTTTAGAGAAGCAATGTGATAACTGCTGAACCATCACCTGATGGTCTCCTGACATTCCTAGTGGATGAGGGTGGGAGGAGACCCTCTCCCTTTCCACTCATGCCTGTCTAACTAGCTGTAACAAACTCACTGAAGATATTTTGATGAGCTGTAGAGGTCATATAGCATTAATCAGTCTGAAAATTATTCTAGGACAGGGGTTGGAAAACTTCCTGTAAAGAACCAAATAGACATTTTTTAGAGTCATACATTTTTTGTCATAACTACTCAACTCTGCCATGGTAACATGAAAGCAGGCTTAAATTATTTATAGGTGAATAGGCATGGTTGTGTTTCTATGAAATTTTATTTACAAAAACATGTGAAGTGCCAGATTTGACCATAGCCTGTAGTTTTCTGACCATTGCTTTGTAAATTTTAAAAAGTTTGAGAAATAATACATATCATTTATCTTGGGGGATATTCTGAACTACAAATTATCTTAACTTCCTTGAAACTTTTTATCTGCTGCAACAGTGATCTACAGTAATTTCTAAACTAAAACACTAATAAAAAATAAGTGCAAAAATGGAAGGGAATGGATAAACACACTCTGATATATTTATACAATTGAGTACCACTCTCCAATAAAAATAAACTAGTGATATGTAAATCAATATCGATGAATCTTATTTTGTGCTGAGTAAAAATATAGACACAAAAGAATACATATGATTACATTTATATAAAGTTCTAGAAAGGCCAGACTAACCCATGGTATTAGATAGAGGAAGAAAAGGCACCTCATGAGTAGAGTGATTGACTGGGACGTAGCATGACAAATTTCCTTTCAGTGAATGTAAAACCCACCTCATTTTAAGCAGAAAGAAAAGAAAAGAAAAGAGAAGAAAGAAAGGCAGAGAGAAAAAAAGAAAGAGAGAGAGGGAGGAAGAGGGAGGGAGGGAGGAGAGGAAGGAAGGAAGGACAGAAGGAAGGAAGGAAGGAAGCAAGGAAGGGAGAGAGAAAAAGAGGTAGCTAAGGAAAGCATTTACTTGCCAAAGCCATCCTAATAATAACAAAAATGTTACTCTTGTTATAATTAACAAGTAATGTAATGATTGTTATGATTAATAAGTAATGTTATGATATTAATGTAACCTGGGATTGATGTCAAACTCCTAACTTGATTCTCTGATACACAAATTATATCATTTATGTATTTCAGAAATTAGGGTTTTCATTTACTTAAAATTTGGCTTATTTTGCTTTGTGTACTAGAACATATATCAAAAAGAAAAGCAACCTTACATATCTAGAGAATTGCTATGTGTCAACATTGTATAATGTGCTTTACATATGTTACTTTATCTTATAGTAAATCTGTGATATAAAAAATGTGAGTCAATGGAAACTTTAAGGAATTATGCGGGCTTGTCCAAGGGTGCATAGATATAGAAAGTGGCAAATCTATTCAATCCAGATGTGTCTAACTTCAAATTCTAGCTCCTCACAGACTTTCCCTCCTTCCCATAACCACCGGATTCACCTTTGACCTAAAAAATGTTTTGCCCTCTTGTATACTGGGCTATACATTTTAGCAATTTGAGTGATGTTAATAGTGTGTCTGTGGTCATTGATGATTATAATCTAATTTAAAAAGTAGAAGTTCCTCAAGCAATGTTTAAGGCTTTGCAGCTGTTCAGAAAAAACATAACATTTTCTATGTGAAAAAAATGAAGCAGTTAAAATGACTATTTCACAGTGAGCCATACTGAACACAAAACCCCCAAGAATTGTGCTGATTATTTTTAATGCTGGGCTTATTTTCCAAATTATTATTTAGATTCTTTATAAAATACTGTCAACCTATTATAGTAAAGTTGCAGGGTCCATTAGATACAAGCTTCCAGTTCTTAGTAAACAAATAGAGACTAGACAAGTGTCCTGCAAAATGATTACCCCAAAATAAAAATAAAAATATATAAAATGTAACATATGAATTATTTCTATAATTCACAGCCTCTGCATTTTTTTTTTTTTTTTTTTTTTAGAATTAAAAGCTACAGTTGCTGTGTCAAAACCTCAAGCTTTACATTTTCATGTTGGATAGTGACTTAACATGCTATTGTCCTCTTTGTTTTTCTGAAGAGCATCTTTTTACACATTTCTTATTTTATTCAGTGTCTTAAGTCACACTTATAATAGAGTGCATCATAGATAGGATCTGAAAGTTTCTTATGATGTTGGTCTCCCATTGAATTTAAAGCAGGTGGTGTCATTGACACAGAAAGACTGGGCTTCTTTAAGTCCTCTTACTGATTTTAGGCTGACGCATCAGGGAATGTAATAAATCAAGCAAATTATGAAGCCCAGTTTTCAGAATGTAATTCATGCGCAACTGTGAAACAAAATTTGAGATGGAATATCTTATTTGGTCATCTTTTGCTGCTTAAGCCAGAGGCAGCATTGCCTCTATGCTCAAACTTTAGATATTTAGTATCTTCATCAAAATAAAGAAAATATAGTGTCTGCAAAGTGAAAACCCTCTGCCAAAAAAATTGGGACACAAAGGAAATAACTATATGTTGATTGTGTAGAAGAAGCTTTCTCTTAGTTTTCAATGGACATCCTGAACACATTTTATTTTTTAACATACATTGAAATTTTTCAGTAAGATTTAAAGGTTCTAGAGTGGAAATACTTTAAGCAGAGATCATTTATTCCATTTTTTAATCTTATTTTCCTGTTCTTCTGCCACAACTGTCCTTATTATACTTGCAATACCATGTGATACATGACAATACCACCTCAAACCTCTCTTGTATGCGTAGGTACATTATATTTTAAATACACTTTGGTTGAATATAAATACCCCCCTATTATTTTATTTGAAATGCTGGCTAGGGATTAGTATTGATTAATTTTCTTCACCAGGGGCTGAGGAGTAATATATTTTTGTTTGAATAGGTCAGATTGCTTATAAAGAAGGTTATTTGTGTCCATTCACCCAAACTGCTAAACTTTGATGGGTGGAAAAATAAGGTGGGTGGATATCTCCGGGTCATATTCAATACATCTCATACACTAATGCTGGACAAGATGAGAGAAGTAAAGATTTGAGAGGGTAACCGTTAGCTTATTGGTTTTCTTCATTTTATAGCTGCCATAAGAATGGTTTTGGCATAACTTGCCTGTCTGTGCTTCATGATAGCTTATGACATTCCTGTATTTCCATAGAAATGAACTTTATAAAGGCACTGGGTACGTATAAATGCATTCTATGAACTTACATTAAAATTAACAAGCAGTGAAATACATACTTTCCTATTATACTTGAAACTTTCACCTTTGATAGCACAGGCCATCTTGAATGTTTTAATCATGTCATGAAACCATTTCTGGTAAATTAATCACATCAGAAATATTGCAAGTCATTCTTATTTTAAATCTAAATTCATTTAAGGCATTCAAAGGAGTTTATCAGGTTTAGGAAAATATTTGCAACTGGTTTCATTAATAATCAATGTGGTCATCAGAAAACATGCTGGAAACATTTTATTCACCTTGACATATTAGGAAAGAACAGTTGAAAATAGGTCATGAGAAATTATGTTTTTGAAATTATATCCAATATTGAAAGCATTTGCCACTCTAGTTTTTTATATATTTCAATCACACTGCTGTCGTTTTAGCTTGGATGCTTTTCTTGTCATGTTTGAGTTAACATAATCACCTCCCCATTAGTCTCTCTTACTTTCAATCCACCTTATAGAGTGCATTAAAGCTAATATCCCTAATATGTTGTTATAACCACATCACTTATTTTATTAAAAGCATTCACTGTTTCCCAGCTGCGTACAAAGAGTAGTAAGTCAATTACACATGCTGAACACAGTACTAGTCCACTCAGACTTTCCAGGTTTTCTGTCTGCTGTCTAAAACAAATCCTCTGCTTCAGTCTAGGCAGAGTCATATTTCCAGAGCCTGTGTTGTACATTCATCCTTTGTAGCTGTCTTTATTTTCTTTAGGCTCCTAAAATGCCCTTCTTGCCACCTCTTTATTTATTTAAATTCTCTTTTTCAAGTTTTCCCATCCTGTTTATACCAACACAATGTTATCCCGACCAGTTCAATGCCAGAGATTCCTCTCATGCCTTAAACTTGTATGTCACTTATGTAAACCAAAAAGTTGTTTACTTTATTTTTAATTTAAGAAAAGAAAAATTGACTTTTTAAATGAATGTATGAATGCATGTATGTATGTGTTTATTTACTTATTATTTGTAGTAGATTTCTGAGTATTAAAACAGTTATAAACTCCTATAACCATTGCACCACAATATGCAGGAAAATCCGTCTCACTTCTAAAAACTCCCTCTTGTTGCACATTGGTAGTCAAACACTCCTCCACCCTTAATCCCTGGGAATCACTGCATCTTTCTCAATCACTATAGCTTTTGCTTTCTAGTAATGTCAGCTAAATGCAATCTTATGCATCACTCATCATAATGCCTTTGAGATTTATGCAAGTTAATTTACATATCAAAAGTTTGCTCCTTTTATTGCTGAGTAGTACTCCATTGCATTAATTTACTGTTTTATTTATCTATTCACTCCTTCAAAGACTTTTGGATTGCCTCTAGTCTTGAGTGGTTGCTAATAGACTTGCTATAGCTATTTGTATACAGATTTTGCTGTGTAACCATGTTTTCATTTATTCATTTCATTGAGGTATTTCTCTGGAATGAACATGTGAAAGTGGGACTACTGGGTAGGGCTGTGACAAAATATATTGAAATAGAAGCATAAGGAAGAATTGGTAACACTAATTTCTGCCCTCTAATTCAAATTTTGTTATTTTTAGTCATCATAGATTTTGCATTATTTTTGGTATTTTAAAATATTACACTAAAATAATATTTATATATATATTTTCTTTTTTAACTTTTCTGTTAGAATCATGGGGTAGATGTGCAGGTTTTTTTAAAGGCATATTGTATGATGCTAAGGATTTGGGGTATGATTGAACCTGTCACTCAGGTAGTGAACATAGTACCAAAAAAAGTAACTTTTAGCCCTTGCCTTCCTCCCACTCTACCCCCTCTAGTAGTTCACAGTGTTTATTATTCCCATGTTAATGTCCCCGTGTGCTCAGTGCTTAAGTTCCCACTTACAAATTGAGAACATGTGGTATTTGGTTTTCTGTTCCTGCATTAATTTGCTTAAGATAATGGCCTCCAGGTAGATATCATGTTGCTGCAAAGAATATGATTTTGTCTTCTTTTTGGCTACATAGTATGTTATGGCAGAGGTGTACCCCATATTCTTTGTCAAATCCACCAATGATAGGCTCCTGGGTTGATTCATATTCCCATTGCAAATAGCATTACAATGAACATACAAGTGCATATGTCCTTTTGGTAGATTGATTTGTATTCTTTAGGGTGTATACTCAGTCACAGCATTGCTGAGTTGAATGGTAGTTCAACTCTAGATCATTGAGAAAACTCCAAACTGCTCTCCACAGTGGCTGGACTGATTACATTCCCACCAACAAGGTATAAGTATCTCCTTTTCTTCTGCATCTTGCCAACATCTGATATTCTTTTTGGCTTTTTAACAAAAGCCATTCTGATGGCATGAGATGGTATCTCATTGTGGTTTTGATTCTGATGGCATGAGATGGTATCTCATTGTGGTTTTGATTTGCATTTCTCCAATGAGTAATGATAACAAGAATCTTTTTCATATGTTTGTTGGGCACTTGTATGTCTTCTTTTGAGAAGTGTCTATTCATATTCTTTGCCCACTTTTCAGTGGGGTTATCTGTTTTTTAGGTGGTGATTTGTTCAAGTTACTTATAGATTCTGGATATTAGACCCTGGTTGGATACATAGTTTGCAAATATTTTTCTCATTCTGTAGATTGTCCATTTACTCCCTTGACAGTTACTCTTGCTGGGCAGATGATCTTTAATTTAGCTAGGTCCTGCTTATCCATTTTTGTTTTTGTTGCGATTGCTTTTGAGGACTTAAGGACAAATTATTTGTCAAGGCCATCGAGAGAGGGTATTTCCTATGTTTTATTCTAGGATTTTTATAGTTTGAGGTAAGTTAATGTTTGTGTACGGTAATTGGTAGGGGTTCAATTTCATTCTTCTGCATATAGGTAGCCAGTTATCCTAGCACCATTTATTAAATGAGGAGTACTTTCCCTATTGCTTGTTTTGGTCAGCCTTGTTGAAGATCAGTTGGTTGTAGGTGTGCAACTTTATTTCTAGGTTTTTATATTCTGTTCTATTAATCTATGTGTCTTTTTGTACCAATACCATGCTGTTTTGTTTACTATAGCCTTGTAGTATAGTTTGAAGTCCAGTAATGCTTAGGATTTATTTGGCTATTTGGCTCTTTGTTGGTTCCATATTAATTTTAGAATAGTTTTTCAGTATCTGAGGGAAGAGCCAAGTTGACCAACCAGATGCTACAAGAAGAACTTCTCCCACAAAGTTCAGACCATCAATACACCAGCAAACTCTGAACAGATCTTTGGAAAGAAGGCATTGAGACTGGATAGAGAAAGAACAGAGACCCTAAAGCTGAAAGGGAAGGAAGCTGGGAGTCCTGTTGGAGTTTCTGAGCACAGCACTCACTGCTGGACAGCAGTGGTTCCTAGGGAAGGCGTTAGTGAAGTTGGCATGGGATAGCCTAGTTTTACCACAGGCCTCTGAGCTACTATCTGTGGGAGACCCTATGACCTTCACAAGCGCTTGAGTTGTCAGGGAGAACTGCCAGGAGAGTTGACACAGAGAAGACTCCAGTCTACCTAGAGCCCAGAGGGTTTGGCATAGGAACAGTTAACGGTGAACACGGGCTATGGGTGTCCATCCGACAAGATGTGCCATACTTTCCCCTAGGTTCCTTTAGCCTTTGTTAGCTGCCAGACCTGGAGAGAGCAGGGTTGTCCTGCCCACCATCAGGTCCAGCCTGATCTGAATGCCCCCTTGTCTGCCAACCTTTCCCAGTGTCCCTGCCTAACTACACCTACTTGCCCCACAGTTTCAACTGTTGCATTGAAAAGCTTGCCAGTGGCCACTGCCATAGCTCTTAGGCCAGCAGCCTCAAGTTTCTTGCCAGAGGGCTTTGCCAGTGGACCCCAGCTGGTGTGCACCCATCTGCAGCCTCTCCCCCACCATTTCATAGGTGCATATGGGCATTGGGACCTAATGCTGCCCCATTGGTGTGCATGTACTCATGATGCCCCACCTCTACATACTTGTCGGTGGCTTCTCTTGCTACCCTGTAGATGTGCATTTACCTGCAGCTTCCCCCACCCACAATCCCTGCCACCTGTGGCCACCCCCTCTACCCCCCTGACACCTTGCTTGTGTGAACTTGTCCATGGCCACCCTGCCACAGTGCACTCTCCTGTGGTCACTCTGCTGCCCTGCCAGAGGCTTTTTCTGGCAGTCCTCATCAGAGTGTCATTACCAGAGACTGGAAACACCTCAGCCCCCTCCAGCACAGTAGGTGCTTGACTTTGAGGGGCCAGAGAAAAAAGTTGTGGGCCTGGTCCAAGCCCCTAGGATTAGCACATGCAGCCCAGGAGTGCTGAGCTGAGACTTGGTACCCTGAAGGAATCCAGAAACAAAGCCAATCTACTAAACTCAACTTATGCCACAATCAAACCCACAAGGGCATCAGAGAATATGAAAACAAAACTCCTCCTCGAAAGATCAGGAACTTCAAAGATTATAAAATAGTTTTCTAATTCTGTAAAAATGACATTGGTAGTTTGATAAGAATAGTCTTTAATTTATGGACTGCTTTGGACAGAATGACCATTTTAATTATACTGTTTCTTCCGATATATGAACATGGAATATTTGTCCATTTCTTTGTGTCGTCTCTGACTTCTTTCAGCAGTGTTTTATAGTTCTTGTAGATATTCGTCATTTTCTTGGATAAGTTGTACTTGTAGGTATTTCATATTTTTGTAGTTATGAATGAGATTCTATTTCTTGATTTGGCTCTCAGCTTGGAAAATATTGGTGTATAGAAATGCTACTTATTTTTGTACATTTATTTTGTATTCTGAAACTTTACTGAAGTTATTTATCAGTTCTAGGAGACTTTGGGCAGAGACTGTGGGGTTTTCTAGGTATAGTATCATATCATTTCTGAAGAGAGAGAATTTGACTTTTTCTCTTATTATTTGGATGCCTTTTATTTTTTTTTTCTTTGCCCGGGCTGCTCTGTCTAGTACATCCAGCACTATATTGAATAGGAGTGGTGAGAATGGGTATCCTTTTCTTCCGGTTCTCAAGGGACATGCTTCCAGCTTCTTCCCATTCTATATGATGTTGGCTATAGGTTTGTCATAGATGTTCTTATTATTTTGAGATATGTTCCTTCAATTTCTAGTTTGTTGAGAGTTTTTATCATGAAGCTATACTGGATTTTATCAAAAGCTTTTTCTCCATTTATTGAGATCATCACATGGTTTTTGTTTTTAATTCTGTTTATGTGGTGAATCACATGTATTTATTTGTATATGTTGTACCAACCATGGATCCCAGGAATAGAGCCTACTTTATTGCATAAATTTACTTTTAAAAATAATTTAACTTTTAACATGAGAGGTACAG
Organism: Ateles fusciceps; assembly: GCA_036589455.1. Taxonomy (NCBI): domain Eukaryota; kingdom Metazoa; phylum Chordata; class Mammalia; order Primates; family Atelidae; genus Ateles; species Ateles fusciceps. The sequence goes on along the minus strand of JAZHEH010002603.1, from coordinate 662,064 downwards.
GTGCAGGTTTGCTATAGGTAAACTGGTGTCATGGGAGTTTGCTGTACAGATTATTTTGTCACCCAGTTATTAAGCCTGGTACCAATCAGTTATTTTTTCTCATCCTCTCTCTTCTCCCATCCAGCACTCTCCACCTGCCAATAGGCCCCAGTGTGTGTTGTTCCCCTCTATGTGTCCATGTGTTCTCAACCTTCAGCTCCCACTTATGAGAACATGTGGTATATGGTTTTGTGTTTCTGCATTAGTTTGCTAAGAATACGTGCATCCAGTTCTTCATGAACCTGCAAAGACACGATCATATTCTTTTTATGGCTGCATAGTATTGCATGGCGTATATTACCACAAAGAATGACCAGGCTACCATCGATGGGCATTTAGGTTGATTTGATATTGTTGCTGTTGTGAATAGTGCTGCAATGAACATACACATGCATGTGTCTTTATAGTAGAACCACAATGAGATACTGCCTCCCACCAGTTAGAATGGCTGTTATTAAAAAGTCAAAAAATAACATGCTGACGAGGTTGTAGAGAAAAAGAATGCTTATACACTGTTTTGGGGACTGTATATTAGTTGAACCATTGTAGAAGACAATGTGACAATTCCCCAAAGACCTACAGACAGAAATACCATTCAACCACAATACCCATTACTGGGTATATACCCAAAGAAGCATAAATCATTCTAAGGACACATGTATGTATGCCTATGTTCACTGCAGCACTACTTACAATAGCAAAGACATGGAATCAACCTAAATGCCTGTTAATTATAGACTGGATAAATAAAATGTGGTACATTTTCATCATGGAATACTATGCAGCCATAGAAAAGAATGACATCATGCCCTTTGCAGGGACATGGATGGAGCTACAGGCCATTATCCTTAGCAAACTAACATAGCAATGGAAAACCAAATACTGCATGTTCTCACTTATAACTGAGAGACCAATGATAACATATGGACACATAGAAGGAAACCACACACACTGGGGCCTATTGGAGAGTGGAGGCTGGGAGGAGGGGGAGAGGGTACTAGCCTTTATACCTGGATGATGAATTAATCTGCACAACAAACCCCCATGACACACATTTACCTATGTAACAAACCTGCATATGTAGCCCTGAACTTAAAATAAAAGTTAAAAAAAAGAAAGAAAAAATTCTGCCAATCTCTGACTTTTAATTAGAGTTTTAAATCTATTTACATTTATTTAAATATTAAGTTGGGATTCATGTCTGCTGTTTTGCTGTTTGTTTTTTATATGATTTAAGTCTATTTTGACCTTCTGTATCTTTCTTTATTTTACATTTAATAGATATTTTCTAGTGTAGCATTTAGACATACTTGTTAATTCTCTGTATATTTTTTAGCTGTTTTCTTAGTGGTTATTCTGGAGATGATAATCAACATTTTACCTTATATCTATCTCATTCAGATTATGTAATTTCTGTAGTGTAAAAAATTGTTCCTATATAGCTCCATCTCTTTATTTCCATGCTATTATTGTAGTTCAAAATTGTATCTTATGTGCCCTTTAGCACAAATTCATATTGATTGCTTTATGCAGTATATTTCAAATAAGACAGGAGAAAAAGTTTATAAGCATAAGATACATTTATACCACATTTTATATTTGCCTATGTAGTTACTTTTACCTGTATAACATATTTCTTCATATGGTTTTATATTAGGTATTATAATGTTGAATAAGACTCTGATATTTTAATATAAGAATTTAATATTATATATGTAATATATAATATACATCTGTATATTGCTCTGAGTACTGTTTTTGCTGCTTCCCACAAAGTTTGATATACTTCATTTTCACTTTTGTTTAGTTCAAGATATTTACCAATTTATCTTATAATTTTTGTTTGATGGCTGGATTATAAACAGTTGTGTTATTTATTTTCTAAGTTATTTGGAGATTTTTACTCTCTTGTTAGTGTGCTTTGAATTACAAATTTTTAAAATTTTGAGGTGTCCAAATTACTTTTTTTTAGTGTTGTCTGTGCTTTTGGTGTCATATCCAAGAAATCATTGTCAAATTTATAGTCATGAAAGTTTTCTTCTAAGGGTTTTATAGTTTTGTATCTAATGTTTATGTCTTTGATTTTTTTTGAGTTAATTTTTGTATGGGATATAAAGTAAGAATTTAACTTTCCACCTTTGCCTATGGATATCTAGTTTTTCCAAAATCATCTATAAGAAGACTCTATGTTCTTTATCTTATGGTATTGGCACCTTTATTGATAATCATTTGACCTGTTAGGGTTTATTTCCAGGCTGACTTTTTATTCTATTCCATTGATCTATGACATTCTTTAGGCCAGTATTACTCTGTTTTGATTAATATAACTTTATAATTAGTTTTTTAAAGTTTTATTTTGTTTTTACCTGGCATGAAATCGTTTTACATATTTATGGGGGTATAATGTGATGTTTTGATACATATTTGTGTAATCATAAAATTGGAATAACTTTTCTTTTTTTTTTTGAGGTGGAGTTTTGCCCTTTCACCTAGGCTGTTATGCAGTGGTGTGATCTCGGCTCACTACAGCCTCTACCTACTGGTTTCAAGCAATTGTCCTGCCTCAGCCTCCCGAGTAGCTGAGATTACAGGCACCCATCACCATGCCCGGGTTTTCTTTGTATTTTTAGTAGAGACAGGGTTTTACCCTGTAGGACAGGCTGGTCTCAAACTCCTGACTTTGTGATCCACCCACCTCGGAATCCTAAAGTGCTAGGATTATAGGCGTGAGCCACCACATCTGGCGTGGCATAATATTTTTAAACCAGGAAATGTGATCCTTCAACTTCATTCTTCTTTTCAAGAATGTTTTTGTTATTTGGGGTCCCTTATGATCCCATATGAATTTTAGGATACATTTTCTATTTTTGCAAGAACATTATAGGGATTTTAATAAAGGTTACATTGAATCTGTAGATTCCTTTGTGTGTCATTGTCCTCGTAACAAAATTAAATCTTCCAATGTATGATAACAGAATGTGGTTTCATTTATTTGTGCCTTCCTTAATTTATTTCTGTGATGTTTGTTTCAGTGTACAAATCTTTGCTAATCTTTTTCAGTTCATATATACCTGTATTGAATTTTTATTGATTATTTAAGGCTACTTTTTTTTTTTTAATGGAATTTCACTTTTGTTACCCAGGCTGGAATGCAGTGGTGCAATCTTGGCTCACAGCAACCTGCCCTCCTGGGTTCAAGTGATTCTACTGCCTCAGCCTCCCAAGTAGCTGGGATTATAGGCGCCTGCCACCACACCAGGCTAATTTTTGTATTTTTAGTAGAGATAGGGTTTCACCATGTTGGCCAGGCTGGTCTCAAACTCCTTGCCTCAAGTGATCCACCAGCCTCAGCCTCCCAAAGTGTTGGGATTACAGGTGTGAGCCACAGTGCCATTAGGGCTACCATTTTAATGTTTTTTGTTTGTTCCCTCAGGTGGCTTTGCTGTTGTTGTTGCTGTTGTTCTTTGTCTTGTTTTTCTTCCTCTTGTTCTCTTCCTAATTTAACTATTCCTCCTTTTTCTTTCTGTGTTTCCAAGTTTCTCCCTTTTTTTGGTATTATTTGAGTATTTTAGCATGTCATTTATTTTCTCTAATATATTTCATATATATACACATATATATGTATATATGTATATTTCTTACTATATATTTTTTTGTGGTTTCCTCAACATGAGTTTCTATGAGTTTGTTGTGTTTGAGGTGTTACATTCTAGAATATGCATTTTTAAAAGTATTTCCCCAAATTTGAAAAAATTTCAGGCATTACTTCTTCAAATATGTTTTTCAGAACCACTCTTTATTCCCTTCTAGAATGCTAATGACACAACTCCTATACCTTTTTATGTTATCCCACATGTTGTAAAAACTCTGTTTTTTTTTTTATATCTCTTTTTCTCTGTTGTTCAAATTGGATGCTTGCTATTGATTTATCTTCAAGTTCACTGGCTCTTCATTCTATCATTTATGCTCTGTTGCTGAGAAATTACAGTGAATTTATATTTCAGTTACTTTGTTTTACTTCCATTTGCATGTTGACGTGCTGACTTTACATTCATTTCAAGAATGCTCATCTCACTTCTTATAATGTGATTAGAGTAGTTACTTTAAAGCCTTTGATGAGAGCAGTTTCATATCAGAATTGGCTTCTTTTAGTTATCTTTTCCCTTGAAAGTTTATGAAATTTTTCTGTTTCTTTATATGTCAAATGATTTTGAATTTTATCCTCTGTATTTTGAATACTATGTTATGCTTTGTTACGCTTTGTTTTATTCCTAAAGAAAATGTTTGTTGTTTTCTTTTCTGTTTCAGCAGATAATCATCTTATTTAAGAACAGACTAAAATTTCTAATCTGTCTTCTGTGTACTGATATTCTAATTTCAGTTCTTTTTATTTTTTATTTTTTTGAAACGGAGTCTTGCTCTGTCTCCCAGGCTGGAGTGCAATGGTGCAACCTCTGTCTCCTGGGTTCAAGTGATTCTCCTGCCCTAGCCTTCCAAGTAGCTGGGATTATAGGCACCTGCCACTGCACCCAGCTAATTTTTCTATTTTTTAGTAGAGACAAGGTTTCACCATGTTGGCCAGGCTGGTCTCAAACTCCTGACTTCAAGTGATCCACCCACCTCAGCCCCTGGGCCTCCCACCCCTTTGGCTGGGATTACAGGTATGAGCCACCATGCCCAGCTCAATTTCAGTTCATTTTTAATGTGTTTGCAGTGTTCTTTTGTTTTATGTGACAACCAGTGGACAGTCTACAGCCTGGCTGGTGGTCTAGCCCCTAGTTCAATTTGAAAAGCTTTTGATATGATATAAATTATCAGATTGATACATGAGCAGTTTGTTAATGAGTGCTTGAGTTCAGACTCAACTTCATGTTATAGCTTTGTTGAGGTTTGTCTTCATGCTCTTCTCCTCAATGCGTGCCAGATCCCAATGCCCCTCTTCTGTGGATGTCTGACTACAAACTGGAGTTTTGTTATGTACTTCTAATGGTTTTATTTATCTCTGTTGCCAAGGAATGAGATGATGAGACAGGAAAAAGCAATGAAGAGTCTCTTCACAATTTTTGTATTACATTTTTTCCTGGTCAGAGTTAGTTTCCCTTCCTGTGGAATTTAGGGCCTATTTAGTGCCACTGATTTTATCATTGCCACATCTTTCCTGCCTTGAGATTGCCTGCTTGGGTAGAAAAGATTAGGGGAAACAAAATAAAATAAAACTGGCATTTTCCCCCACTAGCTCTGACCTTTAGTGAGACTCTTGTACACTTCTCAAATAAGATAAATAAGAAATCTCTTGGATCTTTTCTGTTCTCAAATGGTGCTCAGTTCTGGGGTTTTGAGTTATATTTTATTCCAGGCCTGGGCATAATGAGAAAAAAAGCAAACATAGGAAACTTATTCATTGAATCAGCATTACTTTGAGTTCTGGTTTTCTAAATGAACCTGCTTGCTACAATTACCTTTTTAGAGTATTTCAATAGCTATTTCATCAATTTGGTACTTTTTGTTACATTTAGTTGAAGAACAGGGTTGAACGAACATACGTCATTATATCTAAAACAAGGAATTATTTCTCTACTTTTAATGTATCTGTCTTATAACCCCAGCCACTTAGAAATGTACTCCTTAGGCAATTAAACAGGATTTCTCTTATACTTTAATTATCATCTTTTATAGTCCCAGATCATCTAATACTGCATTTTGTTTGAAATCCGTGTAGTCATGCATCACTTAACAATGGGGGATACATTCAGAGAAATGCATTATTAGGCAACCTCATCATTGTGTGAACATCATAGAATGTACTTACACAGAACTAGATGGTATGGCCTGTTATACAGCTAGGCTATAGGATAGGACCTATTGCTCCCAGGCTACAAAACTGTATAGCATGTTACTGAACTGAATAGTGTAAACAATTGTAGCACAAGGGTATGTATTTGTGTATCTAAAGACATTTAAACATAGACAAGGTACGGTAAAAATATGGCATGAAAGATAAAAATGGTACACCTGTATAAAGTGCTTATAATGAATGGAGCCTGCAAGATCAGAAGTTGCTCTGGGTGAATCAGTGAGTGAGTTATGAATGAATGTGAAGGTCTAGGATATTACTGTATACTACTGTAGACTTTATTAATGCTGTACACCTAGAGAAAGGGGATACATTTCTGGAAACATACAATCTCCTGACATTGAACCAGGAAGAAAAGAAATCCTAAACATACCAATAATAAGTAATGAAATTTAATCAGTAATAAAAAAAATCTTCCATTCACAGCTGAGTTTTACTAGACGTACAAAGAAGAACTTGTGCCAATCTTACTGACATTATTCCAAAAATCATGTAGGAAAAATTCCTGCCTAATTCATTCTATAAAATAAGTATAACCCTGGTAACAGGCAAGGACACCAACAAAAAAAGAAAACTACAGGCTAACATCTCTGATGAACATAGATATAAAAATTCTCAACAAAATACCAGCAAATATAATTCAATAGCACATCAAAAAGATAGTTTATCACATAAAGTAGGTTTTATTCCAGGGGTGCAATAATGGTTCAGTATTCACAAATCAACATATGTGACTCACCACAAAAACAGAGTTAGAAACAAAAACCATATGATCATCTGAAGAGATGCAGAAAAAGCTTTTGAATAAAATCCAATATTCCTTAATGATAAAAACCTTAAACAAACTAGGCATTGAAGGAACATATCTCAAAAGAATAAAAGCCATATATGGCAAATCCACAACCAACATCAAACTTAATAGGGAAAAGCTGAGAGCATGCCCTGAAAGAACTAGAAAAAGACAAGGATGCCCACTCTCACCACTTCTATTCAACATAGTGCTGAAAGTCCTAGCCAGAGAAATCAGGAAAAATAGTAAAGGCATGCAAATTGAAAAATTTGGATAAAGCAACTCTCTTTGTCCAAAGATTTATCTAATTTCTGGAGGGGCCTGACAGCTTGATGCTGTGCAGCCCGCTTCATTTTTGCCAGCTAAAGATGTAAGTCCTTCATTCATGAAAGGAGATCTGGGCAGAACATCACAATGCCACCATATGCATTGATTTAAACACTTCTACTTATTCCTCAGGTCTTAATTTAAGTGTCATTTCTTTCTGGAAACATACTAGACAGTGAGGAATACGTATGTTCCTCGAACAACAGCACACCATTGTTCTCTTTAGTAACACTTAGTGGCGTTATCTTTAATTTTGCAATATCTTCTATTGAGGGAATGTATTCTTTTGCCTGGTCCACAAGGGGGGCGTGGTTTCAAAGGCAAGAACTTCCCAGCGACATGCCCAACCTGTGTTCTTTCACGTCTCCCTCCAGGAGCTTAGAAGTCTTTGTTTAACTTTTGCAGGCATGGGAGATAGACTGCCCAGGTGAGCTCCCTTTGCTTAGAAAAGCCCTTGAAAAGCTATGGGAGGACTGTGGGCCAAACAACAAATCAAATGTCAGAATCAAAGATCAGTCACTCCAGCGGAAGCTTAATGGAGCTCCTTTCATAGGACAGAAAACTTGAATAGGGTGGGAAGAACTTTCAGGTTAAAAGTCCCCTTCACCCACATCTGTGTGGGACTCCATCTCTGAATCCCCTCCCACGACAGCATGGGAGCTCGCTCTATCTCTTTTTTGTCTCTCTGCCTAAATAAATGACTTTCAGCAAAACTCTTTGGGGTCTGATATTTACTTAAACGAGCTCACCACGCCCAGCAGGGTCCTCTCCCCCATTATTCGGTGAGTGAGGGACCAAGGGCCTGGAAGAACACATCCTATCCAGGAGCAACCTGAGCCCATTGTCTGCAATTTGGTCACACTATCACCATTGGCCTGAGTTCAATAAGGGTAGCAATTATAACCGTCTTGTTCAACCATTGTATCCCCAGCAACCAGAAAAGTATCAAAATGTAAGAGATGCTTAATAAATATACTTAGAAAAAGAATCCTCAAGCACTTTGTTTTTCTACAATAAGTAGCAAATAAATTGGTGATACATTCAGTAATTATTGAATATAAATTTGCCTTGGAGCATACTTAGACAGCAAAGAGAGCCTTGATATATTTCCTGGGTTTCTGGGGAATTGTGGCATATATAAATTACTATTTCTAATACAAGATTTTATAAAACTTTTAAAAGAGCAGTCGTGAAGTTATGTTGTGACAATTCTTATCCTTATTCATTGGTTAAAACTATTATATCTGTATGTATGGAATCTTTTAAAGATAAATTGTTTATTGTAATCAACAGGACCTTTTAATGGGCTAATCTGCTCCAAAGAAACACAGTTATGGCCATGAATGAAAACTCAGCTCCTTTACTAATTGATTAAATGTTCTGCATGACTTTTCCTAGTTTGTCCAGGTTTAAAATCTTCCCTTTGCAATTAGGAGTGCAAAAGTGAATTTTACTTATTTAGTAGGGAATAGGTTGTATTATCTTACTTGTAGACTCTGATCAATTTGCCTCTTGGCTAAGAAATCAATTTTCCTTCATCTACTTCTATATGTTCACCTGACCAACATAACATTGGAGTTTAACCAGAGCATTTTGCTACTGGGAATCTATTTTAGACATTCTGCATTGCAGGTTTCTAATGTAGGTGAAAATGAGCTAAACATATCAGATAAACTCTACCTAAAATATAATATGTTGAAACAGATTTCATAACTTGCATGGGCCTTTAAAAAATAAAATCATATTCATTCTTTCTTGGCTGTAGAAAAACCCAGAGTTCAGAGTTATTAATCTGTTATTTTATGTCCTTGTTAATTAATCATCCTCTAATATTATCCTGCATGTAATTTGATGAAATAGAGCAAATAAATTATTTCCATTAAAAATAACACAAGTTCCTTTCTTCCATTGCCTCACTTATGATTGCTTTTGACAGATGAAATTAAGTAATTTAGTCATCAATTATAAGAGAATATAATCATAAAGTCTCAAAATTCTGAATGACACCCACAAGGGAAAACTCTCAATAAGGATCTAAAATGAAATGTATGAGTTTTCTGCAAGAATGTTACCATGATTATTTCTGTCTAAATTGAAAAAAATATATAATTAGTCTACTTTGTCTTTAAATTGGAGTGGAAACTCTCTCTGTAGAGACATAGACCACAGGCGCATATTTAGGGTCAGAAAAAAAGATAAGGAAGACAGAGCCATGTCACATTCTACCAAATATGCAGTTGGATTCAGATGCCAGTATAAGTCTTTCTTCTAATTTTTGGGATAATATTATCCTAACTTGGATGAACTCTACTGCATTAATAGTAATGGTACTGTTAATAAGTTTACAGTTAATGTGGTGAACATGACACTTCCTGTGATAAAAGTGACAATATTAAATTTAAGTCTCAGCCTTCTCCCAGTAATAAATTAGAATCACAATCCTCACTTTCTTTATTCCCTCACAGTTACTCATTTTTTTCTCAATCCAATTCCAAATTGATTTCCAGATTTCCTTTCTACATTCCCTAGACCTTTAGAGAACAATAAGGCAATTACAAATTAATATTTTCAGACTGCCATTTGGTTTAATTATGTATTGTTACTATACCTCTTGATGTTCTTAATGCATTTATGATAACTGGGTTATGGATACTACCAAAAAGTATATGATGTATAAATCAGATTCTAATGTAATAAAGTCTGCTTTCTTATGCCCTAGGATTTTTAAAAATATATAATAAAAGAAGCAAGTGTGGCAATATATTTGTATGGAAGAAACAAAATAGCAGCAATAATTCTGCTTTATACTTAATGACTGAGTTCACTTTTAATTAATATTTTTAACATATTGTTAGGCACTTGATTCAAATTAGAAGCAGCTTTTATCTTTTATTCAAGTGTTTGCAAGTGATATGGTTTAGCTCTGTGTCCCTACCCAATCTCATGTTGAATTGTAATTCCCATTGTTGAGGGAGGGACTTGGTGGGAGGTGATTGGATCATGGGGGTGGATTTCACCCTTGATGTCTTTATGGTAGTGAATAAGCTCTCACAATATCTGGTTGTTTAGTGTAGCACTCCCTCCTTCTCTCTGATGCCACTATGTGAATGCATGCTTGCTTCTCTTCACCCTTCTGCCATTATTGTAAGCTTCCTGAAGGCCTCCCAGCTTTCTGTACAGCCTGTGGAGCTGAGAGTCAATTAAAGCTTTTTTCTTCATAAATTACCATCTCAGGTAGTTTTTGATAGAATTGTGAGAATGAACCAATACAGCAAGTATTTTTAAAATAATCTTAAAGAAAATAGATCTACTTTTTAGCTTTCAACAAAGATTTTCCTTGAGAATGAATGCATTTGACAGGAATTCTATGATATAGAATCATATGTATTAAATGAATTCAAAATATGAAATAAAAGTCGACTTCTGCCTTGAACTCTGATGATCCTCTTATATTTAGTGAATTCCTTAGAAATTTTAAGTAATCCAGAAATATCAACAGTATAACTTATGTAGACTAATTTTGTTCACCTTTGGCTCAGAAAATATAATAATGCATTCATAGATATTAGTAATACTGGTATATTTTTAAAAAGTGCTCAGTAGCAAATGGAATTTTTCTCATTAACTACATTTGATGTGTGGATTTAGAGTATATTTTAATAACTGATATTCTTTCATGAGAGTACAATCACACATTAGCCATGTTCACAATGCTAGATGTTCTGCTAGGGCTTTCAATAGTGGTGCCTGGGTATAGTCTTTCTTTAATGGATATCCCAAGTAGCTGGATTTTTTATGTGGTGACTGGTTTTCCAAGGGAGTGTATTACAAGAAAACCAGGCAGAAGATGCATGACATTTTCTGACCTAAACACAGAAGTTCAACAACATCACTTCAGTGACATTCTGTTGGTATCAAGAGAATCACTGTGTTGATCTGGATATAAGAAAGGCAACATAGACACCACCTTTTGATGGAAAGAATGTTGAAGAATGCACAGGCATGTCATGGTGCAGTAGGCTTACTTACTTATTTTCAGCCTCTTTTCTTCTTCTTCTTCTTTTTTTTTTTTTTTTTTTTTTTTTGAGATGGAGTTTCACTCTTGTTGCCCAGGCTGGAGTGCAATGGCGTGATCTTGGCTCATCACAACCTCCTCTCCCCAGGTTCAAGAGATTCTCCTGCCTCAGCCTCCTGAGTAGCTGGGATTACAGGTACCTGCCACCACACCTGGCTAATTTTGGTATTATTAGTAGTGACGGGGTTTCTCCGTGTTGGTCAGGCTGGTCTCAAACTCCTGACCTCAGATGATCCACCCATCTTGGCTTCCCAAAGTATTGGGATTACAGGCGTGAGCCACTGTGCCTGACCTGTATTTTCAGCCTCTTTTAAGTCAATAAACTCCCTTGATATTCCTTTCGTGTGTTGCCGCAAGCTGAAAGTCTTTGAGTGGCAAGGCAGATCATGCGGGGTATAAAACCAGGCTACAGAAAGGGATGAATTTACTTTCTCTTCATTTTAATTTTCTAGGGCACTTGTAAACTAATTGTTGTCCTATGTAAAGTCTGTTTTTAAATTTGTTTTAGATAATCTAATGATGTAAATAAAGCTACTGAATATATACAGCTTACTTTCCAGTCCCTGGGGAGGCTGTACTTACGTAGATATTAGAAATCTTAAGTCACTCTGAAGATCTAGAAGACTAGTGGAGACTATATGAGAAAGAAGCAAGATGGCAGGGGAAAACACACAGACTTACCGTCTTCTGGATCTGAGCCAATTTCCCCATGCACCGATTCAATATCTCCCTTTTCCTCAAGGATCAAAAGTAAAGTGAGTTTTGATGAGGAATGACTCTCATACCCTGATATCTACACATTTTTCTCATTTCCTAAGGATACAATAAGGGAAAAAGAGGAGAAAATGCATGAAAAGTCATGTGGTGGTATCTATTTTGTTTCCTAAATTAAATGATCTCTAAAGCATCAGGGTCCTCAAGAGGAGGAGAGATCAGAGGCTAAGGAAGCCTATTTTATGGAATACAATTCACTTTTATATATTTTCATTATGAAAAAGAAACAATGTTTGTCAAGGGATAATTTTAGGCATCATGTGGGCTACAAGTGTTCTGAAGACTTAGCATTAAACACACAAGAGAGTTTGAAGTATTAAAGCAACTCATTTATTATTCTTAATAACATTGTTATCAAAAAAAAGGAACTGAAAATAATTTCTGGTAAATGAGCTGTGTAACATTTAAGATATAAGCCTGCTTAAATTACTATTAATGACCACCACAATTTTCCTTATTTACTTGTCTGCCCTACCTATAGACAACATTATAATAACAGGAAATCTTTGTTGCATGTATATTAAGTATTTAACATATATAAAATTATTTATTAATTTGTGTGATTATACTGCAAAGTAGTTAAAATTGTCTCCAGTTTATTTGAACACCCATCCACCACACACACACATACATGCATGCACATAAGCACACATATTTACACAGTTGCAGTAAAGAATGAATAAGTTACCAGATTTGGCGTGCAGAGTTGGCAGTGTGTTCTTTTAGGTAAGACACCTCACCTCTTGCTGCTGTTCTTTTAAAGAGAACCAGAGCCAAACATGAGTTAAAGCAGTAAAGACAGGTTTTATTCAGAAACTATTACAACAGAGGAAAAGAGACTTCAGTTTAGAACTGAGCTTAATTCCAAATGCAAAAAGGACAATAAGAAATGTATAGCCAAGTATTATTAAAAAGTCAAAAGATAGCAGAAGCTGGTGAGTTTGTGAAGAGGAGGGAGTGCTTGTACACTGCTGGGGGAAGCGTAGATTCATTGAGCCATTGTCAAAAGCAGTTTGGCAATTTCCAAAAGAACTTAAAATTATCATTCAACCCAGAAATCACATTATCGGATATACATCCAAAGGAATATAAATCATTCTACTATAATGACACATCCATGCATGTGTTCATCTGTAGCACCGTTCACAATAGCAAAGTCATGGAATCAACCTAAATGCCCATCAGTGGTGGACTGGATAAAACAAATGGAGTGCATGCACACCATAGAATGCTGTGCAACCATGAAAAAGAATGAGATCATGTCCTTTGCAGTAACATGGATGGAACTGGAGGCCATTAGCGTAAGCAAACTAACACAGGAACAGAGGGCCAAATATTGCATGTTCTCACTTATGGGTGGGAGTTAAACTTGGAGTACATATAGACATAAAGAAGGGAGCAGCAGACACTGGGGCCTACTTGAGGGTGGAGGGTGGGGAAGAAGGTGAGGATCTATAAACTACATATTGGGTATTATGCTTATTACCTGAGTGACAAAATAATCTGTACAGGAAACCCCATGACAGACAATTTACCTACATAGCAAACATGCATATGTACCCTTGAACTTAAAAGTTAAAAATAAAAAGAAATATATAGTCAAAGAGCAGCATAAGGAGGTCAGTGGATGGAAAATTACTAAGAAGAGACATCAAGGGCAAGAAGGTTCTTCCTAAATGGACTTAACAGGATTCTTGATAAAGGCAGGCCAGATGATCAGATGTGAAGTTCGGTGAATTTTCTGTAAATTGACTTAGCAAGATTCTTGCTAGGACTAGATTTGGCAAGGATGGACATAGAAACCCAAGGTCAAGGCCTTGCTGAGGAGAAAACTCAGAGTAGTCTGTCCAAATTTTGGTCAAGAAGAGAGTTTTTGTCACTTTTCTCTGATCCCATCTCAACAGTGACACCCCTGTTTACAACCTACTTCAGCTTAGTGTTCTCTAAACTTCAGATTCAGGCCATTCTAAACTGTGGCAGATTAAAGAACATCGCGTATTTTTAATACTAACATGCCTGAGAAAACCGTTCAACATCCCTGTTGCTTTATATTTACCTTTAGCATTATCTTAGGCAGGTTTAGGCGAATGGGTATCCTACTAGGCAGTATTTAAGAAATACCACATACAGGAAGGGATAATTTTTACAAATGTTGTTACATATGTGGGGTCTGAAATTATCATATCAGACTCTCATCCTTTTGAATTAAGGTTGTTATTTTTAAAGCATGCTACTTTATTTTCTCTGCCAACAGTCCCACCAACCACCAACACACACACACACACACACACACACACACACACACACACACACACACATACTCTCTCTCTCTCTCAGCATTTAAATAGAAAATACTAAATACATGTGTTTTACTCATTTGTACTTCTATGTAACTAGTTTGAGCAAAGGATTCCATACCTAAAAATATAAATAAAAGAGTAGAGGTTGTGTAAACCACTAGGTAAAAAAGGAGAATCTCCTGAAAGCCATCTTGACGTCCATTAAAATGGGACTGTTGGGGCTACGTAACAATAATCTTGCTGTAGATGTGTATAGAACTTTATAAGTTTGAAAAGGGTCACATAGTTGAGACAGTGCCAACAAAGAGCAAGAAAATGAGGTATGGAAATAACCAGGGGCAATAATGTCCCCTTAGGTAGTATATTGAAAATGCATGGGGGAGTGTTGGTTTGCTGCTATAGACATTTAAAGCCTCAGAGAAGAGATACTAAGCCTCCTGCCATACTCTAGGGCTCCACAGCAACGTATTGTAACTCCAGTAGGGCTAAAAATAAACTTAGCTGATATTAATGAAATAGAGGAGATGATGATGAAGGGATACCTGCTAAATGCCTTTTAAATTTTATTTCTCTTGAAAGTCATACAATTTGCTGGACCTCAAGTAAAATGACTTCAATTTCCACTAATGCTTTTTTTTTTTAAAAATGGATGAGCATATTTTCTATAAACCACAGTATCCACTTAAGTCATATTAGCAAAGTTTTTTCTTATTTCCCCATATAACCTATAGGAGACCCATTCCCATCATAAATCACAAGGTGAAACTGTTGCTTCACCACTGCATTCTCTAATGTAACCAACATTTTTGTTTTCCTTCTTGAAATCATGAGTTTTACAGATTACTTCAATTTTTAAACACTAGCATCATTAACAATAGTTCATATCTTTAATTTTTTATACTAGTTTTCAAAATTACAAACTGCTTTTATAATTGCAGATGGGATGAATGAGACAGAACAATATTTTTCTGGATATGCTAAAAGGGAGGCCAGGCACAATAACTTGTTATGTCTCCCCAGTTCGTGCAATTCAAATGTGTGCCTCTGTGACATTACAAATTACAGATTAGTGCAACATTGGTCCTTCTTAGAAATACCTGTGATTATACAAGGCGCATCTGCCAGTCCCACGAAGCAAGGGTATATACTTGAGAAGTCATTTTGAAAGCTGCCATTTAAAAATATTTATCTAACAAAGGAAATATTGATCATGATATTATTATGTAATTGGATATGAACATGATAGAGGCAAAACGATAATAACTAATACACTGGTAGTTGGCTGGATGACAGATATTTTACACAGAACCTGAACTTAAGATTATAGTCCAGATATATATTTGTAACACATCTGTTTTTCCTAGTCTGGGTTCCTCATTTCCACTCTCTGCCTCTAAAAGGAGAATATTTCAGAGGTGTCTCATATTTGCCATCCTCCTCCCCCTCCGCACACTGCCTTCCCTGACTCACATGGCTCTACTGCAGGCTTGATGGGTTTCTGGATGGTTCCTTTGGCTGCTCACATTTTCATCTTTCTCAAGGCTAATACTGCCACTGCTCAGGCTTTCTCCTCCTGGGACAGGGGCCCCAGGGTTGCAGTGGAGCTGGCAAATACGTATCATCACAGAGGAGATAGGGGTGGGACACTGCTACAGAGCTAGGTAGTGACTCCCCCCCCCAAGTAGTGAAGACTCCATTGACAAGCAGCAGGTACTGTTGTGTGTTGAGAGTAGACAGCCACCACATCAGGCCTGGGACTAAATCTTCCCATCAATGAGTCTCTCTCTCTTATATCAAGGGAGCAGTCCTTGGACCTTCTTCCTTCACAGAGGATCTCTCTTTCTCATTCACTCATGGTTGCAGTTCCAGGCCCCAGACTCCTATCTGTTCTGTTCTCTCCTGGAAATTAGTCTAAGCTCTCCCCATTTATAATTAAAGTCTTCTCCTAAGTTCATTTAAAATACTTGATTGAAGTTTGAAGTGACAAAAGTTTAATAAATGAGGTTATTATTTTTATTATCCATGCATAGAGACAGTCATCAGTAATATTTTTCTCAATTCAATGGGTAGCCTTCATGTTCTTGAATTTTCTTTAAAAAATAGAAAAATGTATTAAAGAACAAGCTGCATAGCACACTGTGGCCATAACTATTTTCTCTGAAGATCTCAAACTTTGTTCCTTTGCCTCAACTTTAGAAATACTAAAGAGTGGGTCATAGTTTTCAAAAAACAGTTTGTCTTTAAATTTATACCAGATATTCAACTTCTGCTATAAATAACATAACGCTTCTTTGTTAGCATGTTAATTTTTAAAACTATTAATAAAGAAGTCATATTATTTCATTAACTGATTATAGAGATGTTCTTGTAGAAACACTAATTTACCAACTATCAACCCCATGGGGTGTTTAAATCAAGTTCTGATATCTATAAATCTTATTTCACTAATATGTATGTTCCATATCTACAACTTTAAAACTCCTAAATTTTTGTAGTTAACATTTTATTTTTTATTTTCGCTTCTTGGATATTTTGCATTTTTTTCTGTTGGATTTTAAAAAGTTTGAAAATCAAAGATAATGAAGTTGTTCAGAGACAGGGAGCTCATACTCTGATTTATGAAAACATTCTAGCAAAATAGTGGATAGCATTGGGTTATCCCTAGGTCACAGGCTCAATTATTAATAATTAGGTAATTAGAAAACAAAGAATAAATAATACAATAGCACAATATATCCTGATTGATTCCCCATTAAAACTTCAGTGACAGTAATTCATTTATTCATTTATATTTTATGTAACTTACATTTATCTTTTATATTTTAAAAATGTATGTAAGGCTTTTTTGGAAAAGATCAATTACTTTTAAACTCATAACTGAAAAACTGCAATAGATAGAGCTTTATGAGACTAGGTACTCTGTCTTATTCATCTCTCATTTATTAGATCACTTACTGGTAATAAAATGTTGAAACAATAACTACAATGATAGTGATGACTATAGTTATCTTGGCAAATCTTTATAAAGCACTTTCCACATGTTGAACATTGATTTGATGGCTTTACAGGGGTTACCAACTTCACTTAACAGATGAGGAAGCTGAGGTACAGAAAGGTTACGTAAATGTCCTGAAGTCATGCACCTAGGTAGAGCTACGATTCCAGTCTAGACCACCCATATCTACAGTCCATGCTATCAAACCCTTTTCCACAATATTCAATACACATTTTCTGAGAAGATCAGTGAGTCCCCACTGAATGTCCCTTGTGTCTTCTTCCATGTTTTACTGTTTGGCCTTTTTTCGGAGACTGTACTTTATGTCCAACCTGCATCTTCCTGGTCAGTTTGGATTTCAAATTCCTCACTTACAACCTCTTGTGCAGTGTGTCCCTCCCCCTGCTTTATTCTACCAGCAAATTCCTCAACTTCTTTCACAGTTTTCATTTTAAATATAATCAACCTTGGCGTGAAGATGGTCACTGGAATCTTAAATGTAACACAATTCATTTCAGATCATAGCAGTTCATCTTCAGGCCAAATAATTCTTAATGAGCCTGTAAAGTTGTCATCTCAGTTATCAAGTATAAAGCTAAAGAAGGAAGAAGAAATATCACAATAGAATAGTAGTGTAAACTAAACAGAAGGCTTTATGTAGTTGTTGTGACCAGTCATTTCACGTTTGAATGTATTTACAAATAACTACATTTTCAGTTGGGTCATTGAGTTCTTCTGAATTTCTATATGGATGTCATTGTTTCCTTGTACACTGTAAATGTAAGGTGTGTTTGGAAAAAAAACTTGAGTATTTTATCACCTCTGGGAATAATGACACATTTCAGAAATTTAAAAAAATCTCCTTATTATTCTTTAAACATTTCACAAATTATCAAGTATCAGGCTCAAAGCTGCATACCTGCATTAATGTTTAACCTTAGGATTTTTGCAGCAGGATATAAACCAAGAGAATGGGGAAATAATCAAATTTAATGGATTGATATTTACATTTTGTTCCATAAATCCTGAGTCATGTACCACATACTTCCTACCTGACAGCAATCCAAATATTTTTCAAAACTTCAGATTAGAGAATTTCTTCTTTTTGACATTGATAGAACTTTGATCAATGTAAAATTTAAACCTTAAATATACACTAGTAAATACAAAGCAATGTTAGAAATGCAAGTGAGTTCTATAGAAGTAATAGTCAAGGATGTCTGACGTCACTAAAGGCAATAAATGAAATAGGAAGAAAAGGTTTTACGCAAAGATCACTGATAAAGAAAAACAATATTACTTTGCAAAAGTCAGCGCATTCCACTGTTCTGTCTTGTTTTATTTTTCTTTGTCCAGGAAACATGTTTTAACTATAAAATATGAAGTCTGGGCCAAACACAGTAGTGGCCGGTGGCAGGTAGATCACTTGAGGTCAGGAGTTCAAGACCAGTCTGGACAATATGGTGAAATCCCATCTCTACTAAAAATACAAATATTGTCTGACCATGGTGGCAGGCACATGTATTCCCAGCTACTTGGGAGACTTAGGCAGAAGAATCACTTGAACCTGGGAGACAGAGGTTGCAGTGAGCTGAGATTGTGCCATTGCATTCCAGCCTGGGCAGCAGAGCGAGAGTCCATCTCAATAATAATAATAATAATGATAATAATAAAAGAAAGTCTGTTAACGCAGTGAAAAGTTTGAAAATCATAAAGTGAATTTGATATTAATGTAGTATTTTCTGTAATAAATCTTTCAAGGACTTTATAAAGTTTAAGTGATTTGAGATAGGGATTTCAGAAGCTTTGATTAAAACATAGGGCACTGTAAACAAAAAAATTCTTAAGTGTTGAAGAGAATAATATAAGTTAAAATATTATTTTGATTTGAAACAATAAAATATAAAATGAACCATTGATAATGGAAATGTATCTTAAAATAATTATTTTATTAACTGCAAAGGTATTTACAACTTTCTCAAATAGGTAAAATTTCTCTAGAAATTGTCATGCAGAGTTTTTACTACATCATTTAAGCTAAAGGCAACTTTATAATTATTTCTGAACAAATGCCTGTTACCGCTGCCTGTTTTCAGTAGCACAGGTACAAAGGGAATGTTGTCTTGTTATAACATACAATCCTTAGTGTCAAAGTGATTTCTGAACTTTTAAATCAGATACTTTTTAGGCAATACCATGGGCAAAAAAAAATGTATTGTTATTGTTTAAATGAACAGAGAAAAGGAAAAATGTTGAGTATTGCTTGAAAAATTATAATATTTTTAAATCTTTCTATTTTACCCCCTGCTAACAGATTGTGATTCATACATTACATAACACTGCTCAAGTTGATTTGCAGTTTTGGTTTATTTGTTCATTCTTTGCTTTTATTAATGCAACATACAAATTATTTAGTACACTAGTTCAATTTTCATTCTGGGCATACAAACCTGAATGAAACAATAAAAATAGAAGTGTAAAAGTTCTGGAGCCTTTGCTTATATTGATACTTAATTTAAAGTGATCAGGCAGTATGTACTTTTAAAATAAATTGCTTTCTTTTTAAATAAACAGCTACGTATCACTAAAATGCAAGTGACAATAGTCATTACACTAAAGGAAACATCAGAAAGTGCCAAATATTTACATAAAATATTTACATCAAAATTATTTAATTGCACAAATATCAGAGCTACTGAATATTCTTCATTTTAACTCAGTGGTGTGTAACTCTGTTTAATCCCTAAAATTTCCACCAGAGTTTTTAGTTAATGCTTTTCTCACAGTTCATATTTCTCAATTATGAAAAAAAATGTCAGACTTGCAAAATAGAGAAACACTTTGTTCTCTACTCTCCCCAAACATTCTTTCTCTCACTTTTTCTCCTTGTCAAGTAAATAATGTTACATGCATCCTCCACTACACAAGAGAACATTCTTATGCTGATATCACCCTATTACTGCATATTACTGAGTCTATATCCTGCATGTCTTTTATGTTCTCATCTCTCAACTCTCACTTGTCTAATGTTATTATAATCTTTAAATTTGGGTTCACATAATGTTTCCTGATTTATTGCAACAGCCCTAAACTGGTATACTAGATTCTGATTTCTTCTCCACTACCCATGCAACATTTATGCCAACACCAGAATTGATTTCCTAGTATAGGTATAATCACAATACTTCCGCTTGAAAATCTTCAATGCCATGTCTCTTGTCAATAGTATTTTCACGCTTAACAGACTACTCAAATAGATTCTATGTTCCTGTGAAGAAATCATTGTTTAAGTCAGATTTGTACTGCCCAGAATGAAAATTGAACTACTTTGCTAAATAATTGTATATTGAATTAATAAATAAAGGAATGAACAAATAAACCAAAACTGAAAATCAACTTGAGCAGTATTATATAATGTATGAATTACAATCTGTTAGCAGGGGGTAAAATCAATTTAGATATTTCCAACTTTTTCTAATTAAGCAAAATAGATTAGAAAATAGCAGTGAGAATCACACTTAGTGAGGAAAATATTGTTCTACAAAATTTGGATTTGGTTTTAAGTGTGTGTGTGTGTACTAGGTTAAGACAAATTATATTCTTAAATTAGGTCACAATAAAATTGGGCACAACAGTATAAGGCACTCCAAAGACCCCATTGCCATCTCAAGTAGTGAAAATTACTTTAAAAGGAGCCATTTAAATTCTCTGAAAATGTTCTCTAATGGTATACTGCAAATTAAAAAAAAAAAACACTTATTGAAGAAAATCTACTAAAACATGGTAAGAAGCATGAAAAGTTTAATTTTTGAACCAACATCCATGGCTCTCTATCACCTGCATAAGCTGAGTGAGGTGGACATTCCACTGCAAACTAATAGCAGAAATAAATAAGAACTCCCTCTCTCCACAGCTCCTAGTTATAAGGCTGCCTTCTCAGAGGGGCAGTATGTCAACATTTCTCATTCAATAGATGGGGGTCTTCTTTCTCAGAACCCACTCATGGAACAAAAGAAAGCCCTTCACCTCTTGGCCTCATATACACAGATCATCGCCTCAGCAACAGGTAGCTGAGGTAGGATGCACCTCTGAGAATACAGGGGACTTGACTGCCCTTGCCCCAACTTAAAGACTAGGGAGCTATGCCAAGAGAAGCAAGCCAATGAAATTTGGGGGTTCTGCTACAACATCTGCTTAGCCTACAGCAACTAAAGAGGAGGTTCACTCAAAGTGCAATGCATCAGTATTTCTTCCCCCAGAACTAGAACTTTGGCACAGAAATATTTCCTTGGGATGGGAGGAGGAGGGCAGCAAGACTTAGAAAAGAAACCTCTAAATTCCTTCTCTAAGGAATTCACTTTAATTTGAACAGATTTTGAAGAAGTTCATGCCTCAAATAATGTAGAAGTTGTAATGAAAGGCAATTGGGAGAGAAAATTGAGAGATTCATTGGAGATACAGGCTAAACTATAGTCTGTTTAGTATTCTGGAGAGAAACCTGGAATGAGACACTTGGGACAAGTCCTCTTGTGGTCAGAATCTTTCTTAAAATCTGACTTCTAGAACCATCTTTTGAAAGGAGTGAATATTTGACAGTGTTCTGTGAAGTAAGTAAGACCCTCAGGGCATTGTTGAAAACAATAAAGCAATCGGGCAGCAATTAGTGGTGCTTAACAGCTGGGTTTAGTTAAGAGAAAGATAAAAAGAGCCAATTAAAAATAGCCATGTCAAAACGACTCTTATCCCACTGATGCCTATCAATTTACCCAAGGCTATGCACCCTGAGTAGCAACAGCAGACTTCACAATGAGTCAAAGCATGGAGTTGACTTGTACTCTTCCTCAAAATGCCCCGAGGGTGTGGGCCAGGTATCAGTATTGACTCTGCTACAACATATTATCTGAAATGTCCAGTTTCCAACAAAACATTATTAGCCATGCAAAGAAATTGGAAAATACTATCCCTACACTGGAAAAAAAAAATAGCCAAAGAAACTACCTGTGAGAAAAACCAGATGTTCAATTTTAGATAAGAACTTTAAATTATCCATTATATGATTATAGAACTAAGGAAATTATGATTATAAAAATAAAGCTTCCTTGTATAATAAACATGGTGCAACAGATAGAGAAAATCAATAAGAGACATAAAAGAAATAACCAGATGGAAATTCTAGGGTTGAAAAGTACAGTATTTAAAATGAAAAATTTACTGGAAGGTCTAGAAGATGACAAGACAGCAGAGTAGGACTTCACAGAAACATCAATTTGAACAACTGTCCGCTTACAAAACACATTCACAGGAGCTAAGGAAACTGGGTGAGAGATTGTAACATCCTGAGTATAACACAGAAATAAATAAAGATGCACTGAAGAGGGTAGGAAAGATCCGTATTATCACATTGCCTCTACCTCAGCATCAGGCAACACAGCTTAAAGAGAGCTATCCTTCCCTTGGTGGAAGGAAAAAAAAAAACTGAGCAATAAATTTTGCCTCAGACCCCAACATCAAGCATATCACTATGCCTTAGACTCCAGGCCAATACCCGATGATAAAACCTCCAGGCCTGCCCTGATGCCAGGCTTGATATTGCAGCAGCAGGCTCCAGGCTCAACCTTGAAGTCCATCTGCAGGCTGCCCCATGCCAGCCCAATTCCAAAACCACAGGCTCTGAAATGGTCTCAGTGATGGACTTTGTCAGGCCTCCAAGTCCAAGCCTGGCCATTTAGCCTCGGTGACCCGCACGTACACCTCTGGATGGTCCCCGGGAGCCAGAAAGTCTGAAGTAACCAGGTGGCCACAGAAAAAAGTGAAACAACTTGTTCCTGCCTCAACTAATTGCTCTCCCCCTGTAACCTGCAACAATTGTTCCTGCTCAGCCTTGTGAAAATTTCCCCTTGGTCATTGGGTTTCTCAGACCTCCACCCCCTGTAACTATGTAATTTACCGCACCCTCCCCTCTGCTTGCAACTGATAGCCCCCACCCTTATGATCATGCCTGTTTGTAATAAATGACCCCTACCCTTGTGGTCATGCATCCCGTGACACCCTTCCCCTCCCCCAAGATCGATTACCACCTTTAACTGATCATTTGCCCCAACCTATATAACCAGTCCCCTTTCCTACCCCTTTTGCCTAACTCCTTTCTCAGACTTGGCCCACTTGCACCCAAGTGCGGAATAAACGGCCTTGTTGCCCACACAAAGCCCTATCTGATGGTCTCTTTACGCGAGCGACATGCCTGACAGACTAGGTGCAGAAGCCTCACGTGTCAGATTTGTCCAGGCACCAGACCAACTCTTACTGACTCAGGCTGTAGGTACACCCAGAAGACTCAGCCACCAGTCTCACCTGAGGGCTAGGGTAGCCCCAGGCTCTGGACTGCCCCCAGTACCAGGCTGACCCCTTGGCCCCAAGCTTAAGGACTACTCCAGATTCAAGTCTGCTCCCAAACTCCTAGTCATCAGAACAGCACCAGTGGACTTAGTTTCTAAGCTTGCCTCTGCAGATACAGGAAGGTTGATCTGGCTAGGAGAATTTATATATCTATATTGACTTGATACCTCATACCTCATGTAGACCAGTCTGGGAAAGGAATGCAACCTTAGAGGAGATGACTCTGCAGTTGAGGCAATCTATGAAGGGAATGACAGTTAAAAATTGTGTCCACAGCACTCTCAGGAGTCCAGGCAGTAAGTCCTTGAATTGAAAAGATAACTGGGTGTACATTACAATGTTCCCCAAAACTATAGTATTCAGATATAAGCTCCTAATAGTTTCATGTCAGTAACTATTTGTGAATGTCTTCCCCAAAAACGTAGTTCATCAAAAAATATTTATATTAGGTTAGCAATTATATCAGTTTATCATTATATGTGGGTATTGATTTCTGAAGTGAAGATCAGGAATTATTCTTCAAAATCACAAAAATGTTAGTTGCTCTGTTAGAAATAGTGCTTATCTTCAGACTATGAAAATACGACATTAGAGATCAATGAATCACTATCTTTAGAGTCTGCCTTTTAAAATTGCTAATGTTTGGCATATAGGATAAATAATGGAACTGGTTATCATAGCTCACACTTTAGGAGCCAAAGAGAAAATATGTAAAATGATTCATTCAGAGATTGCAGTTATTGATACCTTTTGGTGTGTGTGTATCGAATGCTAAAAATGGTCTTTCTTCACACTGATATATATGATGGCTGCTTTTACTCTTTATCAGTCAAAATAATCAACAAAGAAAGGCTATTGATAAATTGGATCCATTTTCGGTAAAATTGATTATGCAGTATGGTTTAGATGCATAATAGCTTTGTGCCTAGCAACTGAAATGCAGTTAATCCATACAATTTTATGTCAATTTAACTTTATGTAAACTTCAATGGTAAACTTTTACAAGCAGAATCTCAAAAATTGCCTGGTAGTTTTTCCACTGTGTTTCTTCTGTTTGTTAAAATTTATCAGAGGTGACTTTATTGTTGCTGTTACTTTTGATAATATCCTCAGAACCATTTAATTACTGATAGTTTTTATAATTCCCGTTTTAAAAATAAGCAAGTAGAAAATAAAATTATTGAATTGAATATAAAAGCACAGTGAACACCTTCTATGTTTGTTCTTTTTTAAAAATTGGTTTGTAATAGTGACTTTGAATTCCTTATTTCCTATAATCATTTTAATACTTATGGTTTTATTTTTTACACATCTATTTTCATTTGAAAAACAAATTTTAAAAAACTATGAAGCAAAAATTTAAAAAAGGAAAACACTACCAAGCAAGTAAATAAGCCCATTCATTGATTCTAGAGGCATTAAGATAGCATCTCTTTACCTTGTTTAGTTTTATTTATTTAATCCATTTTATTACTCTCTGACAAAGACTGCCAATATAGGGCTGGCATTTCAGTTCCCTGATGCATTCAGTTTATTGCCAGTGTAGCAATGTTGTTGCTGTGAAAAAGTTACTCATCAATGATCCCCAGTGTACCCTACTCCTTTTCTATCTTCTCCCTTTGTATTCTATCTGCTCATTATACAAATATGATTTAGTGTTTTGGTGAAATATTCATTTGTCATTTCCAAAGTAGCAAAACACATGTTACTCCAGCAAAAGTCTCATAAACCTTTCCAGAAATATTTTTCTTTATTTTTTCTATCAATGCTATACTGAATCAATATGAAATTTGACTGTATGGTTTCCCTGTAATACTTTCTTCTAGCCGCTATCTTTCTTAACAGTATAGGTGTATCCTTTTGATATTTATCACTATCCTAGAGAGGAAGTTTAGTCAAACATTCTAACTGTGACATGCAGAGGAATGTTTCTTTGTTATCTTTAGTTTGTTAACATTATTAGAAGAAACTGTTTCTTGTTTCTAAATGATACATAAAAACCTCATTCATGCAAATTCTAATGCAGGCAGAGCACACTCGTTAAATAAAATATCGGTCATTTTGATTGTTTGCATAAAAATGCAGAAGGTAATGTAGAATAAATAAAAAATCAACACTGAGCACTAAGTCAGGTACCCTCCCATTAGCTATGTATTTGTTTTGAAGATTCCTAACCATCTGGTTTCATTTTCTCATCTATAGTACAGAGTGCCTGTCAAAAATTAAAGTTTAAATTAAAACATCTATTGTGCTTTGTAAACTATGTCATTTTACAAGCATAACCAATTATTATCATATCTAGCCCAAATCCCTCTGCCACTTTTCAGAGCCTTCTAAAACTTGACTTCATGCTATTCATTCAGCATTACTTATCACTTCTCCTCTGTTATGATCAGTCTCTGCTGTCCCTCAACAAGGTTCCTCCTATTCCGTAACAAAATTACAGTAGTCATTTATTTTCATTTCTGCACTTTTGCTCACAATCCACCTATTTCACCTAATCATTTTCCTCTAATTTTCCCTCTGATATAAGAATATTATCGGTTGGGTGCAGTGGCCCAGGCCTGTAATCCCAGCACTCTGGGAGGCTGAGGCAGGAGGATCACCTGAGGTCGGGGTTTGAGACCAGCCTGACCAACATGGAGAAACCCCATCTCTACTAAAAATACAAAATTAGCCTTGTGTGATGGTGTATGCCTGTAATCCCAGCTACTCAGGAGGCTGAGGCAGGAGAATTGCTTGAACTACCTGGGAGGCAGAGGGTTGCGATGAGCCAGGATCATACCATTGCACTCCAGCCTGGGGAGACAAGAGTGAAACTCTGTCTCAAAAAAAAAAAAAAAGAATATTATCAATGTAAGAAAGAGATATTAAATAAAGATAGAAAATTAATCTTACATATCATTAGAAGCAATAAGTAATGAGACATCAACCAGAGGGGAGCCTTGGGAATGAAGACACTCGTGAGCTCAGGTGATCTGCCTGCCTCGGCCTCCCAAAGTGCTTATTCTTATATCAGAGGGAAAATTAGAGGAAAATGATCAGTGAAAGACACAGTATTGATAAAGGAGAAACCAAGTAGACGTGCAGACTAATGAAAAGAGTACAGTCAAACCTGTCTCTACATTTTGACCTAGGTGAGTTGGAAAATGTTGATACCATTAATAAAGACTGGAAATAATAAAAGAGATCATGAGTTTGTTTTTGTTCATCTAGTGTTTAGTCACATAATATCTGTCAAGACATCCAGGATAATACATCTGACAAGCTTGGGCTCCAACAAGGGGCAACTAAAGTTTTACATTGATAGTTATGGGACCAAATGTCATAGCTTGAATCTTTATTATATATC
This sequence comes from Ateles fusciceps, assembly GCA_036589455.1. Classification (NCBI taxonomy): domain Eukaryota; kingdom Metazoa; phylum Chordata; class Mammalia; order Primates; family Atelidae; genus Ateles; species Ateles fusciceps. The sequence goes on along the minus strand of JAZHEH010002603.1, from coordinate 635,162 downwards.
CCTGGTGAAATAGATAAAATATTAGGAACCATTTTCTAAGGTCCTTCCCTAATTTTTACTTCCAGCCCTCAGGTGCTGCAGTTGCAGTGGCATGGCTTTAGTAAAACAGGTAACATTTTAACTTAAATAAAGGTAAATAAAATAAAGGTAAATAAAATGTTACCTGTTAAAATAAAACAGGTAACATTTTAACTTACTGAGTGGTTACTATTTAATAAAAATTACCAAGTCCTTATGGCTTCCACCTCAATTCCTCTCAGCAAATTGCATAATTTAGGATTTATCACATTCAGCTCTCCTTGTTTTGGTACTGATCTTGGAATCAGGATTGCATCTGTTGCAATTGTCAATAGACTCAAATCAGACTGGATTAAACAACAAAATATATGTTTAGCTCACATTACTATAAGTTCAAGAAACAGCTTCAACCATGGTTGGATTTAGAATTCCAAAATGTTGTCAGGACTCAGTTTCTTTTTCATCTCTTGATCTGTGTAGACTTTATTCCAAGGTTGCCTGTGGTTGTCCCACAGCTCTAGTACCTTCCTTCATGGGGCATTTGCCTCTACTGGTTCCATCCTCGTAGTAAATTCAAGGAGATCAGTAAAGTGTTTTAAGATTTTGAATGTTAAATACGGTTTGGTAAAGCCAACATGGCCACAGGATGATATTAGGACAAGGCTTAGAAGGCAGTTTATTGTCACTGGTTGCAGAGAGGAGTCACCACACCACACAGGACCCCAGGGAAAACACCAGGTGTTGTTTGGTCTGGTGGCAGAAATCAAGAGAGGAAGGTCAAAGCCAGAGTCTTTATTGGAGTTTCCATGAGAAAGGCAAGGCAAAGAAGAGTAATCAAGTTAAGATCAGCTAGTTTGAATAAATAAAATGTATTGGGCTTTGGGCTAGAGAGGTGGCTGTTTTTCTGGTACCTAGCCCTTTTGTGATTTAAGGCAAGATAAATAGGGCCTGCTATGTGAGAGAAAATGAGGTGGTTGGATCTATAGACTGGGATTGATTGGTTTGTATATGAAAGATCTGCTATAGGCCCAAACCTTTTGCTAACACTAAGAAAGTGCTAGCTCTGAGAGGGGCAGTCTCTCCCTGGCCAGTAAGCGTTTTAAGATGTCAAGACATCACAGAATATAGCTTTTTTTTTTTTTTAAAGATTCGATACATAAGGCTTTCTTACAAAAATCCCTATTTGGTTTTTCTTTTGTCATATGCCCCCTGCTTAAAAAATAACTTTGGATCATGTGGTAGTTCTATTTTTAGTTTTTGTGGTGCTTCCATACTGTTTTCCATAATGGCTGCACTAATTTACACTCCCATCAACATTGTATGACTATACCTCTTTCTCTGCATCTTTGCCAGAATTTGTTATTTTTTTGCCGTTTTTAATAGTAGCCATTCTAACTAGAGTGAGATGATAATTCATTGTGATTTTGATTGCTGGGTCTATATTCAAAAGAAAGGAAATCAGTATATCAAAGCCATACCTGTGTTCCCTTGTTTATTGCAGTACTGTTTGCAACAGCCAAGATATGGAATCAACCCTAGTGTCCATTAAAGAATGAGTGGATAGAGTATATGTGGTATACATACACATTGGAATGTTATTCAGCTTTAAAAACATGGAAATCCTGTCATTTGCAGTGACATGGATGGAAATGAAGGTCATTATGTTAGGTGAAATAAGCCAGGCACTAAAACACAAATACTACATCTTCTCACTCATGTGGGAGCTGAAAAAGTGAATCTTTTAAAGATAGAGAGAAGAATGATGGTTAATAGAGGCTGGGAAGGAAAGGGGGGATGATGAGAATTTTGTTAAGGGGTACAAAATACAGCTATATTGAAGATATAAGTTCTAGTATTTGATAGTACAGTAAAAATATATAGTGAATAATAATTTATTGTATAACTCAAAGTAGTTAAAGAGAGAATTATAATGTTCCTAACACAAAGAAAAGATAAGTGTTTGAGGTGATGGATATCTCAATTACCCCAATTTGATCATTACATATTGTATACAAGTATCAAAATATCAAATATACCCCCAAAATATGTTCAACTATTATATGTCAATAAAAAAGACTTTGTTCAAAGGAATGCAGAACACTTGTTTGATTCTTGAAAGAAAGATAGAATAAAAAAATTTAAAATGAGAACTCTGCAAAGGTGAATCTTCAAATAAACATTGTGAATTATTGCTGAAAAAAGGAATGGATATTTTGAAGGCAAGCATTAATTATATTCGAAGATGTGTGTAAGTATAGTTTTACTTGTTGCTGTGGAATTACAAATAGAAATATTTATATTTTACGAACATATTTTATTTGAATTGCTTGATTTTTTTTGAGACAAATATCACTCCCCAAAATTTCCAATTTAATTGTGTATTGGAAATCATTAAAAATTATATATATATATATATTTATACCTTGGTTACCAGAAATTTAGAAAGCTAAAAATAAACATATCATTCTTGTTAATTTATATATCATAATGATAACCAGTATCTATTAAATATTATGTACTCGACACTTTATGTATATTATCTCAGAAGTTGGAAGCTAGCAGAGGCTGGTTCATAAAGTTTAAGGAAAGAAGCCATCTCCATAACATAAAAGTGCAAGGTGAAGCTGCAAGTGCTGATGTAGAAGCTTCAGCAAGTTATCCAAGAGATCTAGCTAAGATAATTTATAAAGGTGGTTACACTAAACAACAGATTTCAGTGGATGCAAAGTAGCCATCTGTTGGAAGAACATGCCACCTAGGACTTTCACAGCTAGAGGGGAAGTCAATGCTTGGCTTCAAAGTTTCAGAGGACAGGCTAACTTTCATGTTAGGGCTAATGAAGCTGGTGACTTTAACCCAATGCTCATTTACCATTTCCAAAATCCTAGGGCCGTAAACCTACTCTGTTTATGTTCTATAAATGAAATAACAAAGCACATCTGTTTACACTATGGTTTACTGAATACTTTAAGCCCACTGTTGAAACCTACTTTGAGAAAAAGAAAGATTACTTTTAAAATATGACCACTCACTGATACTCCAACTTGGTCACCCAAGAGCTCTAATACAGATATACACAAAGATTAATGTTGTTTACATGCCTGCTAACATGACATTCATTCTGCAGCCCATGAATCAAGGAGTAATTTTGACTTTCATGTCTTATTTAGGAAATACATGTTTAAAGGCTATAACTGCTATAGATAGTGATTCCTCTGATAGATACGGAAAAGTCAAGTTGACCACTTTCTGGAAATAATTCATCATTCTAGATGCCATTAAAAACATCCGTTATTCATGAGGGGGAAGTCAAAACTTTGCCATTACTAGGCGTTTAGAAGAACTTGATTATAACCCTCATGAATGACTTTGAGGAGCTCAAGACTTCAATGGAGAAAGGCACTACAGATGTGCTGGAAATAGCAAGAGAACTAGAATTAGAAGTGGAGTGTAAAGATATTAGTGACTTGCTGCAATCTCATGATAAAACTTCAGTGGAGGAGGAAGTAGCTGCTTCTTATGATTGAACAAAGAAAGTGGTTTCTTAAGATGATATCTACTCCTGATTAAAATATTGTGAATGTTGTTGAAATGACAACAAAGGATTTAGAATATTATGCCAATTTAGTTAATAAAGCAGTAGCAGGCTTTGAGAGGATTGATTCCAATTTGGGGTATTATTCTAGTAGTACCTGGATGATGGGAACATTATTACCCCAAATCTCAGCATCATACAATATACACAAGTAACAAATCTGCACATATACCTCCTGAATCTAAAATAAATGTTGGGAAAAAAGAAGTTTTAATGTGGGTAAAATGCTATCAAACAGCATCACATGCAAAAGAGAAATCTTCTTGAAAGGAAGATTCAATCAATGCAGTGAACTTCATTGTTGTCGTATTTTAAGAAATTGTCACAGTTTCCCCAACATTCAGCAACCACCACCCCTGATCAGTCAGCAACCATCTACATCAAGGCAAAATCCGTCACTAGCAAAAAGATTACTACTGGATGCTGAAGGCTCAGATGATTGTTAGCACTCTTTAGCAATAAACTGTGTTTTAATTAAGATATGTACATTGTTTCTTTAGCTATAATCTACATACTAAGTAGACTTACAATATAGCATAAAAATTACTTTTATATGCACTGTGAAACAAAAAATTTATGTCACTCACTTTTTGTGATATTTGCTGTATTGCAGTGGTATGGAGCTGAGCCTGAAATATCTGTGAGGTATGCATATTAACCAATATCATAATTCGAAAAAAGGTGAGAACTATTGGATTTGGGGGATTATTATTGATTCTCTCTCTGCTAGTAGAAATTTGAAGTACATGCTACTCTACTTAATATTTATTCTGAAACACTCTCCCAAGTCCTTTCCATTATCAGGACGATGTTGCAAATAACTCTGAATTTTTTAAGAATATTTTGACTGTAAGTTTTTTCTAGTTTATAAATTTTGTATTTATCTGTCTTAAATGGCCTCCAGTGGCACCAGATATCAAGAAATATCTGAATCCTCGGGACTTACAGACTTAAATTCACAAGACACTCAACAGTGTCAAGAAGACATCAGAGAAAAGGCCATAATGTCAAACTCTCTACTCCCCATTACCAACTGCGTACTATTTTTTTTATTTAAAACATTAGTTTTATAATTTCAAAATAACATAAGTACATATTTTAAAAGTCAGATTATAAAATATGTATAACAAAATATTAGTTACAGCTCCTCTCCTCCTGGTCCATTTCTAGAGACAATTATTTTATACTCCCTTAGCTGGTTTTTTTATGGTATTTTCCCATCTACATATTTCCTTTATTTCCCTTTTATTTTTAGTTGACTGGTAATAATTATACATATTTGTGAGATACAGGACGATATTTCAATATGTGTATACAATGTATAATCATCAAATCCAGATAATTAGCACATGTGTCACCTCATTTATTATCTCTTTGTGTTATGAATATTCAATATCCTCTCTTCTAGCTTTTGAAAATATAGATATATTATAGATTATAATATTTACCCTGCAGTGCTACAGGACACCAGATCCTGATTTCTCTTACCTAGCTTTAATTTTGTATTCCCTCAACAATCTCTGTCCATCTTCCTTCCTTTCCCTTCTTAGATTTTAATAACTGCAATTCTACTCTCTACTTCAATGAGCTCAGTTTTCTAACTCCAATATATGAGTGAGAACATGCTGTATTTATGGTATTTACATTTCTGAATTTGATATATTTCACTCAATATAATAATGTCCCCCCAATCTCATCTATCTTACTGCAAATAATAGGATTTCATTCTTTTTTGTAGCTAAAGAGTATTCCATTGTTTATTGGAAGAGGTTTTAAATTTGATAAGAAGTTTAAAATGTTTCTCAGGCAGCTTTTATTGTTTTCATTTTCTTGTGAAACATTGCTTAGAATGTCAATTTTTACACAGCCATAATCCTAGTTCCTATGATTATCTATGGAGCAATGTAAAATCAATTAAACCTTCTGAAAACCTGCATGCAAGACTACTCTTTGTTATATTTTGTTTTATTTTAAGAATCCAAAGGTTTTAGAAAAGAATTCAAGTACAGAAAGCTGTTGTATTGTAAAAATTACATATGCTGATTTGGAATTTGATTGCAGATTTTGTGAACCTTGGTCAGGTGTCTGTCAGTTCACTCATGCATTTATGCCCTTATTTAAACAGGTGCTGAGCTTTGAACGATGTTCTGTGCTCAACCTTGAGATACAAAGACAAATGAATCCTGATGATTAGACCTTTCCTACAAGGGCTCCCTGCCTGGTAGGGAAGAAAGATGTAAGCAAGTAGTTTCAAGACCATGGAAAGTGTTGTAATTGGTTTTGGTGTCGAAATGTAGAGGTGAGGACCTGGCTGAGGAGAAAGAAAACGCCTCGAGAAGGAGGTTACATTTTACCAGGAAATTAATGGAATTGCGACTTTCAAGTATAGAAGAGGCATAAGACATCTGAGACTGGGAGGAGGATCACGTGTACAACAACAAAGTGCTTTTCCTACTCTCACATATCACACTACACAACACTTCTTGACACCAGATTTCTACAGTGGTGATTTTTCCCCACATACCTAGCAATTCTCTAGCAGACACCAACTGGTTGTCCTCTAATTTAACTCAATTCAGACACTATCTACTTGGGGTTAGAGTTAGTCCCACAGGTTATGGGCTCACTTCCACAAGATTGCACACCCCAACTTTAGATGCTAATCGATAGCCTCAGGTTGTGACTTGTGTTTCTGACTGATTGGCTATATGTTGGAATTCTCATAACACTCTCCTCAGATTCTGTCGATCTGCTAGACTCATAGAACTCAGGGAAACATGTATTTGCCAGTTTATTTTAAAGGATATTTCAAATGATAGAGATAAACAGATGGAAGGAAAAGATACAGAGGAGCAACGTATAGAGTTTAGTGGGAAGGGGCATGGCACTTCCATGCTGTCTCCAGGCACCCTATCCTCCGAGAATCTCAATGTGGTCAGTAACCTGGAAGTTTTTGAATGCTGATTTTTTTGTGTTTTTATAGAAGCTTCATTATGTATGCATGGTTGATTACATTATTGGCCATTAGTGATCAGCCTTCAGCCCCTCTCCCCCTCCCTGGAGTTTGGGGGATAGGGCTGAAAGTCTAACGCTTTAATCATGCCCCTGTCTTTCTGGTGACAAGCCCCACATCCTAAAGCTACCTAGGGGCCCCAGCCACCTGTCATCTCATTAGCATACAAAAGATACTCTTATCACTGAAGAGATTCCAATGGTTTTAGGAGTTCCATGTCAGGAACCAGGGGCAGAAACAAGAATATTTTCTTATAATAACACAATGTGCAAAAGTAAAAATGTGACAGAACAAGATATGGGTAGAGGCTAGGAAGCAATGGCTCGAGCTCAAGATAGATGGCCGTGGGAATGACAGAAAATGTGGAAACAAACGTATGTGGGAACAGAAAACTTTAAAATGACTCACAGTTTTTGCTCAGCAACAACATTAAATAAAGGGCTAAGGAGATGGATTCAAATTTGGATGTGCTAACTTTAGGTCAATATAGGACATTTATATTGAAATGACCAATTAGCACATGAATATATTCATATGGAACTGAAAACAAAGGTTTGATTTTGATATAAATGTTATGACTCATTAGTAGTCAAAGCAGAGCTATACATTAGAATGCTAAAAGTTTATAAAAAATAGCACCTCTCAAACTCTAGTATAAATTAGAATTATGTTAGTTGATTGCTAAAAAAGCAGATTTATAAGTTTCACTCTTCCTCATGCTACTTTAATATATTTTGGGCTAGATGCAGTAAGATACATTTTAACAAGTGCTCCAGGTGATTTCAAGGTTCACATGTTAAGACAAAATATTGAGTAAGAGAAGGGGGTCATAGATACAATTCTGAAAAAAGAAAATTTAAAGACAATAAACAGAGAAAAAAAGGCATGAATGTAAACTGAAAAGAATCTGGTTAGTGAGAGAAATGTCTACATTCTGCACCTGAGGTGGGGGGTACCTCAGTTAGGGATCCTTTCCCCACTGAACCAACCATACCAAGGCATAGGTCCTGAGAACAGACTGAACAACTGGGGTAATTTACCCCTGGGAAGGAAAAAAAAATTTTGAGGAGTCTAAGGAAAGTTTTGAGTACTAGCCAACCTCCTTGTAAATTCATTGAAATTTACTCACAGGAAGGAAAAAATGGCACTCATTTAGAATTTTTTTTTTTTTTTTTTTTTTTTTTTTTTTTTTTGAGATAGAGTCTCACTCTGTCGCCCAGGCTGGAGTGCCGTGGCGCGATCTTGGCTTAGTGCAACCTACGCCTCCCAGGTTCAAGTGAATCTCCTGCCTCAGCCTCCCAAGTAGCTGGGACTACAGGAACATGCCACCACACCCAGCTAATTTTTGTATTTTTAGTAGAGATGGGGTTTCACCATGTTGGCCAGGATGGTCTTGATATCTTGACTTTGTGATCCACCTGCCTCAGCCTTCCAATGTGTTGGGATTACAGGCGTGAGCCACTGTACTTGGCCTAGAATCTTTCTTATAAATGAAATCAATGTTGTAAAGGTTTGCAACAAGTTCATTTAGTCTTTTTATTTCTAAAATCATCCTATATTGCCTTACTTTTAAAATTAAATTTCACTGGGCATAGAATTTTGGGTTTATAATCGTTTCTCTTCTTACCACTTTGAAGCTATTATCCCATTTTCCCTGGCCTTTCTTGTTGATAATGAGATGTATGCTATTTGTGAAATTGCCATTCATGTTTAGATAAACAGAATTTTCTTTCTTGTAACCTTTACGACTTTTTAAAATTGTTTTCCTGAAATTTCTGTATCATATATCTAGCTATGGATCTATTATGCTATCCTTTTATTATTATTATTATTATTACTCTGGTTGGTACTCAAAGTGCAGTATTAATTTGAATGTGTCTTTCTTCAATATTAGAAAATTATCATCTAGTATCTTATCAAATATTCCTTCCCTGCCATTGCCTGTATTCTTTATATTCTAAAACAGATATTTCAAGAGAACAGTTATTGAAGTTTAAGTTTAAAGGTCTGAATAGACCTAATGGGTATCTTAACTGCTTGTAATTTTCCTCTTTGTAAAATTTTCTCCCTAGTAGAATTCTATCTTCAAAGTCAGTAATATATTTGTTCAGTGGTGTTCTCTTTATAGTTTACCCTACCCACTGATTTTATTTTTATTTTAATGATATTTTTGCTTTTCCTATTTCAGTTGGATTATTTATCATATTCAAACTATTTTATATATTCAACCTGTAACTTCTTGTTTAATATTTTCTTGCTAGTTTTGTGTAATATTTTTATAATTTTTAGAATAAGCATAGTCCTTATGTCTTTGATTATCCCAATTATGCTTATTTTAAAAATGTAAGCCAAAGACAAAATTCTAAGCTACCCTAACCATCTGAATGGACCCCTCCTCTCAACCAAGAGCATTCCAAAGTTAACCTGGAAAACTAGTTCATGGGTTGGGTGCATACCTCCCACCTGTAATCCCAGCACTTAGGGAGGCCATGGCACACAGATCGGCTTGACCTCAGGAGTTTGAGACCAGCCTGGGCAACATGGTGAAACCTTATCTCTATAAAAATTAAAAAAAACAGCAGGAAGGGGTGGTGAATGCCTGTAGTCCCAGCTACTTGGGAGGCTGAAGTGGGAGAATCACTTGAGCCTAGAGATTGCAGTTAGACAAGATCTCACCACTGCACTCCAGCCTGAGTGACACAGTGAGACCCTGTCTCAAAAACAAAAACAAACAAAATAACTAGTTCACTAGTTGAGGTCATAATGTGAAGGGGACATCAGACCTTCCTCCCTTTTGGAATTCAGGAAAAGCCAAGCAGTATTAACAACACAGCCCTTAAGTCTGATTTTAAAGCATTTGCAATCTATTATTTCTGAAGGCTGCTACCTGGAGGCATCATCAGATAAAACTTTGGTCTACGCAACCCCTTATCATCATAACCCAGACATTCCTTTCTACTGATTCCAGGTCTTTAGATAATAACTCAACCAATTGCCAATCAGAGAAATCTAGCTGTAACCTGGAAGACCCCACTTCAAATTGGCCTACCTTTCCAGATTGAACCAATGTATATCTTTTAGGTATTGATTGATGTATTATGTCTCCATAAAAGGTATAAAAGTAAGCTGTACCTCGACCACCTTGGGCACCTGTCATCAGGACCTCCTGAGGCTATCAAAGGTGCACCCTTAACCTTGGCAAAATAAACTTTCTAAATTGATTGAGACATGTCTCAGATATTTTTGGTTCACAAACTAATAACCATGAAGGAATTCTGACTGCAGATTCCACTGACTTTTGACACATCTCCTATTGTTGTTTGGTACCACCTTGAGCCATCTTTATCGCTCAAACCAATAGGACAATTGCTAAAGCCTGGGAGCTCTCCTCACCACTTCCAGAGAATCCATGATCTCCCATATTTGGTCAAGATCTACAAGTTTCTTTTTGCTGTACAATTTCTTTTTCTCGGACTTTTACTTGCTTTCAACAGGAAAGGAAGTTTTCCTGCTTCCATGATGATAGAGAATGGACAACTCCTTTCTGGACTTGCAGCAAATTTCCAACAGGGAGGGGAGGTTTTTTCTTTCCTGCTTCAAAGCTGGTAGAGACAGTCTTTAGCTGGGTCTCCTGCCTAGGTAAGTAGCTAAATTGTTTTTTTTTTTTTTTTTTTGGTCTTGGAAATTCTCCTTAATGACCAAAATTTAAAATTGACAACCCAGCTGGTCTTAATTTCTCCTTATCATTAGAGTGCTCAATAATCATATTGTTGGTTTTTTGTTGTTGTTATTGTTTGTCTGGCCTTTCCCCCCATTGGATTTGACCAACTCTGCATGACTTGGTCAAATCTGAATGAGAATTACAAACTATGGGGAACAAGGCCCCTGAATTGACTAAAATTCCTTGCAACTACAAAAAGCAAACAAAAACTCATGCACTCGATTTCTGTTTGTTTCCTTTTTCAAAAAAATTGTTGTTTTGTTTACTTTTCTTCCACCCTATTTCTCCTTCCCCTTTTACCATTTTTAGTACCAAAAAAATACACAGAGAAAGTTTCTAATGACTTGAACCCTTAAAGAACTCAGAACAAAGGTGCTACTAACACTTTTTGGAGTGTTCTGTTTTCACTGTGGAGTTTGAGTTGTCAGTGCATGTTCCAAAAAGAAAGGACATTTTGCTCCTCACAACTGAAAGGCACCCCTTGGTGACTGGAGTTCCAGTGGGAATGTCTGGGAGACTGACCCACTGCAATATGCAGTGGCCTTAGAGGGAACCCCCAACAAAATTATTTTTAAAAGCCTCATCCTGGAAACACACAGGAGCTGGTCACTCTGCATTTTGAGCCCTCTTGGAAGTGCTAGACCTCTGAAGAAAGAAACTAGGCACATAAGAGGGCAGAAATGAGTCAGTGTTGACAAACTATGGAGTCCCAACTTACAATCGGCACATTTTGGTCAACAACAGTAAACGTTAAGCCACAGCTCAGTTCTACCTTTAAGAAAAAAATGTGGGATACAAAACATCTAAGTATCAATGAAAAGAGGCCAACTTTGTAAAATATTTGAAGAGACTTATTCTGAGCCAAATATGAGTGACCATGGCCTGTGACACAGCCCTCAGGAGGTCCTGAGAACATGTGCCTAAAGTGGTCAGGGTGCAGCCTGATTTTATACATTTTAGGGAGGCATGTGACATCAATCAGATACATTTAAGAAATACATTTTTTTGGTACAGAAAGGCAGGACAACTTGAAGCAGGGGGCCTTCCAGGCTGTAGGTAAATTTAAACATTTTCTGGTTGACAAATGCTTGAGTTTGTCTAAAGACTTGGGATCAATATAAAGGAATGTCTGAGTTGTGATAAGAGGTGGTAGAGACCAAAGTTTCGCTATACAGATGAAGCTTTCAGCTTGAAGACTTCAGAGAGAATAGGTTGTAAAATATTTCTTATTCTGTATTGATGTTAATGCCAGTGATGTCTAATGAGACATGTCTGACCCCCACTTGCCTTCATGGCCTAAAACCAGTCTTTCAGGTTAAATTTTAAGAGCCCTGACTGAGGAGGAAGTTCATTCAGATGTTTGGGAGGGGCTTAGAATTTTAATTTTGGTTTACATAATAATGAAGAAAGACGAGGAGAATGACCCCTTTCGGGTACCCCATTTGGTTTTACAGTGACTCAATTTGTAAGTGATTGTATAAATGGAAGGAATACCAGGTTTTCTAATACTCCAACTGGTTACACATAGGTCTGTTCTTGTGCACATGTTAAAGTGATAGTCAAATTACATCAAGGAAAATGAGGAGCCCAAAGGTTGACCTGCAACTGTAAAGTTCCTAAGTTCTCTCTCTGTTTTCTGTCTGCATTATGTCTGCTATTACTTTTCATTGAGATAAAATATACTGTTTGTATCTAACCATTTATTGTTGTTACTATTCTGGCAAAACGGTGAGGTTTTACTAATATCTCATCAGAGTTCTGAAAGAAAAGCTATAGAATCTTTGTTTGCATGAGTTTGTGAGAGAGGAAAGAGAAAGTAACTGGTTAGGCTGATAGATTCTACAGTGCTAGATAGACAGCTCTCATCTAACAACAGTTGTTTGGCTTGTGGACAGCAGTTCCAAGGTTGACAATGATATCCTGTTAGGAAGCTGCTACACTAATTAAAGAACATTCAAGTAATGTTTTTCATCTGAATTATTTATAGCTTAGAGCAATTTAATAAAATATGTTTCTGTGAGCAAATTTACCTCTCTCTGAGTTCTCCAAAATGCAGAATCTATTTGCGAGTATTCTGATGTTTATGACAATATCATTATTTGCATATGTTTCGTAAGAGTTTAAAAAAAACATGACAATTGGAGATACTGGTTACTTTTCTAAGGCTTTGACTAGAATAACATATTTTTACATAAAGTTCCAGCAAAGCCAAGTTAAAAGAAACCTATATGGCCAACCAATTCTTGCTGTACTTTATGCAAATATTCAGGCCAAGAATAATAAGGCTAAAACTTATTTTGCACACAAATTGGTCTTATTGTAATTTCCCTTTAATAGAAAAAGAGGGCCAGAGAGAAAAATTGTTTCAAAAGAAAAGAGTAACAATTTTTACTAGATTTCAGTCCTGATTTTTGTTTTTGAGTGCAGACTGAATCATGAATTATTTCTTGGCTACAATAAACCTCTAAAGAGTAACAGATTATAATTTTTCTTCATATTTTTAGTCAGTGCCCTGATCAAATAAGTTCCTTTTTCTGTTTTGACACATGAATACTCTTTCAATTTTCAAAATATTAATGTTATTTATCTCTGCTTGTTTTAATTCCAAGGAAACCAGAAACATGATATTCTGAAAACTAGAGATGCAAATCTCTCTCATTTGGCATGCCACTGGGCCTGATCTGTTTTTCACTGTAAATGGCCTGCTCTTAAGACTATACCAGTACCTTACCTCTAGGCCCATAAACTGTCATGAAAGAGGTGGGTGCATGAGATTGTAAGGACCAGTTTTGAGGGACAGAATTAGTTCAGAACCTCCAAATCAAGGATAGGTACACAGATGCCTAAACAGCTGGTAAAACAAGGGACTTTGCCTTCTGAGCTATTACATGGCACCTTTTCATCCGTCCACCATAATGAATTTCCTGCTTCCTGAAGAATTAAAAGAAAATAATTACTGAAAGGATAAAGATACCTTATGAGAAAGCCTCCTGGGTATAATCTTTCCAGATAGATACATAAAGAAATATTTTTATTTAAAGATAGATATATAAAGAAATATTTTTTCAGAACAGTGCTTATGTTTTGTATAGCTAATTGCTACAAATCTGTAACTAAAATCAAGATTACAGTAGCTGAATGCACAGAAGTTAAAGAATAACTTTTGTAACCTCACCTTTGGCTTTTAATTTCTTGGCTTTTTATTTTTTGATTAAGGAGTAATGCATGCTTGTTGACATCCATTTGCCTGTTCACATCCATTCCTATCTGGCCAGAATATTTAATTTGCTATGTCCTCTGACTCTATATTTCTCAGCAACAGAGAATCCCATCAGGGTACAGGATGGATCCAGGGCAGTCAGCCATACTACCCCATCAATGCTATGGGACAAAATAAAAATTTGATGCCTCTTGTTACCTCTGGCAAACCTTGGCCAGAAGGGGGAGAATGTAAAGTAAAAATGACATTCTAAGACCTCTCAACTATCCAAATAAACCCCTTCTCTTGCCCAAGTGCATTCCAAAGTTAAGCTGAAAAACTAGTTCAGGCAATGATGGAAAGGCAGGGTCAGACATATACTATAGAATATATATAAAATATATATATAATATTTTATATATTATATATACTATATATTTATATATTAATATATATAAAATATATATTATGGGAGGATCCAAGATGGCCGATTAGGAGCAGCTAGGATTGCAGCTCCCAGTGAAAGCGCAGAGGGTGAGTGGACGCCGCATTCCCAGACGGGCTTTTATTGCCCACAGACCAGGAGATTTCCAGGGGGAGGAGCCCACGGGTCGCCAGCGTGGCTGGTTGGCCGGTGCGGCTGTTTCGCCGGCGTGGCTGTTTTGGGTGGCGCCCCGGTGCAGTGGTTCCCCCATACAAAATACGTGGGTCCAGGTGCCATTTTAGCTGGCAATTGGAGCTCCGGGAAGGCAGAGCCGCCCATTCATCTGATTAAAAAGGGGACTGAAACAGGCAGCCAGGCCAAGAGATTTCCCAGGCAAAAAACGCCAGGAATCTCAACGCCTGCGGTTTCAGCCGGCGCAGTGGGTTGCCGCACGGGGAATTACACAGATCCTGGCGCATTTTCAACAGGTGGCTGGAACACCTGGGAGACTCTGAGGCAGGGAGCCAGGTGATCAGGCTTGGCTGGTCCCACACCCACAAAAAAAAAACAGCAATGGAAACTCTCTGATCAAGAGTTTCACAGCAAGCACAGCTGATCCCGGGACGGTCCAGCTCTGTGGGGGAGGGGCGTCCGCCATTACTGAGGCAGTCTGCCACTACGGAGGTAGTTTGCCAGTGCAGAGGCAGCCCACCATTGCCAAGGCAGTTCTCACTACACCGGTATAAACAGGACTACAGGGAAGTTCACACGGCAGTGGCGGAGCCCACAGCAGCTCTGCAAAGCCTCTGCAGGCAGTGACTAGGCTGCCTCATCGCTGGGCAAGGCAGCCCTGAGAAAAAGGCAGCAGCACAAGGGAAACTCATAAATAAAACCCTAACTCCCCCGGGACAGAGCACCTGGGGAAAAAAGGGGTTTATGAGTTCTACTGCAGCAGACTTAAACGTTCCTGCCCAGCAACTCTGAATGAACAACGGAGCTCACAGCTCAGCACTTGAGCTCCTATAAAGGACACTCTGTCTCCTCAAGCAGCTCCCTGACCCCCGTATATCCAAAGAGACACCTCATAAAGGACAGCTCAGACTGACATCTGGTGGGTATTCTTCTGCGACAAAGATAGCAGAAGAAGAAACTGGCAGCAACCCTTACTGTTCTGCAGCTGCTGCAGGTGATCCCCCAGGCAAGCAGGGCCTGGAGTGGACCTCAGCAGTCCTACAGCAGAGGGGCCAGACTGTTAGAAGGAAAACTAAGAAACAGAAAGAAATAACTTCATCATCAACAAACTGGACGTCCACTGAGAGACCCCATCTGAAAATCACCAACCACAAAGACCACACATAGATAAATCCACAAAGATGGGAAGAAACCAGTGCAAAAAGGAGGAAACACCTGAAACCAGAATGCCTCTCCTCCTACAAGGGATCACAACTCCTCACCAGCAAGGGAACAAGGTTGGATGTACAATGAGTGTGATGAAATGACAGAATCAGGCTTCAGAAGGTGGGTAATAAGAAACTTCTGTGAGCTAAAAGAACATGTTCTAACCCAATGCAAAGAAACTAAGAACCTTGAAAAAAGATTTGATGAAATGCTAACCAGAATAACCAACTTAGAGAGGAATGTAAGTGAATTGATGGAGCTGAAAAACACAACACAAGAACTTTGCAAAGCATACACAAGTTTCAACAGCTGAATCGACCAAGCAGAAGAAAGGATATCAGAGGTCGAAGATCAACTCAATGAAATAAAATGAGAAGGAAAGAGTAGAGAAAAAAGGGTAAAAAGGAATGAACAAAGTCTCCAAGAAATATGGGACTATGTGAAAAGACCTAATCTACGTTTGATAGGTGTACCTGAATGTGACGGAGAGAATGAATCCAAGCTGGAAAATACTCTTCAGGATATTATCCAGGAGAACTTCCCCAACATAGGAAGGCAGGCCAATATTCAAGTCCAGGAAATACAGAGAACACCACAAAGATATTCCTCAAGAAGAGCAACCCCAAGGCACATAATCGTCAGATTCACCAGGGTTGAAATGAAGGAGAAAATGCTAAGCGCAGCCAGAGAAGAAAGGTCGGGTTACCCACAAAGGGAAGCTGATCAGACTCACAGCAGATCTCTCAGCAGAAACCCTACAAGCCAGAAGAGAGTGGGGGCCAATATTCAACATCCTTAAAGAAAAGAACTTTCAACCCAGAATTTCATATCCAGCCAAACTAAGCTTCATAAGTGAAGGAAAAATAGACTCCTTTGCGAACAAGCAAGTACTCAGAGACTTCATCACCACCAGGCCTGCTTTACAAGAGCTCCTGAAAGAGGCACTAAACATAGAAAGGAACAACCAGTACCAGCCACTCCAAAAACGTACCAAATGGCAAAGAGCAGCAACACAATGAAGAAACTGCATCAACTAACGGGCAAAACAGCCAGCTAGCATCAAAATGGCAGGATCAAATTCACACATAACAATATTAACCCTAAATGTAAATGGGCTAAATGCCCCAATCAAAAGACATAGACTGGCAAACTGGATAAAAAACCAAAACCCATCGGTGTGCTGTATCCAGGAAACCCATCTCCCATGCAGAGATACACAAAGGCTCAAAATAAAGGGATGGAGGAAGATTTACCTAGCAAATGGAGAGCAAAAAAAAGCAGGAGTTGCAATTCTCATCTCTGATAAAATAGACTTTAAACCAACAAAGATCAAAAGAGACAAAGAAGGACTTTACATAATGGTAAAAGGATCAATGCAACAAGAAGAGCTAATGATCCTAAATATATACGCACCCAATACAGGAGCACCCAGATACATAAGGCAAGTTCTTAATGACTTACAAAGAGACTTAGACTCCCACACAATAATAGTGGGAGACTTGAACACCCTGTTGTCAAATGTTAGACAGATCAACAAGACAGAAAATTAACAAGGATATCCAGGACTTGAACTCAGACCTGGATCAAGCAAACCTAATAGACATTTACAGAACTCTCCACCCCAAATCCACAGAATATACATTCTTCTCAGCACATCACACCTACTCTAAAATTGACCACATAATTGGAAGTAAATCACTCCTCAGCAAATGCAAAAGAACGGAAATCATAACAAACAGTCTCTCAGACCACAGTGCAATCAAGTTAGAACTCAGAATTCAGAAACTAACTCAGAACCACACAGCTTCATGGAAACTGAACAACTGGCTCTTGAATGTTGACTGCATAAACAATGACATGAAGGCAGAAATAAAGATGTCTTCGAAACCAATGAGAACAAAGACACAACATAGCAGAATCTCTGGGACACATTTAAAGCAGTCTCCAGAAGAAAATATATAGCAATAAATGCCCACATGAGAAGGAAGGAGAGATCTAAAATTGATACCCTATCGTCAAAATTGAAAGAGCTAGAGGAGTAAGTTCAAAAAAACTCAAAACCTAGCAGAAGACAAGAAATAACTAAGATCAGAGCAGAACTGAAGGAGATAGAGACATGAAAAACTCTTCAAAAAATCAATAAATCCAGGAGCTGGTTTTTCGAAAAGGTCAACAAAATAGACAGACCACTAGCCAGATTAATAAAAAAGAAAAGAGAAAATAATCAAATAGATGCAATAAAAAAGCGATAAAAGGGGATATCACCAGAGATTCCACAGAAATTCAAACCATCATCAGAGATTATTACAAACAACTCTATGCACATAAACTAGTAAACCTGGAAGAAATGGATAAATTCCTGGACACTTGCATCCTCCCAAGCCTGAACCAGGAAGAAAGTCGAAACCCTGAATAGACCAATAACAAGGTCTGAAGTTGAGGCAGCAATTAAGAGCCTACCACCCAAAAAAGCCCAGGTCCAGATGGGTTCACAGCCGAATTCTACCAGACATACAAAGAGGAGCTGGTACCATTCCTTCTGAAACTATTCCAAACAATCCAAAAGAGGGAATCCTACCCTAAATCATTTTATGACACCAACATCATCCTGATACCAAAACCTGGCAGAGACTCAGCAAGAAAAGAAAACTTCAGGCCAATATCCATGATGAACATAGATGCAAAAATCTTCAATAAAATGCTGGCAAACCGATTGCAACAGCACATCAAAAAGCTTATCCACCATGATCAAGTAGGCTTCATCCCAGGGATGCAAGCCTGGTTCAACATACGCAAATCTATAAACATAATCCACCACATAAACAAGAACCAAAGACAAAAACCACATGATAATCTCAATTGATGCAGAGAAGGCCTTTGACAAAATTCAACAGCCCTTTATGCTAAAAACCCTCAATAAACTAGGAATTGATGGAACGTATCTCAAAATGATAAAAGCTATTTACAACAAACCAACAGCCAATATCATACTGAATGTGTAAAAACTAGAAGCATTCCCTTTGAAATCTGGCACTAGACAAGGATGTCCTCTCTCACCACTCCTATTCAATATAGTAGTGGAAGTTCAAGCCAGCGCAATCAGGCAAGAAAAAGAAATAAAGAGTATTCAAATAGGAAAGGAGGAAGTCAAATTGTCTCTATTTGCAGACGACATGATTGTATATCTAGAAGACCCCATCGTCTCAGCCCAAAATCTCCTGAAACTGATAAGCAACTTCAGCAAAGTCTCAGGATACAAAATCAATGTGCAAAAATCACAAGCATTCCTATACACCAATAACAGACTTAAAGACAGCCAAATCAAGAACCAACTGCCATTCACAATTGCTACAAAGAGAATAAAATACCTAGGAATACAACTAACAAGGAACGTAAAGGACCTCTTCAAGGAGAGCTACAAACCACTGCTCAATGAAATAAGAGAGGACACAAACAGATGGAGAAACATTCCATGTTCATGGTTAGGAAGAATCAATATTGTGAAAATGGCCATACTGCCCAAAGTAATTTACAGATTCAATGCTATCCCTATCAAGCTACCAATGACCTTCTTCGAAGAACTGGAAAAAACCACCTTAAACTTCATATGGAACAAAAGAGAGCCCGCATAGCCAAGTCAATTCTAAGCAAAAAGAACAAAGCAGGAGGCATCACACTACCGGATGATGTATTCAAACTATACTACAAGGCTACAGTAATCAAAACAGCATGATACTGGTACCAAAACAGAGATACAGACCAATGGAACAGAACAGAGGCCTTGGAGGCAACACAACACATCTACAACCATCCGATCTTCGACAAACTCAACAAAAACAAGCAATGGGGAAAGGAGTCCCTGTTTAATAAATGGTGTTGGGAAGACTGGCTAGCCATGTGCAGAAAGCAGAATCTGGACCCCTTCCTGACACCTTACACTAAAATTAACTCCAGATGGATTAAAGACCTAAACATAAGACCTAACACCATAAAAACCCTAGAAGAAAATCTAGGCAAAACCATTCAGGACATAGGCGTAGGCAAGGACTTCATGACCAAAACACCAAAAGCATTGGCAACAAAAGCCAAAATAGACAAATGGGACCTAATCAAACTCCACAGCTTCTGCACAGCAAAAGAAACAGTCATTAGAGTGAATCGGCAACCAACAGAATGGAAAAATATTTTTGCAGTCTACCCATCTGACAAAGAGCTGATATCCACAATCTACAAAGAACTGAAACAGATTTACAAGAAAAAAACAAACAAGCCCATTCAAAAGTGGGCGAAGGATATGAACAGACACTTTACAAAAGAAGACATACGTGAAGCCAACAAACATATGAATAAATGCTCATCATCACTGGTCATTAGAGAAATGCAAATCAAAACTACGTTGAGATACCATCTCACGCCAGTTAGAATGGCGATCATTAAAAAATCTGGAGACAACAGATGCTGGAGAGGATGTGGAGAAACAGGAACACTTTTACACTGTTGGTGGGAGTGTAAATTAGTTCAACCATTGTGGAAGACAGTGTGGCAATTCCTCAAGGACCTAGAAATAGAAATTCCATTTGATCCAGCAATCCCATTACTGGGTATATATCCAAAGGACTATAAATCGTTCCACGATAAGGACACATGCACACGAATGTTCATTGCAGCACAGTTTACAATAGCAAAGACCTGGAACCAACCCAAATGCCCATCGATGATAGACTGGACAGGGAAAATGTGTCACATATACACCATGGAATATTATGCAGCCATCAAAAACGATGAGTTCGTGTCCTTTGTAGGGACATGGATGAACCTGGAAACCATCATTCTCAGCAAACTGACACAAGAACAGAAAATCAAACACTGCATGTTCTCACTCATAGGCGGGTGTTGAACAATGCGAACACATGGACACAGGGAGGGGAGCATCACACACTGGGGTCTGTTGGGGGAAAATGGGGAGGGACAGTGGGGGGGTGGGGAGTTGGGGAGGGATAGCATGGGGAGAAATGCCAGATATAGGTGATGGGGGAGGAAGGCAGCAAATCACATTGCCATGTATGTACCTATGCAACAATCTTGCACGTTCTTCACATGTACCCCCAAACCTAAAATGCAATAAAAAAAAAAAAAAAGACAGCATCATCCTAGGAATTAAACTCCATCATATTCACTGGTCTTGATTACAGTTAAGGGTAAGGGGATTATACAGGGTATCCACATACCAGTAAGGTGGAATCATTGTGGGCATTGAAGAATTCTGCCTACCACAAAGTGCAGAAAGGAAAAAAGTAAGTGTCCAGGTTAGACAGAAGTTGGAATGATAAAAATTAAAATCATGCTCTCTCTCTCCTATATATATATGGCAGAAAATAAATGTAGATGAGAAATGGTGATGGATTAAAGCATATATATTATTTCAGGTGACAGGAGATGTGATGAGGCAAGAAAGAATGTATTACAACAACAACAAAGAGCCAGTCATACAATATAATGAAAATGAATATGCAAGGACTGTTTCTGTAGGTCAGCTTGGCCAGTAATCCTAATAGCAAAGATTTAGGTCATTGAATGAAAGGTTTTAAATGCATTGTGCTTGTTTTAGAAGGCAACAGGATTTAGTGAATGTTTAAGGTGGCTGCACTATTCTCTACTTTCCCCTTCAGATACAGCTGCTGCTGCTTACTCTGGGGAGCCCACATAGCTGTACCACGTTCATGGGACCACTTGGCTTTGGGCTTCTGGTTGGGTTTGCGCAATCCAAAGCAGTGGCAGGCCATCTGGGGCATGCAAAGAGAGGGAAGAGGCATATATACCGGGATTTACTTCCTGTGGGGCTTGGTACCTCCCCTCATGATAGGTGGCCTTTCCATACAAATTTTTGTGTCTTTAGAGTCTAATAATCACTTTCTTTTTTTATCTTCTTCAGCTATCGGAATGGGAAAAAAACATTGAGATGTAAAACATAAATAAATAAAATATATATTATATATTATATAAAATATATATAATATATAATATATATAAAATATATAATATAAAATAAATATATATTATATATTTTATTATATATAATTATATATATTTTTATATATATAGTATATATACCATATTATTTTTTATATTTTATTTTTTATTGCATTTTAGGTTTTGGGGTACATGTGAAGAACATGCAGAATTGTTGCATAGGTACACACACGGCAGTGTGATTTGCTGCCTTCCTCCCCATCACCTATATCTGGCATTTCTCCCCATGCTATCTCTCCCAAACTCCCCACCCCCTGCTGTCCCTCCCCTATTTCCCCCGACAGACCCCAGTGTGTGATGCTCCCCTCCCCTGTGTCCATGTGATCTCATTGTTCAACACCCGCCTATGAGTGAGAACATGCAGTGTTTGATTTTCTGTTCTTGTGTCAGTTTGCTGAGAATGATGGTTTCCAGGTTCATCCATGTCCCCTACAAAGGGACACGAACTCATCGTTTTTGATGGTTGCATAATATTCCATGGTGTATATGTGCCACATTTTCCTTGTCCAAGTCTATCATCGATGGGCATTTGGGTTGGTTCCAGGTCTTTGCTATTGTAAACAATGCTGCAATGAACATTCGTGTGCATGTGTCCTTATAGTAGAATGATTTATAATCCTTTGGATATATACCCAGTAATGGGATTGCTGGATCAAATGGAATTTCTATTTCTAGGTCCTTGAGGAATTGCCACACTGTCTTCCACAATGGTTGAACTAATTTACACTCCCACCAACAGTGTAAAAGTGTTCCTGTTTCTCCACATTCTCTCCAGCATCTGTTGTCTCCAAGATTTTTTAATGATTGCCATTCTAACTGGCGTGAGATGGTATCTCAATGTAGTTTTGATTTGCATTTCTCTAATGATCAGTGATGATGAGCCTTTTTTATATGTTTGTTGGCCTCATGTATGTCTTCTTTTGTAAAGTGTCTGTTCATATCCTTCACCCACTTTTGAATGGGCTTGTTTGTTTTTTTCTTGTAAATCTGTTTCAGTTCTTTGTAGATTGTGGATATCAGCCCTTTGTCAGATGGGTAGACTGCAAAAATCTTTCCCATTCTGTTGGTTGCCGATTCACTCTAATGACTGTTTCTTTTGCTGTGCAGAAGCTGTGAAGTTTGATTAGGTCCCATTTGTCTATTTTGGCTTTTGTTGCCAATGCTTTTGGTGTTTTGGTCATGAAGTCCTTGCCTACGCCTATGTCCTGAATGGTTTTGCCTAGATATTCTTCTAGGGTTTTTTATGGTGTTAGGTCTTGTGTTTAGGTCTTTAATCCATCTGGAGTTAATTTTAGTGTAAGGTGTCAGGAAGGGGTCCAGATCCTGGTTTTCTGCACATGGCTAGCCAGTCTTCCCAACACCATTTATTAAACAGGGACTCCTTTCCCCATTGCTTGTTTTTGTCAAGTTTGTCAAAGATCGGATGGTTGTAGATGTGTTGTGTTGTCTCCGAGGCCTCTGTTCTGTTCCATTGGTCTGTATCTCTGTTTTGGTACCAGTATCATGCTGTTTTGATTACTGTAGCCTTGTAGTATAGTTTGAATACATCATCCAGGTAGTGTGATGCCTCCTGCTTTGTTCTTTTTGCTTTGAGAATTGACTTGGCTATGCGGGCTGTCTTTTGGTTCCATATGAAGTTTAAGGTGGTTTTTTCCAGTTCTGTGAAGAAGATCATTAGTAGCTTGATGGGGATAGCATTGAATCTGTAAATTACTTTGGGCAGTATGGCCATTTTCACGATATTGATTCTTCCTAGCCATGAACATGGAATGTTTTCTCCATCTGTTTGTGTCCTCTCTTTATTTCGTTGAGCAGTGGTTTGTAGTTCTCCTTGAAGAGGTCCTTTACGTTCCTTGTTAGTTGTATTCCTAGGTATTTTATTCTCTTTGTAGCAATTGTGAATGGCAGTTGGTTCTTGATTTGGCTGTCTTTAAGTCTGTTATTGGTGTATAGGAATGCTTGTGATTTTTGCACATTGATTTTGTATCCTAGGGACTTTACTTGAAGTTGCTTATCAGTTTCAGGAGATTTTGGGCTGAGACGATGGGGTCTTCTAGATATACAATCATGTCGTCTGCAAATAAGAGATAATTTGACTTCCTCCTTTCCTATTGGAATACCCTTTTTTATCTTTTTTCTTGCCTGATTGCTCTGGCTATACTATATATATTATATATATAGTATATACATTATATATATAGGATGTACTCTGTATTATATATATCATGTATCTATATATAATATACAGTATATATACTATATATATCATCTATATATATAATATATATGCTATATATATCATCTTATCTATCTATCTATTTACAATCTATTGTCTCTGAAGCCTGCTACCCAGAGCCTTCATTGGCATGATAAAATCTTTGTTCTCTACACTCCTATCATCATAATATAGGAATCCCTTTCTATATATATATTATATATATGTACATAATAAATGTGTATTATATACATATATATAATATATATGACTTGCATTGTTTTCTCTTTACAATTCTTAGCTCATCCCTTCCTAAAAAAACAGTTATGAAGGCTAACTTCTATCAGATCAGTGGGGTCCTTGGTTGAGAAGCAGCTCTCAAGAGGAAGTTGCAGGACTCCTCTCTGGCAGGGATGTGAAGGACATACAGAACTGGTTAGTGAGCCTCAGGCAGCCCTGTCCTGAGGCTATGTCAGTATCCTCAGGCTTACATTGCATGGCATCTCTTATGTAAGTTGTAGCCTCGGGCAGAAGTTGTCTACAATTTTTCACCCTACTTTAATGAATTATAGCTCCCGGATTTAAGCAGTGAAGCCAACTTTATTTCCACAGTTCACACAGAAAACCTCTAGCTTTTCTTACCACATAAGAAGTGAAGCTGCACCTCCCACTGGGAATATGATACTTCAAATCCATTAACCACTCCAGCTTTGTATTTTGTCTCTGGTATATAAAGATGTGTTTATTTTGTCTATGTTCCTTGATGTTTTATTTTTATAATTAATCTATCATTGCTAAGTTTGTAGAACAGTAAATGGTACATCAAAGAAAGAATATATTTTGCTATTTTGAACTGTGTTTGCAGGTTAATTTTACCTACACATTCCATCAGAATTTTTCTAAGTTTAGTAATAAAGGAAATCCTGCAACTTCCAAGTAGAAATGGCTGTAGAATTTGCGTAGATTTGGGGACTAAGCTCCGATTTTTTTTGATCTTGCCCAGATTCCTATCTAAGGGGTCTGAGGAGTCATGCCTTACAAACCATAAATTCTCATCAGATGTGTTTTACTTAACTGTATATATCGTGACTTACTTTCCAATCTGACTCTGTCATAACATTAGGAGTCAAGGAAGAAAATCAAAAATATTTTACCCAAAAACATGTTTCTCTGCCAAGATCTTGAAATGGCCCTGTAAAGCCATCCTTTGTGGGGGAAAATCTGCATCTGTAAAGAATCTCTATTAACATAGCTAGATCTTTTTCTTCCAGGCCCTCCCAATCCTGGAGAGATTAACTGAAAGTCTGGCACCTTTTAAAGACTTGAATAGGAAACATTTGCTCATTTATTGTCTCCAAGGGCAGGTACTATAAGACTTCAAAACAACCTTTTGTCCACAGTCTTTTATCTTAACCTGAACATTTCCTTTCTAATGATCCCCAGATCTTTAGACAAACTCAACCACTGTCAACCAGAAAATGTTTAATTTATCTATAGCCTGGAAGGCCCTGCTTTGAGTTATCCCCGTCTTTCTCTGAAACCAAACCAATGTATTTCTTACATGTTTTTGATTGATGTCTCATGTCTCCCTAAAATATATAAAACTGAGCTGTACCCCAACCACTAAAACTAAGCTGTACCCCAACCACTTTGGACACATGTTCTCAGGACGTCCTGAGGTCTGTGTTATGGGCCATGGTCACTCATATTTGGCTCAGAATAAATCTCTTAAAATATTTTGCACAGTTTGACTTTTCATCAACAGTTTCAAAAGATGCTTAGCATATGAAGAGTTATGTAAAACTTTACAATTCAATCAACTAGTTAAGGATATTGGAACTGGTATCTTCTCATCAGATATCACTTGAGGAGCCTTCATCTCTACCTCATAGAATTAGTTAAGCAATATTTATACCCTTTTCTTCCTGTGTTGACAGATTATCACTGAAATGAAATTGTTGAATCTTTATACTTTTGCTTATCATGTAACAGGTTTCTGAGTAAATCTCCATTTTGAAATCTTAAACTATTGTTTATAGAGCTTTTAAGCTGAGGGCCTTATTTTAAAATTATATCTACAAGGAGCTATTTCTTTTATGCTCTAAGAAAACCTCATTAACCTAAAGCAAAATATTAGCCAGTGATGTAACTTGTGAGTAAGGCTATATGTTAATACTTAGATGGGTTAGAAATTATACAGATAGAACTAAGATTATATGATAGATTAATTCACTCTCCTGGATCTCAGCTGAGAAGGTTCTCTAATATGGCTCAAGTCACTTAACCATAGGTGGGGAATCCTATGTCTCCAAGTAGTCCAGGTAGCCTGAAGGAGGCCCTGTTCTCATAGTTTTCCAGTCTACTAAAATTCCAAGGGAAGGTCTTTTTCAGCTAGTCTTCTACTGATCTTGCTCCATAGTCTGGCTGAGGATTTTGCCCCCCCACTTCCCGCATTCTCCAACAATTATTTTATTCTGCTCTGCACAGATTAGCTCTTTCTCCAATGTTTAAGCCATATATTTATTTTCTGTGCCCCCGACTTAGCTGGTTGCACTTTATTTTTTTATTTGTATATATTCATGGAGTACAGTATAATTTTGCTGCATTGCTGTATTGCATTATGATGAAGTCATTGTCTTCAGTGCATAAAGCTTTCTTATGGCTCCTGCTGATCTCTCTTATCTTTGTCAAGTACTGGCCTCTCCTGTTCCCTTCCATTATGTCAGCCCTGAGGACAGGCTGTTTGGCAAGGCTCACATTGCATTCCCAAAGAAGGAAACAGATAGAAATTTGAAGGCAGATAGTTTTTGGTAGTTTATTACAGGAAGTGCTATTGGGAGAATGAGCCAAGGAGAGGAAGCAAAAAAAAAAAAAAGGTTTTATTAGAAAGTTAGCACTGTTGGTAACTGAGGCCCACTTCTTATGGGGTACTTTGTAATCCAGGATAAAACATGCCTCAAATTTATCCCCCTTCTTTCCCAGCAGTAAGCCAAAAGTATTTACTCTACCCTTACCATTTGTTATTGCTGAGGGCTTCTCCCTAACAGTGTTAACTTTCTTAGGATGTTAACTCATACATGGCTGAAAAAAAGGCTTTAGGCAGAAATTGCAGTACAGTCAGGTTGTTAAGTACTGAACACTGAATGCTGAGGGAAGGTGAAAGAGGTACTAACAAGAGCTGATAAATTACTCCTATCTTCTAATACTAATATAGAGACATTTGACATCTGTATAACAGATAGATGAGGCTATCCTTACTCTGTGTATAGGGTATTCAAGCAGTGGTGTATGTGAGATATAAAGAAAGTGCTCATCTAAATTTATATGCCGCATTCATGCCTAGAATCTACTCCTTATAAATTTGTTCATGTTGTTCATTTTCTATTTCTGGTGGGAGTCCTTAATATTTATGTTCATCCTCCCAAATGACTTACAGGCAATTAGATAAAGGGAAGGTAACTCACCTTGAAAAAACAACATCAGCTTTTATTTCCTCTGGGAATTTGGCATTGGGATGGAAATGCCTATGTTCCTGAGTTCTTGTCTCAACTATACAGTTAAGTAAATTTTGAAACTGTGTGATGGCAACGTATACAGAAGAAAAAAACATCAATACTGCCTGACTTCAGAGAGACAAATAAGGCAAACTTAGAGATAAACTAAAGAGGCTATGATCTGCCTTGATTATTTATGACACTCAAGGGACATATTCATATCTCTATCTGTGTCACTTATCCTTGGGTTTCCAGTGTTATACCTGAATTTTTTTTTAACTTTTGTGGGTACACAGTATGTGTATATATTTATGGGATACACGGGATGCTTTAATACAAGAATACAATATGAAGTAATCACATCATGGAGAATGGGATATTCATTCCCTCAAGCATTTATCTTTTTTATTACAAAAATTCAATTAAGTTATTATTGACTATAGGCACCTTGCTGTGCTATCAAATAGTATATCTTATTCATTCATTATAAATGTGTGTTTTTTTGTGTCCATTAACCATCCTCCACACCCTCCCACCCCCATGCTCCCACTATCTTTCTCAGCCTTTGGTAAATCTTTCTACTTTATTGCCATGCGTTCAATTGTTTTGATGTGTAGGTTCTACAAATAAGTGAGAACACACAATATTTGTCTTTCACTGCTTGGATTATTTCAGTTAACATAATAATCGTCAGTTCATCCATGCTGTTGCAAATGACAGAATCTCATTATTTTTTTGTGGCTGAAAAGTACACCATTGTGTATATGTCCCACATTTTCTTTGTTGATTTATCTGTTGATGGACAGGTTACTTCTAAATCTTGAGTATTGAGGGTAGTGCTTCAATAAACATCGATGTTTAGATATCTTTTTGATATTCTGATTTCCTTTTTGGGGGGGTATATGCATAGCAGTGGGATTGCTGGAACATATAGTAGCTCTATTTTGAGGTTTTGAGGAACCTCCAAACTGTTTTCCATAGTAGTAGTGCTAATTCACATTCCCACCAACATCATACAAAGGTTCTGTTTCTACACATCCTCGACAGCATTTGTTATCACCTGTCTGTTGGGTCTAAGCCATTTTAACTGAGGTAAGATGATATCACATTGTAGTTTTGGTTTGCATTTCTCTGAAGATCAGTGATGCTGAGCATCTTTTCATATGCCTGTTTGCCATTCATATGTCTTCCTTGGAGAAATGTCTATTCAAATATTTATTTATTGGATTATTATATTTTTTCCTATTGAGTTGTTTGAACTCCTTATATATTCTGGTTATTAATCCCTTGTCAGATGGGTAGTTAGCAAATATTTTCTCCAGCTGTGTGACGTATTAGTCCATTTTCACAGGGCTATAAAAAGTACCTGAGATTGGGTAATTTACAAAGAAGAGATGTTTAATTGGCTCGTGCTTCTGCAGGCTGTACAGGAAACATAATGGCTTTTGCTTCTGAAAGTCCTCAGGAAATTTGCAATCATGGTGGAAGACAAAGGGGAAGCCGTTGTAATCCTTATGATCTAGACTGACTTTCAAATTTACTTAGAAACACAGAGCATTGTAGCCCTTGATGACAGGGTTTAAGGGAACTCAAGTGCTGACTGCTAGGATCAGTGATTTCCCTCTGGCTAAGGCTGGTTTAAATGCTTCCTCCTTGCACTGAGTTTAATGCCTCATAATATCTGTGTTCCCCCTCCTGCAAAACCCAGAGAAGCTCTTGGTTTTGCAGCTGCTGGGGGATGGGGGAGGGATGGTGATGGTGATGGTGATTCGAGGCTTTTGTACCTCTTTAGTGCCACTTAAAGTGATACAAAGTTAACACCAGCAAGTATGAGGGATCACCTGATTTGTTTGTTCTGATGAAGATGTGTGTGTGTGTGTGTGTGTGTGTGTGTGTGTTATGTGTGTACATTTGAGTTAAATTTGTGTCCTTGTGGGGTGTACAATTGATAGAGTTTTCTATTCTAACATATTGTTCCACCCTCCTCTATATCTGGATTCTACGCTACATTTCTCCTTTATACTTAAAGCTTAGGCACTAATTCTTTACTCCATGTTAGTTTACCAGATGGACTTTCTCCTGGATATGGTTAAGAGGTGTATTAGTCTGTTCTTGCACTGTTATAAAGAAATACTTGAAAGTGGGTAATTTATGAAGAAAGAGGTTTAATTGACTCACAGTTCTGCAGGCTGTACAGGAAGGATGTCTGGGGAGGCCTCAGGAAACTTTCACTCGTGGTGGAAGAGGAAGCAGGCGTGTCTCCACATGGCCAGAGCAGGAGGAGGAGAGCAAAGCGGGAGGTCCTACACACTTTTAAACAAGTAGATCTTGTGAGAACTCACTCACTGTGACGAGAACAGCAAGGGGTGTAACTAGATTAGCTGCAGGTTCTTGGCCTCTCCAAACCCAAAGAATGGGGAAAGGGGCCTAGGTGTTGAAGGAGTATTACAGCTCAAACAGAACTCAACTGGTGAACCCAAAGAATGTGCAGTAGTGTTGCTTATTAGGCAGAATGAAAGGACAGCTTTCATATCCTGGAAGGGGACCCGGAGTGGTTGCCACTGCAGGCTTGGGTGGCTGGAGATTATATCCCTGAGTTACTCCCTCCCCATTCTTGTTCTCGTCCAATGAGAGGGGTTTTTTCAAACCTTCTCTGGATTAATTGAGCTTTGAATCCTTTACCTGATTGATTACTGTTTTAAAACCCTGAGTCACAGAGCCTCTGCCTCCAGGCTCCAGAGGTGGGAAAAGTCCCTGCCCTTGAACAAAGCCCCTAAGAGCCAGAGGCAGGAAGACTGGAAACAAAGCCCCTAGCTGGAGGAAGGCGGGAAAAATCCAGCACTGGAAACAAAGCGCTAGTTGGCTAGAGGCGGGAAGAGTCCTGTGCTTGAAACAAAGCTCCTAGCTGACTTGAGAAGTTCCTCTAACACAGTGCCTCAGGGGGAAATCCACTCCCATGATCCAATCACTTCCTACCAGGTCCCTCCTCCAAATTTGGGGATTGCAATTTTACATGAGATTTGTGTGGGAACACAAATCCAAACCATGTCAAGAAGCAACATGACAATATTGGAATATGGATAAGAAATATAGAAGGTTGATGGTCTCCACATTTTGCCATGGTCAGACCAAATTGGGCTGAGATGGTGAAGTATATACCCAGATGGAGAGAGAACAAATACCTATGTGGTGACCTATTTGTATATCTGAGAGACATACTTTTTAGTAGAGATTTATAGTATTTCCACCTAAAAGAATCTTTGTATTACTCATTTGTAGTATTTCTGCCCATAATATCTGTTACAGTTAAAACATGTGTACTAATATTATTTTTAAAAGTATTTTTAAAAAATTAATGTAATTTTAGATTCATATGCAGTGGTACAATTTAAAAGGTGAGATTCCATGTATTCTTTGTCCAATTTCCTCAATGATAACTTCTTGCAAAATTATAGAATAATATAATAACAAGGATATTTATACCTATGCAGTCAAAAGAAAGAGCAGTTCTAGCACCACATGTATCTTGCATGTTGCTTTTTTTATAGTCAAGCTTACCACACTCCTATTTCTACCCTCTCCTTACACCCTGAAAACCACTCATCTATTCTCCATTTCTACTATTATGTCATTTTTAAAATGTTAGATAAATGCAATTATAGAGTAAGTGGCATTTGGGGGATTGGCTTGTTTTTAACTCAGAATAATTCTCCGGAGATTCATCCAGCCTGCTGTGTGTATCAATGGTTTATTTCTTTTTATTGCTAAGTAGTATTTCATGGTACATATACCAAATATTCTGTAATCATTCACCTGCTGAAGAACACCTGAGTTGTTTCCACTTTTGACTTACAAATAAGGTTACTATGAACTTTAATGTACAGGTATTTGGACACAAGTTTTCATTTCTCTGTGATGAATGTTCAAAAGTGTAAATGCTAGGTTGTAGGGTAATTGCATGTGTTTTATAAGAAACCACCAAAATCTTTCCAGAGTGGTTGTGCTATTTCATATTCTACCAATAATATTTCTGTGATCTAGTTTTTCACATCCTCACCAACATTTGTTATTTTCACTATTTTTGATTGTAGGCTTCTGATGGGGAATATTAGAATCTCATTGTGTTTTTGTTTTTTTTGAGATGGAGTTTTGCTCTTGTTGCCCAGGCTGGAGTGTGATGGTGCAATCTCGGCTCACTGCAACCTCCACCTCCGGTGTTCAAGTGATTCTCCTGCCTCAGCCTCCCGAGTAGTTGGGATTACAGGCAGGCACCACCACACCTGGCTAATTTTGTATTTTTAGTAGAGATGGAGTTTCTCCATGGTGGCCAGGCTGGTCTTGAACTCCTGACCTCAAGTGATCTGCCTGCCTCAGCCTCCCAAAGTGCTGGGATTACAGACGTGAGCCACCGTGCCCGGCCCCCATTGTGGTTTTAAAATGCATTTTCGTAATTTTTAATGAGGTTCAACATCTCTTTATATACTTATTTACCCTCTCTATATATCCTCTTTAGTAAAATGTCTCTTCATGTATTTTAGCATTTCTAATCACATAGATCAGATTTTGTTTGGTTGTTATTTTTTTTCACTACTGAGTTTTGAGTTTTAATATTCTGTAGACAGTAGTTCTTTGGTAAATATGTGGTTTGGTTTCTAATTGTTTTCTTTCAATTTGTAGCTTGTGTTTTCATTCTCTTAACATAGTGTTTCACAGCCCAAAATTTTCTAATTTTAAGGAAATTTAAGTTACCAATATTTTTTTTTTCTATATTGTGCTTTTAGTTAAGTTTAGGAACACTACTTAGCTTTAGATCACAAATATTTTTTACTTTTTTCTAGCAGTTCTACAGTTTTAAGTTTTATTTAAATTTGTGATCCATTTTGAGTTAATTTTTATATGTGATGTATGACTTAGGCTGAGATTCAATTTGAAAAGTTAGTTTTGTCTCCATTGAAGTGCTGATTCACAGACATCTTTGGGAGTTTTCTACTACATGTTCCTCTCCTTGACTACCCAAGAGAAATTCTGATGTGTAGGGGTCTGAGAATAAACCCAATGCAGTCAAGGTGAAGGACACTCACTCTGACTGTTGAATTTCTGAATAATGGTCTCTCAAAGATTTCCGACCATTTGAGGTGAGGCCTCTCTTCATTTTTGGTAGTGATCCTGTCCCATACATGGGTTTAGGAAACCATATCCAGCATCTATCTTTATCTTTGTACAATAGCTCCAAGCAACTATACTTAAATCATTGCTACAACTTTGCAAAAATGTGTTAGCTTTAATGTTCTCAAAAAATAATTTCATTCTTCCTGATTATAAGCTTACTCACCAAAGTAAATAACCTAGTGCTTTGATTAAAGGTTAGAATGAAGTCTAATATACATAATTCTACTAAATAATCCCAATTTTGTCTCAATATTTGTTTCTCTTTTAGATATTCAATAATTGCATTTTCTCTGCAATGACCTCTCGCACTGAAATAAATTGATAGTGTCTTATTTTTAACACAGATTAGAGTTTGTTGCTAATTGAATGTTAACTCGTTTTTAAGTAACTCAGAATAAATCCCCTGATCCATAAAAGATAAATTATAAATGAATTCATTTCATTTTCTGGCTCTACCACTTCTACTGTCAGGAAATTTCTTTTATATTTTACCTTACTTCAGCCATTGCAGTATTGAGAGTGGCTTGTGATAGTATGTCACAATTAACTGGAGCACTGACACACTCAATAATATGTCAAGGTTTTCATTTAAGGAACAGACACTCCTTCAAAGAAAAAATATATTCAAGAATGTCTTCTAATACAAAAATCATTTTCAAGGGACAAAGATTTGCTCCATTTCAAAGATCAGAAAGCCAGTGCTGAAAAAGCATTCTGAAGTTTCCAAAGACAACTAAAGCCTGTGACTTCAGCTTCATTCTTAGGAATTAATTTCCTGTGTGAGTTTGTATCCTGGATAAGCACTCACAGAAGTCTGTGCAAAACTTTAGCAAAAGTAAAATGTAACACCTCAGAAAATGTCTTGGTGGACAGAATTGCTTCAGGATCCAGAGTGCCTTCCTGTTCTTGTTTGCCTTCAAAGGGTAGTCCATTCCCAGTAGAAAATAGTCCTATCCAGAGTATGGTTTAAAAATGGGGCCTGTACCTTTCTTCTGGGTCTGCATATTATGCTTTTAAACACTGATAGAATATATGTAAAAAGAGACATGTATATGAAAAAAATGAACTGACATGTATATGACATTTACTTTCTTAAATCTCATGAAAAATTTTGAATATTTTTTAAGCAAAGTTCTTTCAAGAATGTGTAAATCTAGTACTTACTTAAATGATTGCTTTTGAGGAGTTGTGCAAGTTATGATGATATATAATATATACAAGAGATCTATATAGACTGTTAATTGTTTTCAGAGTTGTTGACTTACATGTTTAGGATAGAAACTGATGTTTTATGACTGCATATTAAACTGATAATGTGGGTCATGTTTCCCCTTCCATTTGGCATTTTATAATAAAAAGTGATTATACTAAATCTACATTTAAGCATCAGTTGCTTCTGAGCACAGCATTTAAAATGTATTATCCATGTAGAACCTACAGGAACATGAGCTGGTGACTCAGAGCAGCTTTCATTCTCTGGAACTAAAATGAAACACTTTGAATCAGCCAGTGCAGAAGTGTTGCTTCAACAGGGCATTTTGACAATCTTGGTTACACAGTCTTCTTATTTCAATTTTTTTAAAAGTGTATATATTTTAGTAAGTAAATGAATCTTAAGTGTAAAACTTGATAAATTTTTACATTTATGAAATCAGCACCAAAATCAAGATACATATTCAGCACCCAGGAAAGCTCTCCTGTGCCCCACTCCTAGTTAATATGCTCCAAAAGTTTGTTTGTTTTTGAACTTGATATGAATGGAATTATAGTTTGTCTTCTTTTGTGCTTGGCTTTCTTTTGCTCAATATTATTTATGTGAGATTCATCCATGTATTCACATAAATCAGAAAATTATTATTGCTGAGTTATATCCCATTCTATGACTATATCACATATATTTATCCATTCACATTATGAGGTTATCTTTCTCATGTATTTTGGTGCATATGTATACGCATTTCTCTTGTATATATAGCCAACTGCGGGATTACTCAAACCTAGAGTGCTTTTTAGCTATACTAGTTGCCAGCAAAGAGTTTTTAAAAGTGGTTTTACCAATTTACCTCTAACCAACAGCATGCAAGAGTTCCAGTCACTCTAAATCCTTGCCAACACTTGACATTGGCAGTTCTTTTAATTTTAACTATTCTGTTGGTGGTATAGTGATATCTTACTAAGGTTGGAACTTGGAATCCTGATGACTAATAGTGTTAAACACCATTTTATATACTAATTAACAATCTGGATTGCATGCACAACTTTTAATATAAAAAGTATCATAAATATTCTTACTTTTCTTCATGGATCTTAAATAAAAATAGCTGTCAATTTACAAAATTCACTAAAATCATTCATTATTATCCCAAATTAATAAACGTGAAAGAGAAACCGGAATCCCATTTTTAAAAGCCACAGGTCAGTAGTGAGGAAAGTACTGTAACTGTTGAGCTTCATCTCAAGTAGAGCTTCTCCAATGTTTTGTTTTTTATTCTATGCTAATCATAAAAAGTCCCAGAGTATGATGTCTGTCACAAAATCATAGAAACACATTATCATGCTAACTAAAGCAATTATGCTTGAAATATGATAACTGTTAGAACAGTATAAGGGTTGCAAGGTTTAGATGAGATTTCATAAGACATGTTGAGTGGCATTTTATTTGGTACATATAAATGTTTAATATTTTGTTGTTTTTGAGTATCAGATCATAACTTCATGTGAATTACTCCTAATGTATATGCATATATGATAGTACAGCAAACCAGTTAGAGACATGTACTACTATAAATAAATATGGATATAAAAAGCTGTTGATAGTTCATTAAACCTCATAATTTGTTGGAGGCACATAAATGAGCAAAGACTATGCACATTTCTGAAAGCAAG